>VFFE01006710.1:1642949-1689738 GCA_008921705.1 Burhinus oedicnemus
TTTGTTTCTATTTATTTTTTTTTTTTTTTTTTTTTTTTTTTTCCACCCCTCCAGCTCCTTCTTTCTGGGCAGGTGATAACTAGATGCAGCTGTATTTTATCTCAAGACAGGGCACAAAAGTGAAGTTATTTAGGTGTCAGAGAAAGATGATGTCCTCTTTCTTTTTTTTCTTTATGAATATGGGTAAGACGTTTATGCTTTGCTTCTGTGCTATATTTGCTACCATCACCTGTGAGATACTAAGAAGTGGCAGCAATCTACAAATGGTTTAAATCTTCTGAATCTTTTCTGAACAGGCACAACCGAGAAGTAGAAATGGAACGGTATCTTTGTCCCTAGGTTTGTTAGGTCTGATTCTTTTGAAAACACACAACTAGCCTGCAGGTGAGTTCGTTAGACAACAGCAAATGTCAGTGCCATGCAAATAATACATACTTCTCTCATTCTCCATACAGAACCCTACTAGCAGTTGCATGATGGTTTTGTGTTTTGACAAGATCAGACTGGATTAAAAAATTGAATCCTAGCAAAACTTAACTGATACTAAACTCCCACCTATGGTATATGTGTACAAACTTATATATACTGTTCCTTTGTAACTTTTGGTTAGTTGTAATATTGTTTCATCATGGCATATGATGCAATTATTCACTATTTGTGCTGCCTTTACCTTCCATCTAGATTCCAATAGTGCTCACTACCTAGGCATGAAGTCCTCAGTGTTTGGGGAAACTCCAGGTGTAGAGTGTGGCAGTATATTTCCACAGTTTATTCTGTATATGTCAAGCTTGTCCTCTGTTCTGTGGAGGGGTTTATCATCAATTGTCAGACTAAGCTTAGATTCCAAGCTTTTGTAGAAATGTGTTGGGTTGCCCAAGCAGAGGGAGGAAAACCATCCAACAGAAGCACTCTACCAACAGGCAGAACAAAACTCCTACAGCAGCACAAAGATTGTATAGCCAAACTTTGTCGTATAACATTGGGTATTACAGCTTTGCAAATGTGAAATGAGAGGGTTGGTGGGAAGCTCTTCCAAGAGAGCATCTTTCTTCCAGCAGACTTTTGCATGAGGACAGATAAGGTTAAGAAAGACGACGTGTACCCCAATGTTGAGTTTCCTTGTGCTCTTTCCTCCAGTCTCTTTAGCGTTTTTCATTACTGAATCTTACAGGGGAAGGTAGCAAAGCTTTGAACGTTGTGTTTTGTTTGTATTGAAGCAAATTGGTTAACCTATTAAGACTAGCCAAGAGGCTTCAGAAAATATTAATGATTCTTTAAAAAATAAATATGGCCTATGTAATTCAAAGATCAACACTGCTTGTGGATAGAAAATTGGAAGAAAATTATTCTAAATCTTACTTTCTACTTTACATTAATAAAATTTCAATAGGGTGAAAGTGATCAGACACTGTATATTATATAATATTTTAATGATTTATCACAGTTATGTATATAACTTTTCCATCTTTTTCTTTTCTATAGATACTTTATTTCTAAAGATATTGAAGTATCATACTTTTTATAGTTGAGTGCATTTTGAACTGCTACCATTTAATACAAGCTTTAATGATATTTGCTAGTGTTATGCATTCTGGGCCTTTGTTATTTTGTTTTTTTCCTTAAGGAGAAGCCTCAGCTGGAATCAAATTATTATAGCTTACACTTTTATTACAAGTTTTTATTTTTTATGGTTGTGATTTCCATTCAAACTTAATGATAGATGTTATATTACTTATCTCTTACAGAGGTTAGTATTGCTTAAACATTTTGTGGTTGTAGGATTGGTGCTAGGCACCAATATAGGCAGGGGTGGACCTGCTGGAAAGCAGTTCTGAGGAGAAGGATCTGAGGGTCCTGGTAGACAGTAAATTATCCATGAGCCAGCAATGTGCCCTTGTTGCCAGGAAGGCCAATGGAATCCTGGGCTGCATAGGGAAGAGTGTGGCCAGTAGGTCGAGGGAGGTCATTCTCCCCCTCCACTCAGCACTGGTGAGGCCTCACTGGAATACTGTGTCCAGTTCTGGGCTCCCCAAGCTCAAGCGAAACAGGGAACTACTGGAAAGAGTCCAGCGTAGGGCAACAAAGATGACTGGGGGATTGGAGCACCTCCCTTATGAGGAAAGGCTGAGCGAGCTGGGACTCTTTAGCCTGGAGAAGAGAAGGCTGAGGGGACACCTTATTCTTGCTTATGAGTATCTAAAGGGTGGGTTGAAGGAGGATGGAGGCAGACCCTTTTCAGTGGTTCCCAGTGACAGGACAAGGGGCAACGGGCACAAGTTGGAACATCGGAAGTTCTATTCAAACACAAGAAAAAACTTCTTTACGGTGAGGGTGACAGAGCACCGGAACAGGCTGCCCAGGGAGGTTGTGGAGTCCCCTTCTCTGGAGGTGTTCAAGACCCACCTGGATGCAGTCCTGAGTAATGTGCTCTAGGCATTCCTGCGTCAGCAGGGGAGTTGGACTAGATGATCTCTAGAGGTCCCTTCGAACTCTGAAAAATTCTGTGATTCCGTGATTTACTTTAAACTTTACGATTTATTTAATTGTATTTTCTTACATTGTTTTACTCAAATGTAATAGTTGAAATCATGATCACCTTCTCATTTGTTCTGTTGTCACTTACTCTGTAAGATATGGATGTTTTTCTGTTTCTTCCTTCCCTGACATGCAGTTGTAGGTAGTGAAGCCAGATGTCCACTTGGTAGCCGGCACAGCAATGTCAAAATCAGCATAGTTTCACCAGGTACTATCTTGGTCTGTTCTACATATACGTGCTCTTAAACTTGCACTGAAGTTCTGAAAAATGTCAGTGGCTCCTTCTGTAGAAATCCACTTTAATCCGGTTAGAGACTTAAGATAAAACATAACCATTCATCATACCTTTTCAGTAGAAGTTTCATGTTGTAGCCACAGGGTGGCATCACTATATTAGTTTTGTGTAGATTGTTACCCAAGTTCTTAGTGTTTTCTCAAGTCCTCACAGCTTGATTGATACTGTTATAATTGGACTGCTAGTTTGGAAGGGGAGTGTTTTAAAATATCCCCCTCATAAATCTGTAGGTCCAAAAGAAATGTTTCCAAATCAGAATGTTTTATCGAAAATAATTCGTACCATTCATAAAACATAGCCTGAAATTCAAAATGGACCATTTTGCTGTCTACAAAGACAAGCAAAATATAAATCAGTTGCATAAACATAAATTGATTACATTATTTTTTAATTTGAATTATCAGTATCATAAACAAGGTTATTTATGTGCCAGGCAATGTGTAAGTTCTATCACTCTTTTCTTAAAAAAACCCAAACCGCAACAACAAAAAACCAAACATTCCCCCCCCGTTCCACATTTTGTTGCATTAAATGAACATATCACACCTAAGCTGTTTCCCATAAAGATGGAAAAGAGTATGGTGGTTGCCAACAGTAGGACTGTAAAGCTGGACTTTGAAATGTACTGGAGGGTGCCGAGCGAGCAGGCTAACATCACTAGAAGGCTGCCATCCATCACCTTTGAATGGCAGTGGCAACTGGGGGATTGTCCTGATGACTGCGAAAAGGTGAGGGTTATGCCATTCTTTGAAGAGAACAATTTGAGGAATTATGGGCTGGTCAGTCTGACCTCAGTCCTGCCCTGGGGACAGTCACTCCATCCGTAGCCCAGGCTGGGTGCTGACTGACTAGATAACAGCTTTGTAGAAAAGGACCTGGGTGTCCTGGGAGGCAGGTTGCACCCGAGTCAGTGCGTCCTTGCTATGGTAAAGGCAAACTCTGTTGGGCTGCGTTAGCACGAGCAGAGGCAGCACAGTTTCTCTTGTGCGTGAGCTCCAGAGGTGTTACTGTGGCACACGGAGGCTTGGCTTTACCTAAAGACCCTACAGTGCAGAGACAACACTAGCAGACAGGAAGCCTGACGACTCCCAGTTCACAGACAGGGCATGCCTGTGGCCTTCAGAGTCTATCAGAAGGATAAGTATTTTATGATTTTTCTTGATATTCTAGGGCTGTGTATTCATGTATGGTGCTTTTGAATGCACTTAGGAATTTATAGTACTCTTAAAACTCTTCAGCACTCTTGGACCTGCTGCATTCTTCCTCTGTCCTCCTAAGCATTGATTACTGCTAGCTGTCAGAAATGAGGAACTGGTAAAAGGATATGTGGTCTGAGAATGTCCACTCTTACATCCTGTTTACTCTGCTAGAACTACTGATATGATGAAACTTACTCACATCCTTAAGTGTTTTGGTGGGCTGTGCTGTAGAGTGCAGCACTTTGCAGAGTATAGATTCCTGAGCCTAAAGAAATAATTGAACCAAGTAGCTTACATACAAAAATTAATGCACTTTTATGTATCTCAGTCCCAGGGAGTTTCATTTTAGGAGCTTGATTCTCCCACGCTTTCTTGCACTGAGTAATACCTCGCTAAATGAGTAATCTGATTGTTCTGATTTCTCTTTCCATGATAGCAAGATTATTTACTGCCCTAAACTAGATTTTTAAAATATTTTTAAACCCAGTAAAAAACAAGCTTAGAAGCCTGGGACTGTAGTAATTTTGGATTAACAGTATAAGGAATTAAAGTACAGTAAAAGGTAAGGCTGAAAGTATATAATCAATGTGCAAATTTTCACAGTCTCTTCACAAAAACATTAAAAGAAGAAAGCCAGCTCAAGTACTTCCTTCATACCTTGTTTCATACTCTGCTGAGTGGTTTAACTCCACGTTGTTCTGGAAGTCCTCACTTCTCTGAAAATGAGAGAACTTGGTCTCAGTTGGTGTGGTCACATGTATTGCTATGTATAGAGCTAGTTTGAGATACCCTGTGTATTTAGACTGGTCAGATTTTCACGTGAATGCAAGAGCTTTCTTACTCAGCCATTGTGTGAAGTAAAGAAATTCCATAGAAATCTGCTTCATTCATGTGAGTTAGTATCACTACTGTTCAACACAAGCATCTGTAAGTAAGTCCTGAAAATACCTTTTGTTCCTCACCTATCCAACACTGGAGTGCACTGTCTTAGTGAGACCAACAACTAGAAGTTATTGTAAACCAAGTTAGAGGGACTTTCCCTCTCCACCGGTACAAGTCTTCCACTCTTTGTTTACTCCATGAACTTTCATATATCCATGTATTTGTGTTTAGCATCATTGCTGTAACCTTTTTTCTTACATCTTGTACTGACTTTGTCCCTTCTATGCTGATGCTACTGATACTGATCCAGCAAGAGCTTGTGCACTTCTGTTTGCCTTTAACGCTAGTAAGTTTTCCATTTGTGGAAGTGTAGTGCTGTCCCTGCTCTGCTGAAGAGAGCATTGAAGCTCCTACTGCTGTCCCTTCATTGCTGTGGAAATCTACTGCAAAATGATGTGATTTGGGGTTCTTTCATCTTTTCCTTAGTGTCAGGTATTGTCTTTGGTTGTGTTTTACAATGCAAATATAGCTTAATACACAAGAGCTGTGCTTTGAGCTGTATCTGAAATGTCTGTAATACTAATTTCACAGGTAGTCTCTTCTGCCCAAGTTAAATAAAAACTTTCTATTATGAGTGCTTCAGAAACGCTGTCAGAAATGAGACTACCCTTTAATGTTAATCACTTGGACGTGAAAACTAGTTCAAACCTCAACACTTGTTCTCTGTATTTTCTCAAGAATTTCAATACTTGCGAGGCTTTTAACTTTATTCCCCCACTCAGAATATTTTCTTAGTTTGCTTAACTCATGCTACCATCTGTTGTTCAGTAACTCCTCAGAGCCAAGACGGCTGGTGGAGATCTGAGTTCTCTTAGATCAGCACTTGGCACCGTGAGCTTTTTCACAACCCAACAAGCAGTTCCAACAGCTGCATGCATGAATCACTTAAGTTATAGTACCCTGCAGCACCCTGCAAGAATGGGTTTTGACAATCTGGTCAGATGCCACACAAGCAAAAGTGCTATGAACTGAGCTCCTTGGAAGGTGTGACATAAATTTATGATCATTATTTTGATAGTTATTTTAATGTAATGTGCTTTAAAGTTTCATTACTGTTCAGAAAGCTTTGGGAATACCTAGATTGTACATAAGAATTTACCATTAATTATAAAAAAAATTTCAGTAGGCTGGGGGGCGTGTGCGTGTTTATTTGTTATAGCAAACTACCCTGCCACATTCCCTATGGCATTTCATATTACTGAGAGACAGTTTGCCCCAGCAATAAAACTGCTCTTCACATGCTTTTGAGTCAGTCTATATTTAAACCTGTCTCCAGCAGTATTTTATTTCAGTTGTTTCAGTCTGGTTTGCTTAGCTGTGGTTACATTCTTGATTATGCTGTATGTTTATTGAAAGATTTACTATCAGGTACTGTTCTTCTGCAGACACTACAGAGTATCATTTCATTATGAGTTTAGCACGCTGCAAGAACATTTCCTTGAGGTTTCCAAGGGGACAGCGAGGATGCCTTGTTGGTTTTGCAGCAGTTAGCTGACTGCACTAACAGCAAGCCCAAAGAACTGGTGTAAATCAGCTTAGTGTCATTGGGCAAACCTAGCTACACAGCTGCGAATCTCATCCTGCATATAATTTGTGTTATACTCTAGCGTAGTCATTATTTGTTTAATGATAACCATTGCTTTGGCTGAGTATTTAACACAAGGCCATTCACAAAAGGATTTATGGAGTCCATATGTTTGTATTTCACTTAGCTGCTTAAATAAGGGGGGGGAGAGGGAGCAATATGGAGGTTATATTGTCTTGATTTTATTTTGAAGCTGCATCTGCAGACTAGCTGGAGCCAAGCAGGGTAACTATAGGATGGGACAGTATCATCCAGGAATAGGGTGTTGAAACTTCTTGGGCAACTTCCACAGAGCTGCCTGGCAGGACTTCCCCCCAGATCCTCTTAGAAAATTACATCAGTGGGTTCCCAGGGGATAATGCGGGATGGGTGCCAGAGACAGAAAGCCTCAGTGATTCTGCAGAAGTAGGATGGGAAAGGACATGATGAAGTCTTGTGTCCAAGAGTTTAACCAATTCTGTTGAGTTGGACCGCAAGCCTTTCACACCACTAGAAAAGTGGATTAAATAGGTCTCAGGATGCACCCACCGGTGGCAGACCAAGGCAGTGAACTTGAGGATGCTGAAGAAGGTTGATGTTAGTTTCCCAGATTTTAATAAGTTCTTAAGAGTTTATAAGAGTTTTAAAGAGTTAAAGAAAATATGTAAATGTCTTCCATCAGCAATTATCAGTCAATGTCTTATGAGGGTTTAACTGTATTTTTATAGAGAACTCTATATAGGTTAAACTTGATAGTTTATACCACAATGAAAAGCTAAGCTAGATAAAGGGCAGAGAAATGGTCTGTTTTGCTTTCCCAAGGTTTCTTACATTTACCAGCTGGAAAACCATACAAATTTAGGGATGCCCTGGAACAGAGATGGATTACAGACAGTGAGGGATGACCAGGTTGTTTTTTTGAAAGCAACTGTGGCTCCCTTTGAACTCTACTAAAGAAATAGGAGTGAATCATGAAAGGGGCTGGGCAGTTATCTCCTCTTCTTACTCTAGTGATTTTTAGTTGTGCTTCTACAGCAGAAAGGATATTAAAAAAATCAATAGGAATAGGAAATCACTTTAAAACTCAATGGGAGACATGCTCCTTTCTTTGGTAAGCTCATGCCATAACACATCAGTCAAGACTCTACAAGAAACCCTGAGGATGGGCGTTTATATAGACAATGTAAAGTGGTCCTATAGGTTTGGGTGAGATGACAAAATTAACTCACCCAGCTTCACTACACTAAGGAACTGTAGTATCCAAAATATGATTTCATTGATAGATAAGATATATGAATAAGGTTTCACATCCATCCCTAAAGTCAAATACTTAGTTGTCTTCAGTATTTTCTATCTTGTAGGAAAGCCACCACACCCAGACCAGCAGCAGGCACAGTCCTGACCCACACTGGAGGCTGTGGCCAGGACTTTCTCCCAGTTCCTGTGCCACACCAGGTAAGTGCTGGTGGGAGAAGGAAGGACTACACTATAGACTTTAACTGCCATACCTCCTTTTGCTCATTAAATCTGCACCTGTCTGGGAGACCAAGGAAAGAGGGTCTTGCAACTTTCTTTTACCATTTAAAAGGGAGCTTAGCTGTATATTGGGTCTCTAAAGTCTCCACAGTGACCCAAGGAGCATCCAGCATCAGAACACTGCCCAAGAGAAAATAATTATTTAAAGTAAGAGATGTCAGTTCATAATATACCCTCTAGAAGGGACTGCAGAAGAAGGAATCCATTGTTTCTTGTCTGCTGGGAAGAAGGAAGGTGTCATAAGGAAAAAGTCAAAAGGCAAAATAAAGAGAACTGGAATTCAGACAAAACTGACTAAAAAGGGAGAGGGGACAGAAATGAGCAGCCTGGTCTCTACAGGTAACACCCAGCAATCTGCATCCAACCTCTGTGCAGCAGGGAATTGAAAGCCCACCTCCGTGTGCCAGCTTTTTTCCTGCTTGCAGGAGAGGAGATCCGCTCTGCAGAAGACAGACAGATGGCATTACCATTGCCTGTGCTCCTGTGGGGGATTTTTCCAGATGGGGAGTTGGAAGCCTCTTTGTGCTGCTACAGCCTTCCTCTTCAGCAGCCCTCGAGTGCTCGGGGCCTCCACCAGTCTGCGTACCCGTATCATATGCTACTTAGACATGTGCACACATGCACCTCGGTACTGTGAAAATTTCAGCTGAACCTGTTAGAAAAATCGGTGTATTTATATCCAGGGTTTTCTCCATGTTTGAAAAGTATCCTTGTTGACTTTTCCTTTCCTGTAACATGTGCCTGTGTTTTTTCCTTATCGAGAGGTGGCTAATAAAAACTGGACCAGAAGCACTGATCTGAAAAGAAAGTTGACACAACTGTTTTGCACAGAGGAACCCCAGACAACACCGCGTCACTCATGCACTGACTTCATCAGTCCGTCTCAGTGCTTCCCTGTAGTGTTAGGATACCTCTCCTACCTCCAACAAAGCACAGATGTGACAAGTCTCTCAAAGTTTTCTACAAAACTACTGGGCAGCCCAGGAAGCATCACCCTCATCACAACACAGTTTGCTACTTACTAGAATTAAAAAAAAAAAAAAAAATCCATTTTAAATAACAAGCAGTCACATTTGATCTCCACTTCCTTAACAGCTGAGCAAATGAGCACAGAAAGTCAAACTCTGGAAAGGTAATGTGATTTCAAGTTTTACAGTCAAGTAAAGGGAGATACTAAGTTCGATCCCTTTATCTTAGTTACACATTAAATTTATGACAACCTCACCTGTGTAAATAAGTACATTTTGTTCTGCTTTCTTACACTTCCCTTCCTCTGCAACTTTCCAGTCGGCAGTTGTACCAAGCGACCTTGCTCTTTCCACTCTGTTTTTATTCAGTTTCATTTTATACTCATTACTGGATTGTCAGCAGGTATTCCTGTCTTCCTGTTTAGTTTCATTTCCCCAATAATATCAGAATAAGGAAGGACTGCAGCAGCTTAACATATCGTATGGAAAGCTTACTGTATGCTGCAACCACCTTAAGAATATTATCATTCAATTTTCCTTACTAAAGTTCATTAAAGGGCTTATGTTTTGAACTTTCTGCACATCCATAAAGCCTTTAAAATCATTGGAGCAATTTATCAAATACATTAGAAAAGTTCATTAGCTATTAAAACAAAACAAAAAAACAAACAAAAAAATCACCCAAATGCTGTATTGTCCCCACATGCCAGGCCTGCACATGGGAAAAGGTGTTGCAATTGACTTGCACTTCACCGAATTAAAAATAAAAAGCCAATTTCAGGCTGAGGAGCCTCTACAGTGCAGACCTTGCCCTCAGCCATTCTGGTGCTCCTGACTGAGGCGCTGCCGACATGTGGCGAGCTGCTGGATTCAATTCTGTCAGGAGACCTAAGTCAAACTGCCACTTTCAATGGCAGTCAGCAAACTGGAAGCATCTGCAAATCCACGGGGTACAGCTGCGAAGCTCCAGGTGCCAGCCACCTTAAGGGAGCTGGCAGCTCCAGCCTGCGCTAGAAACAATTTGAGTGACCTGTGTCAGACAGGTGAAAAGAATGCTAAAGTAATACCTATTTTGGGCATGACACTGGAAAGGAAAAGCTACAACCACCAAACCCAAGCAGAGATGAAAGTGCCTGGTGGTGATGCTGCTAATGCAGCCTTTCAGAAAGAGCCAAAGGATCCTGTTAGAGTGCAAATCCTAATGCAAAGCGGACATCATCCTTCACCTCAAAGGCTAAATATCGCTCAGCATTTTCTCTCCTAGTCATGTCAGGAGGAAACCCAGAGTATCCAGCCTGCCTGCACCCATCTCAAGCAACGCAAGGGCAAGTGTTGGTGTTCCTGCTTTTAGAGGAACGTGCTGACAACCCCCGGTTCAGTAAGTGACAATATACTAGAATACAAGGTACTCTTCATATCCCTGAGAAAATTACTTACAAAACTATAATGCAATAAAACCTGTACAAATTCAACAAAGATACACATACTTTGCTTAAAACATTTAAGTGCAGTGAACTTGAGATGACTAGGGCCAATGCAGTAAAAGAAAATGAGAAAAAGGTGAGATTTGTACTACTGGAAGCATCTCAAAGCAAGGCTGGTGCCGAGTCACATGGATTGTACATGAGTAGTATACAGGTCTTGTCGGTTTTGAAGTATAAATACATACCGGAGACAGAAAATGCACATGAACAACCTCCCTCGCTAAAGCACGTGCTCTTAAATCCAGGACCTAAACCACTAAATAGAATCACAGACTAGTTGAGGTTGGCAGGGACTTCTGGAGCTCATCTAGCCCAGTGCCCCTGCTCCAAGCACGGTCAGCAAGACTTCCCCAAAGAAGTCCAATTTGTTCCAATAGCTCCAATAAACTGAAGGAAAAACAGTATTACTGGTTTTGCTTTTTTCCAAAACAATATAATGTTTAAGCACGTATTTTCTGATCATTTTCATCCAATTTCAATGAATTCCCAGGCACTCTGCTGAAGATCACACTCACCATTTTTTGTTGCGATACTGGTTTTCTCAGTACTACACAACAGTTTCCTGGCTAACAGCATCAGTACTGTAAGAACACAACAGTGCAAGGAAATAGATACGGTAGAGTTAACAAATAACTAAAGATCACAAAATTTGGGGTAGGGATTGTGTATCCCGTTTCTGTGAAGAATTTTCACTCTTGTACTCAATTGTAGCATCTTCTGTGGGGCGAAAGTTATGCAGTATTTTAAAAATGTGCAGAATTTGAGAGACCCTCAAAATTCAGAAAATATGGCAACCGCTGTCTGTGCGGTCATTATCTTGTTGAAACAAATGCAAAGACCTGATGAAGATGCAAATACAAGCAGTTAGGGCAATATGACAGAAGACATAAAGTAACTGTGGAAAAATTCATAAAAATAGAATCTTAGCATAGACTGGGGTTACATTTAAACACAGGAAGAAGTTCATAAAGTCCATCTCTAGAGAAAACAGGTAGTGAGCACTAGCAGGCAGACAACCACGTGAAGCAGTGCTTCAGCAAAGGAGAAACCAAGAACTGAGTTACAAGCATGCTGAAAAACCACAGGGGGAAGTAGTGTTTTCACATACAAAGTCCTTGATCTGGTCCTCAAGAAAAACCCACCATGCTCACAGAACCAGGATGGTGACCTGCAGTTACAAAAATTAACAGGAAAAAAATAGTGGCACACAGGGACTACTGTAACAAAATAGTTTTGTTTAAAATTATTTCAGACACAGAGCAACTACTCATCACCTGATTAGAATGCAACATATGTTCCATTAGACAGAG
This sequence comes from Burhinus oedicnemus, assembly GCA_008921705.1. Classification (NCBI taxonomy): domain Eukaryota; kingdom Metazoa; phylum Chordata; class Aves; order Charadriiformes; family Burhinidae; genus Burhinus; species Burhinus oedicnemus. Next base: position 1,654,783 of record VFFE01006710.1, read on the forward strand.
CTACCAAACGTCTGTACACTCAGCTGCATTAGGGATAATAAGCTCCCAATTGCTATAGGCACTGTGTGTTCTTTTCGTTTTACTTCTAGTGGCAATTAACCTCCCTGTTATTAAGAAAATTGAGCTAAAAGTGGAAGACAAACACACTCATTTGCAACACTGAAGAACCAAGATCCTTTTACATTCGCCCATTTCTTCAAATGTTTTTACCTCTGAAGCTCTTTTAGATACAGTGAAGTAAGTCAAACCTTCCTCCTAAATTACCATTTCCCAAATTTCTCAGGCAGAAACCCCATGCAACTCTCCCGGGTGCTTTACACGCGTGGGCTTCTCTTCTCCAATTCCATCTCCTTGGAGTTTGCATTCCCACTATAGGTTGTGACCTCTAATTTGGGACCACAATCCTAAATCCTGCTACTGGAGATAAAAACCTGACTTACCTCTCTAAAAAGCAACAGGGTATTTTCTCTGACAAAGCTTTTAAAAAAACCCAAACACTTCGGAGTATGAATACGGTGCTCCTGTACTCAGCATTTAAATGCACATAACAACACAAACTAGCAGACAAGAAAATTCATCCCTAGTTAAACCAAAGATCATCCAATTCAAACAATCAAGGAAAACTTTTACCCTCAAACCTCCAAAAACTATCCTAATTTGTTTCTCAGATGAAAAACCAGGAACAAATTCCAATAGCAGCCGAGATACTGGAGACCCGTGTGAGAGCAGTGCAGCAGCTGGAGAGCACGTGGAGGTTACCTGCTGGAGGGGTGATGGTGTAGAAAGAAAAATGAAGAAAGAGCAGTTTAGTTTATTGTGGGGGGTGAGAGGTCATAGTTTGTGCAGAGTTGGGAATGCTATAAACCATGGTGATCTTCGCCCAGTTTAAAGAGAGAACAGCCTGCCATATCCTAACGGGATTGTAGTGGATGTTTTAGTTACACAAGAGAATATAAAATGGAATTTGCAGAATTACCCAGCTTCTGCTGATGTCTCTTAACCCCAAATAGCACAGGCAGCAGTGTATCTGCTTCAACCAGCGCTCAGCTGACATCGTCTTCTGACTGCAATCAGAGGCACGCAGAGACTGCATGTTACTTATTTGATGTTGCAAAGGTTTTTTTCTGGTTTTCTCCCAGCCTGAGTTTACAACCAAGCTCCTGGGCTGTAACATACGTATACTACCAGTGTTCTGCACTTGGGATGCACCATCTTTGCTGTGATGTATGACACCAGAGTAAGATGACATTTTTCAATGCCAGAAGGAAGAACGAGGAGGTTTTGGCTGTACAGAGTTAGAAAAGTTTCAGGTTTTCAAGTAAAAGAACTAAAGGAACTTGCAAGATTTAAGCAGTCTCTGCATATATGGTACAAAAGCAAGCCGAGGTGAATGACACTCAGGTCACAGACTTTGGTGATAGGATTTTCGGTGCTAAATCAAAATTTAAAGAACACACTTTATATTTGCAGGTAGACAGCTGTAATGCTGATAATCATTCAAGGCAAGGTGTTTTGAATAATCACAGGCAAAATGAGCGAAAATATCCAGAAGACCCTGCACTCAGGTGTGGCACTCACAGCTCACTGTTGCTAACAATACTAAGACTCCCAGACTTTTTTGGCAGCTTTTTTTTTTTTTAAGTTCCATTTTATATATGGGAATTAAACCAAAAATCCATTAACAACAACTGGCAGAAAAACTGTTCTGAGACATAATCAGCCTCAACAGAACGACCCGATCCATGTCTGTTCCTGCATTTGGAAGACCAGATTTTCCCGGGGCAGATTATGGTAACCTTTGCTCATTCGTGTTGCCTATATTTGGATGCACAAAGTGTCTTAGTTCAGAACTTGTTGGGGCTTGTAGACTTGCAGAAGAGTTCTTTGGACTTCGTCCGTGGGCTGGCTGCAAACTCAGGTGAAGGCTTGGGAGCAAAGGAAGGAGAGCAGTGAAGAGATCTGACTTGCAGAATGGGACAGCCTGTCCAGCATCAGTCTCTACAGAGACACAGATCCCTTCTTTCACCTTCCCTCCTTGCATAAAACTTGCATAAAACAGTAAATTCTGCTGGGAATTATAGCTTACTCCTTGAACCAAAAAACATTTTGGGTGTTAAATGGCTTACTACAGTTGCAACTTCTGTGCTTAGTTTGAAGCACACTGCAGTTGTTCTCGGTCGTTCTTGTACTTTTCTCTGTATTCCTGTTCGAAAAAGGACATTCCAGCCTGGTATAACTACCTCCCAGAAGCGATTAATATTAGTGCCTAGAAAGGAAACGCAGTATTATATATTGTACACTGGCCCAAGTGACTGGAATAGAAATACCTTTGAAGATTAGGCCTCAGTAACACAATCTCACTGGCATCAGGAGGACAGCAAAATGAGGCCTGTCCCTCGTTCACCTCAAGACAAACTATTTCTGGCACAGAGTGTATTTCTTTTAACAAACATTTTCCAAGATTATCTTTACATAATGATCAGCACAGAGATGAAACAACTGAGGAGGGGCAGAAAAGCCTAAATCCCTCAGTGATGTGCACATCGGACTCAAGAAACTGGAGCAGTTGTTGCATCTCTACAAATTCAGAAGGCTCCTACCACAAGAAATAAGAACCTAACTTGTTAAAGCAATTTTTATTTAAGTATTTGGAGGGAAACTTTCATATCATGAGTAAAAATACTAGAGTTGAACGTTGTTAAAAAAAAAAAAAAATCAAGATGATGGGCTCTCTGTGCAAACACAGCAGTTTCTCATAGAAAGGGGAAGCGAGGGTTTTCATAACATACTCCCTTTCAAATAAAAAAATTAAATGCTAGTTAACTGCAGTACATGTCATCATTTTTTATACAGTCAAGAGAATGAAAAACAAAAAAAGCAATTTAAGAGAACGCAACCTACAAAGGAATAAATTCATTCGCAGCAGAGACAGAATAAGACTGCTTTTATGAAAATTACAAAGAAACATGATACAACAAAAATAGGGTGTGGGGAATTTTCCACTAAGATTAAAAATGAAAAACAAACCAAAAAAAATTCACTTTTTGAACACCATTATTATTCAAACACATATGAAGTTTCAACCTAGTTTTTTCATACACATGGGAAACACTGTTAAAGTGAATCTTCTAGAGTGAGAAGGCACCATGAACTGCTGATACCTTTAATGCACACTCAAGAAAGAAGAAATGATCTGGCATGATGCAAAAAATCATTAAGTGTTTATATATATTCATATATCTTTTCATTAAAAAAAAGCGGCAACAAGTCATTACTTCAGTGCCAAAATGTACTTTTGTCTGGTTGACTCACTCATTAAGGTGATTTCTCACTTAGAGCTGTATGGTACTTTTATACAGTGGTGAAAGTGGGTGATTTTGCATTGTTGCATTTCATATCAGATTGGTAAATCAAGCGTTTTCTAGGTTCTGAGAAGCCAATCCTACAAAGTATTCCTAAGCTCTACGCAAATGCAATAATTAAATGCATTGTCTAGAATGGAATACTCATCTGTACGACGTGGCAATTCCACTGCATTCGGTTTGATATGTAATGTCTTGTAGCAGATGTTATAACAAAAATAACTTTTGCTTTTTGATTTACCTCACTGAGGCCATTAATGCTGTTCCTATAGTCGGTTTTCTGGAGTTGGATGACGCTTCGCTGCTGTCCAAAATGAGTTTGAACCTTAACCCTCCAGAGTTTGTTCACTTTGTTGCTTATATTATTGCACTAGCTACTAAAGTCTTATTTCTTCCTATATAAATCTAATTGTTCAGAGTGCAGATTCTATATTTAGATAATGAACTGTATGAAATAAATAAAATAAGGGGATTTTTCTGGTCAGAGTTGCTGATATGTTGAATACCTTAATTATTTCTAAAGTAAACAGTTTTGGTGTATATTCTTAAAAACCTATGGTCATTCAGCATAAAAGCCTTGACGTAATACTTTAAGAATGGATTTGCTTTCCTTCTCAAAAATGCATCAAAGAATTGTTTTAAATACAGAATCTGTGAGGCTTCCTACAAATTCATCTAAATCGTAATACAAACACAGTTTGTAATTCAGATAATATAGAAAGTTCTCTAGTGTCCATTGAAGTAAGGTCCCCAAAATGCAGTCTGTTTTGTTTCTGAATGGGAAAACATTGCAGAACATTAAGCGGTTCCACTGGCTGAATAGGAGAACTGAGGAAAATGAGGTCTTCTCTCATTATCTACACAATCCATGCTGTCATCTGAAAAATTAAAAAAAAAAACAAAAACCCAAAACAGTAGACAACATTTGCTACCTTTTTAAGTAAACAAACAATAAGATAACGCACAGTAAAATTATCTCAGAAAATTTCACCGTCCCCTTTTTCTTCTACAACTTGAAAGGGCAAAAAACCAGGAAGTCTTAAATCTCACCCCATTAAATGGGCATCACAGAAGATCATGATTTTTGTAGGTAAACAGGTGTTCAGATGTCCATTTAAAATTGCCAGGAGCTACACTGCTTAAATCCATATTCAATGTTCTGAATGTCTGGCAATTGCTGTTTCAGAACATCAAACATGCTCAGTTACCACAAAACTAAAATATATTTTGATTGAATATGGACATTAGCCCATACTCAATTGGCTGCTTCCATATACACAGTGTGTGTGCAGATGTATGCATGCAAATCTCATGAACGGAATTATCTCCCAGTGGGAATGTGCAGATTTGGAAAAGACAAGAGTACAAATAATTTCACTATCTTCTAAAACAGGATTTTCATTTCCCAAACTGGAAAGACGTGGAAAGTTTCACATCAGTTACCAGCTTCTTGGTCAAATACATGTACAGAAAACCAACAAGTTTAAACTGATGCTTTTTCATATGTTCTGAAGAGACCAGGTAACATTACAGCAAATTATTTCTGGTTGACTGGAAAAAATAGTGGGCAACATTTGGGAAAAACTTTACCTTGGTCAGGAGGAGTGATTGTTATCATCTGTGCTGTAAATTCTTCATCAAAGTATCTTGTATCTGTTTCAGATGTAACTTGTGGCTTAAACGGAGGTACAAGCTATGAAAAGCAAAAAAAAAAAAAAAAAAAAAAAACATTTACAGGTTATTGCAGCCCTGTTTGAAACAGGCAGAATTTCAAATAGAGTTATGAGCTACAGTGCCTTTTCCTACATTCCTAAAATAAGTTTTAAAATGCTAGTTCATAAAGAAGGAACCATATACAATAAAAAGTATTTATTTAGGTGTGCACTTCCTATTTATGGGGCATTTAAGGCATTTTGCCTCTAGCATTTAATTGCACAAAGAAAAACCTAGAATCCTAACATTTCTTCAAGTAATAAATAACATGCTTACAAATGTTTAAAAATAATAGTATATACTGGTTCCCCAACTTAATTATATGGAAATTGTTGACTGCATCTAGTCAGATTTATGCTTGAGGAGGATGAAAAGGAATAAGAAAGATACTCAGTGATACCAAACTGATCAGCTAGACTTGTGTATCACCACAAAGGTTGTAAAGTTCACAAAAACATTTCCGCTACGGAGCTTTTGTGCCCATACAAATCTGACTACAACTGTGCTGTAGGTCGGACCAACCCAGCAGAATTTAAGACAAGGCAGCAGCAACATTAAGCTTTTATATTCCCGGTCTCCAAAAGCAGTTTGATACCAACTCTGAACTTAGCAAATCTGGAGTATTTACAAAAAAACCCAAGCACACTTAGGAGTGAACATCCTCCTCTTGTTACACCATGAGTCGCACTATTTGGGTTTTATTCCTGACACTCGCTTGGGCAGACAGGCTAGAAATCATCCATGTGTACCTAGGCAAACTCTGGCAAGAGGAACTCCAGATGGAGCAGAGCTGCTTGGCTGGGGCTGGAGGAGGAGCGCGCCTGGGAAGCGGGGTGGTGGAGCTAGTTGCATACAGATGCCCAGAGTTGGAACACGTACAATTTTGGAGGGCAACAGAGCTGGGATACAGACCTCGCTCACCTCCCCGCTGCACGATGCGGTAGAAACAGAATGTAAACACTGTTCTTAGCCCTCCCACAGAGGACATGTAATAGCTGTCAGTGCTGGGCTTCAGTTCGCCCACCACTGGGGTTAAGCATGGCCATCTTTTAATAGCACAGAGCCACACCAGGCAACAATTTAGGAGCGTGATTGAGGAAGTATACGGCTTCCAATCTGAAGCTGCAGGGAAAGGTTTATCAAGGCAAATGGTAAATTGCTCCAACTGGAATTAAGGAGTGACCCTGAGACTCGCACTTCTGCTCTTACAGAAGTACGGGCAACACTGACAGAAATCACTACCTGGAAAACAACAGCAAATCTTGAATGTACAAAACACGTCTTCCCCACCCCCAACTTTTCCTCCATCTTACATCTGAAGAATCATTTGCTTGGCAAGTTGGTAAATAAGAAAAGCACTAGCTTCAAGCTCCCTGTCGCCAGGATCACCTTTCTGATCTGTTTTGAGAGCACCTAACAGCATTGCCCTGTCTTACAAACAACAATCCAATGAAGCTCCGTCGTTTTCAATGTGAACACTTTAAGAAGTGTAATCTACACATAAAGCGATATTTCTAAATACAAAGAAACATTCTACAGTTTTAAACCAATCTTTAAAAATTAAGGGACATAAAAATTCTGTTTATTATAAGAGAGCACAATTACAGTATATATTAATCATAATTTTTTTAAATTATTAATGGCCCTCTGTGCCCAAGGGTGGCTTAAAGGAGCCTGGCAAATGTTCCTGTGAAAAAAATTAGGTCCTTAGAAGTGGTCTTTATGTCCTGAATTTAAAAAGGAAAAGGAAACAGGATATCCCAAAGCTACAAGTCACTCTGAGCTTTACTGTCCTCCTGAAGCTATTGAAGAGGGAATGCTTCGTGTTATAATGCTAATAATGCTATTCTCAATCAAGTCAAACCAGCATATTATGCATAAAAACCCTCTTGAGGATAAGCATTCTTTCTTTCACATTTTAACTCTATTCTCTTTCTCCTTATAGCAGTTGTCTGCCTGTTCCTTAAAATGAACCTCAGTTTGTTTTTGACAAGCTGTGCGTGCATGCGCGTGTGAAGTTCTATCTGTCCTTTTAAGCTAATGGTGGGTTTGGCACTCGCAATGCTCCCAGTTGCTCTAGCTTGCTGTGCCCAGCGCAGAGTGATTTAGGACTTGGGCACTGCAGCAGACACCTGAACGACGCACATCAGAATGACTCGGAGCAGCAATCCTAAGTTGGAACACGTGTAATGGGCTGGTGCGGCCTGTATCATTTTCCCTTTTATTTTAGTATCTGTTAAAAGCAATTTGAGACAGATTATGATGCACCCACAAGATAATTTTTTTTTCCCCTAGCTGTCAAATTCAGAACATTAAGCTGGAAACAGAGGGGAAGCCGCAGAAAGCTCTAACAGTGGCTTTACCAAGCAAATATGTTGCTTTACTGAAAAGCTGTCACTGCAATAGCTCTGCAGTTCAACTGGCAGAGAGGTGCCACCTGGAGCCTCCCACTGCTGCAGACCAGCATGATACCCGCAGGTTTATCTTGGTTTAAGAGACAAAAAAAGACCAGAAAAAAACCATGTGATTAAAATCTCATTGCCTATGTTTTGCTTGTAGGTGGGCAAAATACTGCAAATTAAATTTCTTTGCACCAGAGACAAATAACAACACTCTTCCAGGAGAGTCTAATGAATATTTTAAATTCTTGGGACGACCCCAGTTATTCAAAACTCCTTATAATTCAAAGCAAAGCTATGTTTCCAAAAAGCTTAATTACAAAGTAAGTGTTCTTGATTACCCCAAGCCTATATTCATAAACATATTCACCATTATCTGGAGATAGTGGGTAACCAAGCTTAGCACATAAACACCTCTAGGCAGCTGACAAAATTCAGCCTTTATCCCTGAGACTGTATTTCAGTAATGCTGCAAGATCCAATTTGGACCACCCAGAACATAGGCAGCAATTACTCACTGGCTTTTTGAAATCTCTTCATTTGCATAGCATAGCCATTTCAGATGCACACACTAACGGGACAGGAGCAAAACCAGAATCTAGCCTCCTTGGATATGCCAAGGTCAGAAATAGTCTCAATTCGCACACTGTTTTCTCCAAAATGTGTAACATTTGGGACTTCCTGGTAGTTTCCACAACAATCTGAGTCAGTACTACTACAGAACAATTTATGAAGGCTTTCTCAGTCCTATGGATAAACAAACTGTCTCCAGCTTGTGTGATTTCTCCTCCATTCAGGGAACCAGGACTACCATCAAATGACAAATAACTTCACTGAAGACCTTTGAGCCTTTTTACCTTAAATTTGAGACTTTTTACCTTAAATTGCAAAAAAATAGCAAAATCCCAAGTATTCAGCTTGTCAGCTGGATGAAAATGGGGATATCCTCTTGTTCAGAACAGTAATTCAGATGCACGTTTGACATTCTACTGAATAAAATCCACGCAACTCCCTCCTGCTCTCAATACCGCACACAGCTCGCTCTCAAGGGATGCTTTGAAAGGACAGAGGTCTAAATTCTATCTACGCTTTCAAGGCACAAAAACTTATTTTATGATTTTTTCAGTTCCCTTTAGCCACACAAATTGGTGAGGAAGTGAAAGAAGAGAAAGAAACAGAGCACTCTTTGTAATTGTATACAAGCACGGGACAATACTCCCATTACAGTATGGAAACCAGCGGTGTTATGCTCTATTTTTTTTTAGGAATTCAAACATTGCTAATAGATCACTGTATTAGTTTTACTGAAAGAATCCAAAGAATTAAAACTCAGTTTCTGCTAAGTTTCTTACCTGCTCCCACCAACTGGAGTGAGAACTAAACTGTATTTGGAGATCAAATGAGATCTGATATCATGAGGGGCTGCAGCAGAAAGGAGGGAAATTGGGAAAGGCTGGGATTGAGTGAGATCATGTGGCTCCAGTAGATGGGAGCCTTGAATCACCAGACCCATGTTTTAGTTAGCTGCATTTCATGTGAGCATTGTAGAAAATGTGGCTGGTGAGAATCAAATGGAGAGGACAAATTGCCCTGAGAGCACAAAGCAGGGCAACCTGGAGGAGTGGAGTAAGTTATCTGTGAACGAAGGGACAGTGAGACATAGACAACTGATAAAACACACTCATACGGAAAGGACTGGGCTCTTTGACTTCAGTGGCTCCCACTGGAAAGCCTACACACTCAGTGGGTCTCCAGGAAAACCAACAAGAAATACCATGAAGTGCAGACACTTCACATCGTCCCTCTGTCACCAAAAGAAAGAAGTATTAGGCTTGGATTGATGTGAAAGCCTACTCTTCCCTGCATTTGCCTATTCAGTCTAATTTCATCATTCAAGACAGGAAAAATGCAACGGGAACAAATAGCCCATCTTCCACTACTGCTTCTAGGAAGTTTTGCTTCAGATGCTCAGGAACCAACAATACTCCTGGGCTCACAAGGGATACATCAATTGATAACAAGGAATGGCAACAAGAATTCACAGGAAAAGCCATTTTAAAAGTTTATATACTGTCTAAATTTGGAAGCAATTTTGGTTACATCCTATTTACTCAGTCACAAAAACAGGTATCTCACTGATAGATACTCTTCTCATTGCGAAAAAAAACCTTTGGTTCAGAAGTAATCCGATTTTAAGAAACATAAAGCAATTTAGCCTTGTTAAATACCTCTCTCGTAGAGGGCTTCTGCATACCTTACAGAAGGCAAAAAAATTTGAAACATTCAGTAGTATATCCACAGCTACAATTCACCTTGGGAGAACAGTTGTATAAATACCTTTTTCTCGTATACATCTTGCCAAACAATGCCGGCAAAGAATTTGTGCTGCATAATCTCCTTGGCATCATCAGGACCACCACCTAACCTGTTTAGGGCAAAATAAGTAATTAAATGTTTGAGTACAGTTATTTATCTCATACAATTTTTATTAAATGGTAGTGAAGAAATTCTGAGTTTATATAATACGTTTGAGAGCAGTTCTAGCATTTCCTTCGTATTTGGTTTTGTGCAAGGGCTGCAGGATAGTCTATTTTAGGCTTCAACACAGTTCCACTAAAAGATCTGAAAACAGGCTAACAGATGGAATTAGAATAAAGGTCTCTCTTAAACAAACAAAGGAAAAAAAAAAAAATCACAATCCAAAAGACCTGCCTTTCAGGAAAGATACTGTCTTAGGGACCACAGCAGATCCTGCAAGTAAAAGGTCTGAGCCACACACCCTTCTCTCTTTCTAAATTAACAAGTGACTACCTCTTGCAATGTTCTAGAGCACACTGACACCAGCAGTAAAACTGAATTTGATTTTGAAGCGTAAGAGGCAAGGATTTTTAAGACAAACTGATTTATGCAACCTGCTTAAATTTCCCTTAAAGAAAACAGTTGACAACTGCAGTGATAATATCGTGTTATATGCAAATCCTTCCTCCTCCTTGGCTTCACGAAAGCACAAAGGGTGTTTTACTGACTTAAGGTATATCAAGATAAAGCACTTTTATTCCAAAATAAAACTGTCCACACAGCTTATAGATGCAATCAGTTTAGTTGCAGTCTTGAGCTAACAGATGCTTAGATTTTGCTGTGGAGGTTAAAATGTTCTCTAAAAGACTGAACCACATCTGCAAGCAAAGGCACGCACTGAGAAAACAAAACACATACTGAGCAATCAGCAGGAGACTTATGTTCAGGTAGCAAGGTTAAGACGCTCAGGATATTAAGTACAAGAGGTGTCACAATGTTCATCCAGGCTGACCTCTAGTATCTGCCTGTTCTCTCATTCTTGGTACCACTGGCAAACTGAGATATTATCCCAGTTTTAAGAGCTTGGAACAACGGCTCTATGTGACCAAGGCTAGAGCTATACGGCTACAGAAAAATGGGCCAAGGACTGTTCTTTGAATGAACACAAGCTGCCCGGCCAGGCTTCATCCTTGCTGCACGGCAGTTGGCCCTGAATCTCCTCTGGGCCACACGCAGTAACCCTGTGGTCCTAACACGATTCTTGGGGGGTGGAGGGAAGAGTTTTGGTTCAGAGTATCAGAGATAATGTGAAGGAGGCTGTGCTACAGCCTATTGAAGTGCTGGTATTCTGACAGCTTGAGACTGTACTGCACGCTCTGGGACAACGTGCTCTGGCACAATGCTTTTGGGACAACGTTGGATGATTGTTTAGCGAGAAGGAGTCAAATATGGTGACACTTTGTCCATATTGCCAACTGGGCAATGCAACTCTCAGCCATGCCCGAGCGCTGTCTTCAGAGAGCGCAAGCTGGCAGAGGCCACAGCTGTACCAGAGAGACCAAGGAGTAGAGATGCCTGGCAGTTCAGAGTCCGTCCTTGCTTCCTGGCCCTCTTTCATTTAGTGGCACAGCAACCTAAGGGGTTTGCTCCTTCACATTCCTTCAGGAAACGTGCAGTGGAACAGGGAATGGATCCCCCGTCTTCAAGTCACAAAGCGTTGGGTGATGCTCTCCTTCCCCAGGTAAGCTCTAAGACCAAGCCTAAGTTCACCCTAGAGTCCCACAGGCCAAACCAAGCCAGACGATGGCTCTCCCATCTGTCCAGCAGCACGCTGTACAGCTGCAGAGGAGCCTGGAACAGAGGCAAACTCCAGGGCAGTCTGGGAACAGAGACAAACTCTGTGGGTAATCATCTCTCAGCTGGTTCCCCACAGGTCTAGAGGCTTTGCCAAGTCTCTACCAGGCTCCTTGTTGCTTCCCCAGTGCAGATGATGATGGCTGGTGAAGAAGAGCGTTGAGCCAATCCTCTTTATACACAGATGCCAACAGTCTGCACTTCTGCACAGAAGTTCAGGAGTGACTATGAGCTAAGAAGAACCTGAATCTTGTTTTGCAGAAGCACGCAGGAAGGCTGGCTGGCTGCAGCCAGAGTGCTTTGGAGAATATGTTATCTAATACGAGCCTTTGTTCCGTGAAGGGCAAACACATACTCAGGGAAATGCCAAGAAACCCCCCAGATGTTTTTACTTACCTTTTAAAAATCTATGCTATTAAACAAATCCATTCAAAGCAAATGGGAAAATGACAGAAACCTCTTATTTTGGATATGGACTTATTCCAAAATACACTCTTGCTTTTCAGAATTATTATGAAAGGACCCTCTCAAGGAGAACAAAATTAAATCAGCACCTAACGCAAAAATCATGGTTAGGCACCACTGAGAACTGAAAGAGCAGCAAGACATGCAACAACTGAAGAAAAATATAGCAGGAATAAAACGTCTTCAAAAGATTATTGTACAGTAAAGTTAAATTTTCTGCATTTAAGTCTTCAGACAGAACCAAAAATAGTATAAATAGGACTTAAAAAGAAAAAGCTACCGAGATTTACAGTATACGAGGAAATATAACAGAAAGTGTCGAGGCCAAAAAGCAATTGAAAAACAAAAATAAAAAACTAAACCCTTCAAAACCCAAACTTCTGCCTAATTGGTCTCTTTAAAAGATACCTGCCAATCAAGTCTGGTTATTCACTTAACTTCCATCTATATTTGAGAGCCTTGGTTTCTATATTACAACTAAATCCCAAGGAGAAAATGATTAATAAAGTACAACACCGCTATTAAACTGAAATCATTTCCCCATTTTTATGAAACTGTGTATTGCTTGCAAGCTCCTTTAATCATTTAATGACAAATGCCTGTGGTCCACAAAACAAGGGCAATCAGGTATCTCTATCAGAGATAAATCATGTGCAAATATTTTTTAGAATTTATGTAGTGTAATTTTACATATATATATATATAAAAATATAAATACAGTCAACAGTGAAAGTACTATTATCACAGGCCAGAAGATTGCAATTAGTGGATCACAGGAAAAATACTATTTCTCTACTTGTCCATGCAAATGTAAACAGTGCTCAGCACCCAGGTCCATTCCCAGCTCTTTAAGAAGAAACCCACAAACTTCTAGTTTTATAGTTAAAAAGTTTCTACAGTAAGGACAGCCAGGCTCTAACATAGGAAAGCGGGCAGCAACTGCCTTCACTCTACCCTGCCAAATAATCCCGTTCATAAGCTTGTGCTTCACCATATTAGGAGCCACAATACAGATTCTAACTGTGGGCAAATCCTCATCTGAAGACTGTCATACTTTTAGGCGACAGATTTCTGTTGTTTACAGAACTGCATGTGCACCATCCTCGTCTGAGAACATGGCCACAGTTTTAGGCACCACTTCTGCTGCTGTTCTGTCTTGACATGATTTCTCTGACTCTCCCAGCTCCCAAACCTGGTTCTACAACAGTGCAAATATACCCAAACCAGGCTCAAGAAAATCAGCTCAGCAAAAGCTATTGGTGTTCACCAGCTCAGAGCACACAGATGCGTATTTCTCCTTCTCTGATACAGTCAGGATGGAGACTTGTAACTTCTTTTACTATGGCCTTTATCTTCAGAGCCCTCTAACAGCCACGGGGAAGGATTTAGAAACCACATCTACACCGCTTTCCTGTGACCAGCGCTATCAGCACGGAGAAGCTCTGGCTGGCTTTGGGAACAGCATCATTTGATGACTTCAGATTTGAAAGGAAAAGGCCACATTCTTCCCAAAGCCTTGTACATACAGTCTTTGGGGGCTTTCCTGCTCAGAGATTAAGACCTTTGAAAAGCCTAATGCAACTTCCAGCTCTGTGCTGAGCTTTAATTCCCCACTTCTTCATTAATGACATGTGTGCACGACACAAACATAGTGGATCCAGTAACATTGGAAAAGCTCCCACTCCACAACATTAGTGCCCACAGAGGCGTCACGTTTGAGGATGCTGAGGCCTGGGAAGTCTCTAAACTACCAGTTTCTAGAAAGCTGGGCGGGGGGGGGAATCTATTTCAATTTGCCTTTTATATTTTCCTCAGCTTCAATTTAGATCTCTTATGGGTGAACTGTTTGAGTTTGTCCAAGCTCATTCTGAACAGCTTTGGACTGAACCAATTCAGACTAAAATTATCATATACAACAGCTAAATCTCAGTTCACCTCCAAGCACCTGGTGAAACATGTATGAAGACTTGATGAGCACTTTGCAGTTCAAGTGATACCCAGGACACTGAAGTTGTCTGGAGATAGAAACACTTCTGTACTCAAGACACACACATTTCAGAGCAAACGTAAGAACTTGTCATGCACAGTTTCAAAACTCTGAATGCCCACAAGGCATGAAGTCTGCTGCCTAAGAGAACTATTCGCCGTTACCTCCTCCTGCTTGCCACCAGCTGGCTGGGACCACCTCCAGGCCCCTGCAGTCCCCATGACTGTCACCTCTACCTCTTCCAACTCCAGCAGCAGCTGCGTGGGCTGCAGACCTAGCTGCATCTGAGAGCAAGTTTGCTCAAGCCATCTACCCTTCCCATAGCAGGCCACCACGAACAGAGAACACAGACATACACCTTAACTACAGATCACCACCTTTCACAAGGGAAAAAACCCAAGGAGCTTGGTTTTCTTGCAGGTAAAGGCTTGATTGACCCTGATATTCCTGAGCATCTGCAGCCAAAGTTGCTCTCTGGATGTGGAAAGTACCACCATCACTAGAAAGAACAAAGTGTCAGATCTCTGTGTGTTTGCAAAGACTGATCACCAGTTTCCTGTGACCACCTCCAGCACTCCAAAGCCAGAACTACAACTCTGTGAAGTCATTAAATCTTTTAACAGGCGTTTGTGAAATGCTGCATCTTCTTACTCTCAGTCTTCATGAATGGCAAAATCCAACAGCACCACAGAAGACAGAAGTAGATGAAGCAGCTTGTGACAAACCCCATCTGAAAAAGGCTGAATAACCCTGACCTATGACAAGGAGTACTAAGGCATGTAATGAAAACACATGATCAAAATTCAGAGGAAACCATCCTGAAGTTCTCTCAAGTTTAAAACCCACCAAGATTCAGATCTTGCAAGACACTCTGCTGATTACAAACCCATCCACCCATCTAAACTCAGCCCATTTACATGGAACGTTCTGATCCATGCCCACTTTCACAAGTTGCAGTCTCCACAGCCAGAGAAAGAATAATAGAAGTTAAAAACTTTGCTGGTTTACATGTGAAAAAATGCTCTGATTACCTCCTTCCATTTGATACATGTCACAAAGCAGCAAAGGAGAATTTCAGGTCAGATTAAAAGGAAATATTTACAGAATAGATTTTTTTCCTTCTTAGGAAAATTAGAGCTCACATTACAAGATTAATAAACTTATATCAATCCTAAAAGAAACTTCAAAATTCCTTTTCTCTTACAAAATGGATTTTGTATGACCAAATTTAGAACACAGCCATGATTAAAAGCAGAATGCAATTTATTGGTATTCACATTTTCCCCATATGTCTGTAAGTTTGAGACTGAACTGGTATTACTGAACGCAAAGTGCTTAGACTACTTCTATACATCCAGCTCAGTACAAGCAGTAATTTTTAAGATTTAATTCACTGATGCAGGTCACAATTCCCTAGCTCCTTGATATTTAACTTAAAATATCCTTGTCACTGAGCTTCATTATATCAACCTTTTTTGTTGTTGGGGTTTTTTTAGAGGATTTTACGGGAAGGGACAGTACCTCCCAGTTTCATTTTTCTCACGGTTTTGGCTATCTCCTCTGTCCCACGCTGGAGTTCATCAGCAGTCATTAAATGTGTCAATTCTGATGTTTTCTGCCATAGACAACATTATGATGACACCAACTTCTGTCCACCACTGGGCTTTGTGGAAGAGGGGATTTCTCTTGAATTACACAGTGTTTCCCCAAAGCATCATCAACAGGCTGATGTCAACCAGATTATCGCACACTATTTAACTTTTTACTGAATGTATTTCCGTAGCTATCATGCTGCTTTTCTTCAATACGGGTCCACGAACTCACTATGAGTCAACTACTAAGTATGCCAGGTGCCCGCCATAGCACACAGACCACACAGTAAAAAGAACATAAAACTACAAGTCCAGGACTCAGGACTTCTATCCCTAGTGCTTCCAGCTCAGTTCTCCGAACTGCCTGAAACGCCACAAAGTGCAGGGGATTTGCAGAACTGCAACTTCAGTTAAAAAGTTGAGTGAACGGTGATTGGTGAGAAACCAGCATTTAAGAATGGTCCATGATCCAAAAAGCTTGGGAAGCACCAGTGTAATTAGCAAGCTGCGGGCATGTGTGCAGGCTTGTCTAGTCTATAGTTATGTCTATCAGCAGCATGAAAATCATCTGTCCAACAGATCAGAGCATCGTTGGTTCCAAGCCTGCAGAAGATACATGTGAAGAAGTGGCTATTTGTATAAAATGAGCATATTGTGGAGTAATTATTGGCATTGGGAAAACCTTGTAATTAGAAACAAGTGGGCGTTCTTTGTTTGTAAACAAATTGCATTTTGGTTCAACAAAGATGCTCCTTTAAGAACAAATTACAGCAGATGCTGCTTGTGTTTCCAGTGATTGAAAGGCCCCACCTGAATAAGCTACAAAGGGTCATAACTGTATATAACCCTGCACTTTCCTGGACAGGAATCCTGATGGCAGGGGCTGGAACCATGCTTGCTCGCAGAGCACAGTGCGGGGGGGCTGCTAATCAATTACACCACCTTCTCCTGGAGGTCCCCTTGCAGGCACCGTCTTCGGGAGGGGTGTGCAGCTGTTGCCACCTAGTACAAGGCTGCCCATGTTCCTGACTACAACTGTTCCTGGTTCCCCATGTCACCGCTGTGTTGAAGCCTCTGGTATTACAAACTGTGGATTTGCATTACAAGACCTCTCAACAGTATTTTCCATCAAAAATAGTGATGGAAATAGCCTACAGTGATGACAAAAATCCTTGCTACAAGTATCCATGTACCAGCAAAAACCATTTTCCTGCTATGTGCATGCACACACACAGACTAAACAAACATCAGAAAGCAAACCGGAATACTCTGCTTGCACCTCACATGAAAGATTTCCTATTTGGGGCCCATTTAAAGTGGAAGGTTCAGGACAGGAGATCAGGGGCAGAGTCACAGTATTATTTGTTTTTAAAATGTCTCAGCTGACAAGATGGCAGGTTTTTAAACTGATGTTTATCTTTGTGAGAAGGTCAACATCCTTTTTGGATCTTGTTCTATTCTCTTTTTGTTAGCCATTAAGGGCTTGGGGTTTTTTGTTTTGTTTTGTTTTTCTATTTTTAAATCAAGGGTCACTTTTTAAGTAATACAGCACAGCAAAGAAAAAAAAAAAAGAAAAAGAAAAACAAAAGGAGGAATTAGAAAAAGTAGATTAAGCATGGTATAAACTCCACCACAAACATGGTACAAACACTACCACCTACTGTCCAAAGCAGGATGCTAAATCACTGGCACAGATTGAAACAAAAATTCAGAAAACGCACAGCACCCTGAACTGGTACAGAAGGTGAAAGCATTCTGTATAGAGCAGCTTATAACTCACAGCAGCCAGTGGATTCATTATGACCGAAGGCAGGGTTAACTTGCTTTGTCCCAGGCAATAGTTCTGCATTAACAGCAATAATATTCCCAATTAATATTCTGAAGTTCTGCCTTTTGATTACCAAAGCTGCTTCATGTTGCTATTTGGAGTGTCAGTTCATGTCAAAGGTTAAAATAAAAATGAGTAGGTCCACTCGCTGCATCTTGGTGGATGATCATTTTGAATGGACTAGAAACAAAACTACAATTTTGTCTGAAATACTTTCCTCAACTTTAAATAAAGAAAAATGGCTGGCATGTATGCATGCAATAGCCCTTTGTGCAGTATCATTTTCAAATGTTTTTCAATGATGGTGATATAGGCATTTCATATGGCAGCACAGAAACAGTCACATTTAAGTTACCTGCCTTGAGGATAGTTCCCTTTCACAGACACACCTCTGCGTAGCATAATTATTAACTTCTTTGTGAAGCCTTCCCCCCTCCCCCCCTTTTATTTTTTTTAAATTCTAAGGGCACGAGTGCTTAAAAGTGCAACTATTAAGCAACAGTCTCACCTTTGCTTAGGATCTTTCTTCAGCAAACCTGACAAGAGAGATTTTGCTTCAGGTGACAAAGTGCGTGGAAATCTAATCTCCTCCATAAGGATGAGTTCAAAGAGCTTTTCGTGGTCCTGATTGTAGAAAGGGAGCCGACCACACATCATTTCATACATCACAACTCCTAAACCCCACCAGTCCACTGCACGACCATAGTCATTATCTTCCAGCACCTGCAGAAAGGTAAGGAAAAGGCTTTAGAAGACATTCCCAAACCAGGCATGAACACAGAATTCAGGAGGCAAAGTTTACCCCATCAAGGTCATCTTTTCACTTGTCACAGCCAAATCTACCAGCAGAGTATTTGCAAAAGATCCATTTTGAAAAGAACTGGCATCCATGTTCACCACACTAGGTGAGCAGGAGCAGGAAAAGGAGGCAGTGGGTACATTATGGCAGCTTCCTTCTCCTCTTCCTCCCACCCTCCCTCACATTACAACCATGATAAGCACAACCTTTGAAAGCCCAAATGCTGAGAACTGTTCTCAGGTTACAGAGCCAGCTGTTAAATTCTCACTTATTTGTCACAAACTGCTCCAGTGGGACCTCATTTTTTTTTAAAAAAAAAAAAACCCAGCGCACCAAGTAGCCACTATGGGGTGAAGAGAAAAGACCATCAACCTCTCAAGTGACAAGCCAAACATGCCCATCATCTTCATATCGACCTGCACCCTCCCAAAGGGTGGCTCTGCAGATCCTGAAAGTCCATCCACAAATACTAAATGACTAATCTACATTAAACACTAAGAGCCAGAATGCCACTCCTAACATTTGACCAGCTGTGAGGCAGTAAAACAGCAGCCAAATTGTCCGGAAACATTTCCCCTCCTCTCACCTGCTCCCTCCAAAGGTACTTGCTCACTAGTTTTAACACTCCTGCCTCTGCTTAGAGGGCTGCAAACCCAGGAATTGTCAGTGGGGGGGACTTCCACCAGGTCTCACAGCGGAAGGAATCCAGCACAGTTCCCAGGCACTTCTCCCTAACAAAGCCCTGGCTGGTGCAGGGACTTGGGACCCCAGCAGTGCCCTCCATCTCTCCTCCTTGCTCTGGAGAAGCCCTGTCGCAGTGCATCTCTGATCTTCTGCATTGAAGGCTGCTGAAGGGAGTGGGGAGTGTTTTGTGGCTTGTGGAGTGGATGTTACGAGGACTTCTCTAGACTTTGTGTCTCCTATGCAGTTGTCTGTAGCTGACACCACAGTCTCATGTTCCAGACCCTGTCCTCAGGTTTTAGTTGTCATCTTTACTCTTTTCACAGGTCTGCACTGAACTGCTTACTCTTGCTAAGAGCACAAACCATAACCGCACCATCATCGTGTTTCCTTGTTGTATGGTGTCTGTGTGAGCTTTACGTTGCTACAATTCAGAATGCTTCACTCTCAAAATTAAAAGGGTGAAAGAGCCAAACAAAGTTGACACAAGTTTAACAAAAGCAGGATCTGAACCTCTTAGAAACCTTGATAAAGGTTTTGCACACAAAAAAGAAGCATTGAGACACTCCACGTAACAACTGTTTGCACTCTGCTTCTCTTTATTCACTAATTATTCCTCTTAATTATCTGAACGAGGGAAAGGGCCTGCAGTAAAAATCAAAAGGCTGCCAGGTATTAGATTACCCCACGTTGGTCTATTTACGGCATCCCCTGCCGTATGATTCACACCAAACGACAGCTGGCTCTGCAGCTGCCCTGTATATGTATACGGCCGACACAGCTGCCGGCCGGACAGGATTCCAGGAGCCGGCCCCGTCCTTCCCAAGGCATCACGGCCCTTCAGCTCACAGGAGATATTGAGTGACAATGCAGTTACCGCTCTCTGAGTCACCCGTTCAATAAGCGCTTCCTGTTCGCACTCCCCTACACTTGGGTTACCTAAAATAAAACAGTCACGGGGCCTCTGATTTTTATTTTTATTTTTTAAACTGCTGCAAGAGATGCAATAGGAGAGAACTGAAAGAAAAACAAAACCAGAGGCCTTTGTTGTGTATGTAAGAAATGCTACAAGTGCTTTCAAAATGCAGCAAATACTTCAAATGTTACTTTAGTAAGCATATTAATACTCTGTATTATAATCTAGATTACTAACTACAACTCTTTCCTTGACCTCCATTAATTCTAAACAGGATATAAAATCCTTATTTCTTCAAAGTGCTTCACCACAACAAGCATACGCTCGTAGCAGTGATTGCACAAAACAGAGCAATGGTGTTAGTATCAAAACTATACGTAACAAAAAAAGGTATTGCACTCATCCATGATTTATTGCAACACACAGGATAGCTGGGGAGCAGTAAAGTAACAAGGTCATTTCACTTAAATTAAAGGATGATCATTTCCTAACGAGCAGCTCTACACTGCTGTGAGATGGAATTTGAAAGAGAAGGCGCAACAGCTGTAAACATCACAGCCATGGATGCATCTGACACATCAAAGCTGACACGGTTCAGTCACTGTCAGCCATGCACAAGATTCCAGTATGAACCTAAAAACAACGATGCAACAACTGTACAAACACGCCGCTATGCCGGATTCAAGTTACAAATGCAGACAAGAAGAATGAGACCCCTGCTTTTAAGGATGCATGACCTTAAATGCACAGAATATCACTCGCACACGATTTTCAGATTTTTTGCATGCTATCAACCAGATGACAAAAGCCTCTAGAATTTAACACTCCAACTCACAGATGGGATTTGGAAGTAAGGGAGAGAGCTGGGTTAATCAAAAGGATTTGTCCTTCAGGGTTTTGGATGAGCCAACTCATCATAAATATTAAAAAGAAAAATATTAGCAAATAATACAACAGAAAGAACAACACTAACAACTGCACAGGGAATCCCCACATTCCAAGTTAGGAAAAACCAAAACCAAAACAATAAATATTTTTAGTCTCCTCATAAAATCCTTGATGAGAAACTTCAGCAATTGATTTTAAGAGGGAAGCTAAAATAAAAGCCATGTTTATGAATAATAAACACTCTGTCATGCTGCTAATTACTCCCTGCACCAGTAAATCTCAAATTGTGGTGCATGGACCCCAATTTAGATTCACCAAAGGCTTCTCCTGATCCATGGAGAGCTGGCAGCTACCATGAGACTGGCTCCACCTCCTTGCTGCAAGCTACTTCAACAGGTGCCCACGTTCTTCATTATTACAAAGAGACTGGAGGCCCTTGAAAGCAGCTGGGAGTTTAAAAAGCAAACAAACAAACAAACAAAAAAGAGCACTCTGCCACCACTATGCAAGCAGAGAGCACAAAAGCGCTGATCAGCAAAGCCATCAGGTCTCAGTAGAAATATTCCTCCTCCGCTTTGGTTTCCATACTTTGTACTCTGCATACTTCAACTCAAGAAAGGTTTGCAATGCCCAAGTCTCCCGCCTCAAAGAAAGGCTACATCCTGGCTGCCCCAACAATATATAATCTGCCGGCAGCCCAAGACTTGCTTCTGCCTGTGCTTCAAGCCGGATGGAAGCCTTAATGCCAGGGTGGCAAAGCACCCACTGCAAGGCAACCAGCCCTTCTACAAGGCACACCGCGTGAGCTCAGGCTCGGTACCCTACTAATACAGTGAGTCTGCTTCCAGACAGCTCAGAGCGTGGGCAGAGAAAAGTAGCGTCTGCCTGCAAAATACCATGTATACATATACCCTCTATCACACAATTTCGCTTTTGATCTGCCGTAACTAACTCAGGGCTATAACACCACCTGTGTTGCACAACTCTCAGAGGGAGTATTTCCAGGATGAAAGCTGCAAGTACACATTTGCATTTTACACTTAAAAAAAAAAAAAAGTACAAAAAAGTACCCAAAACCTGCAGTATGGGGACTGAGATGCCCTGCTTGGATTTATTTCCTCTGAAACTGAAAAGTTAAATACATTAACACTGAGAAACATCTCGTGCTCTTACAGTTACAAAACAGTCAGTTCTTCTAATGCATACCATGCCAAACACTGCAGAAAAACCTTGGTCTGTCCTGTTTCTGAAAGCATGTCACCTCACACTGTCTTCAAACAGTGCAAGAATTGGACTGTACTTCTACTTCTTAAGCAAAGTCCTGTCGATAGCTTTCAAATAGGCCAACACAAAGCAAACAAAATGCAAAACAGCCACCAATCCATCAAGCAGTATTTTAAGTAATTTAAAAGTGGTTGGGTTTTTTTTAAATTAGATTTGTGACACAAGAAGCAAGCACTGTTCCAGTAAAATGTAAATATTCCCTAAAGTGAAAGGAAGCTACTACCCTGCCCAAAAATTATCATACATCATTATGCTAAAGATATGTCCCAGAATATGATGAATAAAAGATTCTCAGTGTGTGTTGTTACATAACAGTAGTCACTGTATGAACACATACAGTACAGGAATTATTCGGTATCGCTACTGCTATCACGGATGGCATTTAAGAATATAATTTAGTACAACAGCCACCATAAACATACCTCTGGTGCAAGATACTCTGGAGTGCCACAGAAAGTCTTCATTGTTGCTCCATCCTTTATGCCTTCTTTACAAAGTCCAAAGTCTGTTATTTTTATGTGTCCATCTTTATCGAGCATAAGATTTTCCAACTGAGAAGAAAATCCAAATGAAAGACATTATTACGTAAAACATACACTACTCCTGAGCAAGTCAATGGAAGATACGTATTTCTGCAGATCAGTTTTCAACCTCATTCTCACAGGGGTCAGAACCATAGTAGCTGCCAAAGCATGCGTGATGTAAATATATAATTATATCACTTTCCTTAGTTCTTTAGGGAAGATTAGGTAACTAATTTGCAGTCTTTGGGTAACTGATCATATATACAGAAAGAATGCAGAATGTAGGCATTGTATGTATGCTTCTACAACATTATCACCAGCAGAACACCAGTTCTTTTAAAAATATATTAAGTATTCTCCCTCCCACAACTTCATCCCTGCTTTTACTCCAAGTGATTTTATGAAGTAATCCATACCAGTTAAGGATAGACAATGAGGATAGACAATGAAAGAAAAACCAAATGCAAGGTCAAGGAACCACTTGCAAAGAGACCCTTTACATGAGAACCACTTTATACATTTACTCAGCAGTTGGTATACATCCTAGCCCGTGCCACTAATTTTTGACAAAGCCATTCAGATTTGAGGACAGAGTTTCCAATGTGTATGAAATAAAGTGCACTTTCACAGGAATCATCGTGATATGGGAGATAAAATCCCAGCAGGAATCCCAAAATGACTTTGACATAGCCTGAAAACATTACATAGCATGCTTCACTTTAGACTGCTCCTAAATGGAATACTCATATCCCCTCATCCTCTCCTGAAACCATTTCTCAGGGAAAAAAAAAAAAATGCCATCGTTGCATTTTCCTCAAGAATTTCCCAAGTTTGTCTGCCCTGAGATTTCTTGTTTGGCAGTTGTTTTTTTTTCCTCTTCTTTGCTCACCAAACAAATAAGCAACTTGAAGCTTATCCAGTTTTCTAACTGCAAGCAGGTACTATGAAGATAGTGCTGCGCAGCACATTGCAAGGAAGCACATCCACACAGTATGAATTTGCATCTATCTGATAAGACCTGGGATGAAGAGCTCAGGATTATGTTTCACCACACAGAAGAGCCAGCAAGATTTCTCTTGGAACATAAGCAGGCAAGTGAAAATGCAACCCAAGTAGCTCAGTACACCTCCACGTTCTCTGAAACACTGCCAGGGTCCTGATAAATGCATTATACAATCTCTTAAACTAGAAAAGCGTTTAGACATCCCATAAAGTCAAGTCCAACAGCTGTAATAACTGTTATGTTAAAAGTGCAGTCAGTAAAGGCTTTCTTACAGTTCAGGCTTAGAAATGCCAGAAAGCCTATGAAATTATTTTTCTACATACCTTCAAATCTCTATAAACCACATTCTTCTCTGAATGCAGGTAATCCAGTGCTGAAACAATCTCAGCTCCGTAAAATCGAGCCCGGTCTTCAGAAAAGACACGCTCTCTTGACAGATGGAAAAACAACTACAAGAACAATAATTTGTTACCTTTAGATTGCATATGTTTCAGAGTTACGTCTCGCACTTCACAGGCCATCCTGCTTGGAATGCGATATTACCTACAAGAAAACCCCTTCCCATCCTCACCCAGCTGTGTTACCAAATGTGTTAAAAAGCATCATAAATTAAATGACTAGACAACTGTATCTCATATTCACAGATGCACACTGATAGCCAGGTTGTGTGCTACACATTCTTGTATGTACAGAAAATTATAAAGAGCCATTTTGATTGAACTACATATATTAAAACTGTAGTTGATATTCCAACTTTTCCTTCTTAACTGTCTAACATTAGTTTGATGTTTCCAGTTCTCCCTCCACAGTATTCATTAAAAAATGTTAAAAGCTGTGTGAAGAGCAACTAGAAAGCAACCTTGCCTTCTTGAGTTACTAAATCTCAGATTACAATATGTTGCTGTCGTGTAAAATATGAACCTACACCCAAACCCTCTATTCTCTAAAAATGCAGTTAAGAAAATTAAGAGTCTTAATATTAGTTAAACCTGCAAACAGCTCTGTTTAACTGGGACAACTTGGATTAATTAGAATTGCAAACACGGACCTTAGCTAAATAATGTCAAGCAGAATTAGCAGTAGTATGGGAAAATCCTAAAGTATTAAACATTAATACATTTCCCTTACCTCCCCTCCATTAGCATACTCCATAACAAAACACAAGCGATCATGCGTCTGAAAGGAATACTTCAAAGCCTGAAAGAGATTTAAACCAAAACTTAGAAGACAGATCACACTGACAGTTATAAAAGCATTTTTAACAGATTTTCAGAAATATAGACAGACATGAATTTTTCTATTTTAGTGGACTTTTTGTCCTTGGCTCTTATATAATACTTACACTTTCCTGTTGCAGCTGAGGACTGGTCCACAGCCAACTTATTTCATTAAATACATTTAATATAAACCATTAAAATATAAACCCTTGCACAAGCTGTCACTAATGCCTATAATGCTGTGAAACAAAGTCCTGGCCCGTTAACAGTAATACAAAATGTACCAATTGTGGCTCTGAAGTTTCCTCCCCAGGCCACAAGCTCCCATGTTTCCATCTCGCAGACAAGAGGCCACAACCAAACCCCACAACAGCACAAGGTTCTGCCACACTGGCTACAAGTCCTCTTATATGAAACACGTATATTTACACATACCAACCCCCGGTCTCTGCCCTGCTGCCTACAACTGCTCCCTGCTGACAGCCTGCCAGAGAATTGAGCAATGCTGTCCATACCAATTTGTCAGCAATTCACAAAAACAGACTGGACAGAGGGTGTGATGGAACATCACAAGGTGCCTTTGTACAGTCCTGTCACGTGTACTCCTGTGGCAAGAGTAACATCAACTTGTTTGCCACAGTCTTAAGTTTTTTGGTCATAACCCAGGCTCGTAGCTGAATTCTCAAGACAGCCCTGTTTTGGATACTTGGGTTTACGAAAGCATTATAAAGAAAATACTGCATATGATATCATCATCTTCATTACTAGGGGTGGCATTTTTAAACCAGTCATATTTTTGCAAAGAATGGGAGGATTGTGTTTTAGACACGTCAACAAACATTTACTGATTATACCCAATACAGCCAATACTTACTTCCAGAGGCCACACTTAAAAGGTCTAAATTCCAGCTAAGCCCTTATGTACCTGGACAAAGGAAACAACTGGGATCCTACACCGGTCTCTTAGAGGGCTTAAGCTGTTGGAAACAATTCAGAGCCAACTTCTAATAAATACTAGAAACAAAATTGTGAGATGGAACTTAGGTATCTGAACTCAACCCAGAGAGACTGCTGGCACTGGAGGTCTAAACTGAGAGTGTGGTTTGATTTTACAGCTAAGCCAGTCCAAAAGGAAAGCAGTGGATAAAGCACAGTCCTGCTCTTCCCTGTC
Organism: Burhinus oedicnemus; assembly: GCA_008921705.1. NCBI lineage: Eukaryota > Metazoa > Chordata > Aves > Charadriiformes > Burhinidae > Burhinus > Burhinus oedicnemus. Next base: position 1,680,764 of record VFFE01006710.1, read on the forward strand.
CCATCCCACATGCTCCTACCACTATCCTTCGGCTGACATTACCAGTGCTCTGATTCCATAGCAAGCTGCTTCTGGAAGCTTAAAAAAAACAACAAAGAAAGGCAAAATTAAAGGGTTTTTTCCCTCACTGTATCTTCCTGAACTTGTTTGTCACAAGATCAGGGTCACCCTGAACTCTGCTGCAAAGAGGAGACCAAGTGTTTGGAGGACAAGGAAAGCAGATACTTCTCTCAGAGACAGCAAGCCATTAAATGGGTGAGCCATAAAGTCAAACCACACTCTGAAACAGTGTCTTCAAGAAGTACCAAGGACCTGCTCTGCAAGAATCAGAAGACTTAAAAAAGCATTTTAGTCTGTGCTTCCCAAAAATGGAACGGTACAAAAATACACAGCCACTCTGAAAACACAGATCTTAGATGTATTATATAAATAACAAAAAATAAGGAAAGTCTTGGTTGTCATGATGTCAAGTTACACTCAGCAGAGGGAGAAATGCTTACTGTTAAGAATGGATGCCGCGAGTTCTGTAAAACACGGTTTTCTGTCAGCGTGTGCGCTACTTCATCCTGAAACACAAGCAGAAGGAAATCAGCAAAGTGATTCCCCAGATCAGGGGTCCATTTCAAACACTAAGGGAGCAATTATTTACAAGTACTCAGAGAATCCTTGGTATGACTTTCCCAAAGGCGGTATCAAGGGTGCACCACATTCCCAAGTTTCCCATCTACTCACCTTTGCTACAATAACCTCCTTCTTCAGAATTTTCATAGCGTAATACCGTCCGGTTGCTTTTTCTTTAACTAAAATGACCTTTCCAAAAGTGCCTTTTCCCAGTAGTTTAAGGTATTCAAACTCATTCATGGTCTGTTAATGATACAGATGAACAAGAACTGAATTACATGAACTAACAAGTATATAATTCTCAGACTAGAATTTCTCATTCATGTGAGAATACATTGCACATGTGTTTTTTTAAAATCCTTTTGCTTAGTAGAATTCAAGAGCAGAAATGATTCTTCCATAAAAATGAATACCAGTGCACTCCCAAAGATAATCAATCAATCAAACTATTTAGGGAAAACCATAAGCTTTCAATTAACTGAACACTCTTTCACATGACTCAACACTCAACTGTGCAAATACCACTCAACATATTATTATTAATCCATAGACACTTTGACCACTTTGTTAGTGCAGACATTCACTAAAAGCCACATGTTGCTCTGATTCCAGGGATTAAACTCATACCTTTTTTCTGATGTTCCCCACCTCTCTAGGGGACCAGCTTTCTTGTCCTTCATTGAACAGCACCAATACCCACAGACAAAACAACTGCCTCACAGATAAGCCATTTGCTCTTATTTGTTTCACCATTAGGAAAAATGTTTCAGAAAATCAGAATCTGTTGCAGGCTGAGGATAGTCTCTGTACTGTCATATCAATGACCATTGCCAACACAGCAATAATAAGACTTATACAGCCAAAGGCTACTGCAGCCCTGGTTGGGGAAAAATTTTAAGATGCTCCCAACAGCAAACTTCCTCCATATTCTTTCCTAGAGCTGGCTGAGGAGACTTTCTGCTAATTGTTCCATACAGTTGATGCCAGGACCCCAATAATCATTTTGGTTATGCTCACTAACATGCCCAGAGAGAGAGACAGTCGCTGTCGCAGAAGAACGTGTGTATTTGACCAACGAGGTGGTTCTTGCTTTTCTGTGAAGAGCTGCTCAGCAAGAGCGGTATCTGTTCAGTCAAGGACACAGAAGGCTAATGGCAGCTACAATTCAGAGTGACGTGTAAGTAGCCCCCCACTTCAGTCTAAAACCACTGACATAACACAAGGCTGGCACACATACTTAGTGATGACACTGGTGGATGGCTTTTTTCTTTAAAAATGTCATCAGTTTTCCCAAAACTGAAACAAACTTATGAAAGTAAGTGGCGATGACAGTGGTGAGATAAGGACATAAAGAAGTGCCTTGGTACAATCCACACACATAGCATTTGCATGGGAGAAAGTTCTATCAATTCTTTCTTACAAGAGCAGGTGGGAACACTTTGGAAAATGGAAACCCAAACAGGACACTACAAGGAAGTAGAAAGAAGTGAAGGGAGGCTGAAGACAGATACCTAAAAGGGCTCCACAGGGCAAAGATCTCCTCCGGGACACACTGCTTTCATGGAAGGCCATTGCTGAGCTGGCCCTGTGCATTCAGACAATGCTGTACCTGATGCAAAAACCCAAGCTCTAGGAACACTACAGACAGACACTGCAGTGGCTGCCTGGGAGTTAGCCTAAACCCTTAATCTGGAGCAATTAAATCCACTGAACCCACTCCAAATCCTGCAAATTCACTGGAGTATCTTTGCACCAGCCTGCAGAGAGTTTACACAGTCACATGGTCCAGCAGGAGCTATGATTTCATGCTCTGTACCACAGGAAAATAGGCAAACCAAATCCAGACCTGAGCTGGCCTTGAAAGCCATCCAGTAAGGACACCCAAACTCAGAACTCCGATGGACTCAGACAGGCTTTTGCTGGTACCTGCTCAGCTCAGACAATTGTTTCCTCCAGAAGCTGCACCTACAGCCAACTGTGTGATTCTTATGGGAACAGATGTGTCTTGATGGCTATTTCTTGTCTACATTCGAGAAGACCTAAAAAATATTGTTATTCCTGCTATCTTTACTTACCACCTTGTGTTTTGGCTTTGTCATAGAAACTTCCATTTCTTCAGCACCTGAATTATCACTGGGAGAGCCAGATCTAAAATCCATCATCTCTTCCTCTTGTTTCTTGAGGCTGTCTGCTACTGTTTGGATGGCTTTTGTCCATTCTTCCCTGGCAAAATATAAGCAAAGACATTCGTTACTTGTGACTTTAGATTACCGTCTGCCACGGCAAGGGTCACCAAGCAATACAGAGCAACTAATGCTCTCTGATGAATCAATGCAACATACAATGAATTATGTGCATTTTCAAGAACTGTAAAAATGCATTTTTAAGAGCACTTTTAGCACTTATCCTCAGTAATTGTACTAGAAACAAGATACAACTGAAGTCTTCCCAGTCTGGATACAATATAAGGCTTTTCAGACAACGGAATTTCTAATAGGCATTCAGTCAGTAGCTCAAGATGTGACCTGGTGATACAGAGTTTTACGTAACAAAAACAGACTTGCCAAAATCAAAAAGCAAAAGTCTCCCATGCAGCACAAAGCAATTAAACACAGCTTCTCCATTCCAACGGTGCACTGAAACACATATATCCAACTGCTAGGGGCACTATGCCACCTCTTCGCACACATATCCCAAATTTTAATGGCAAGAGGTGTTCCAGGAGAAGGTACTTAGGTTATTCCTCTGTTGTAAAAATGATGACAGAAGTACAGCAATTCCTGTGTAAATTTAGCAGAATATCAGCAAAAGCAGTGACATTCTATCTTAGGCACAGATCTTGGTGACGATGAAGTTTCCAGAGCTGTTTCAGCAATGGGTGCTCTACTACTGACCCCTTCAACTCCCATGGAGATCGCTTCCACTCCAGTGTCCTTTAGGAAATTTCACACCTTTGGAAACTACAGAAGTGAAAGTTCTTCGCCTTCACTTTGTTTCACTGCAAATTTATTGAACATAAAGCATACAACTCATAAGGGCTTACAGGGTTTTGGGACAGGTTTTAAGGCATACAGGGGCTGAAGACATGTTCAGTGGACTATGTGAATTTACCATGTTTTATTATCTTTTGTATCTGTAGGGAACAGCATGTAGTGCTTTAGTTGGTATTTTCTGGGCACTGGCTGAACTCTTCTCCCAAGGACACCCCAGGTAAAATACTTTACTACTACGGCAGGAATAGCAGTAGCCAATGCTGAACAACTCTATGCACAATCTGCAGTGAAGCCATTCCATCCTAATCAGTGTCAAATTTTTCACTGGTTCTATGGAATTATTTTAAAAACAATTTTAAAAAATCATATCTGAACATATGAATTCCAGTTTGTGATGGACGGAAGAGGCAGATCATTCACCAGAGGAAGCAAAGTCCATGGGAAAAAGTGCCCAGCATAAGATTCTAATAAAAACTGCACCAACTACCCGTAAGGTCTGTCCTGCCCTGTGCATTTTTTATTTTGGATTTTGTCTCAACATGCACTATCCAGCCTTGTCTGGGACAGCAAGGTAATGCGAAACATTCTGACCATTCTCCCAGCACAGACTACTTCATTCACCATCACAAACACATTCTTTTATTTACTAGTCATTTTTCATATTCAGAACAATTACAAAAAGAACTTTTTCTTCTGTATTTTTATCTCTCCATCTCTCTCAAAAAACAAATGTTGGTTTTAAAGGCACAGAGAATGCTAAAGGCATATCTACCTTCACATCTTTTAAGATTTGTTACTGACTTGGTTGAGATCTTGGCCCTCCTGAAGTGAGTATCTTTGATTTCTGGGGGACCAGAATTTCACCCTCAGCTTTTATGTCTCAAACGTGCATAAGAGAGGTGATTAACACTCCGAGCCCTGAAGTGTCACAAAGCTGACTTAATTGGCTAGGAGGGAACAAAACAAGACTGAAATACAATCTTCCCCCAAGTGGAAACTGTTATTCACTCCCTCTAGGGTCACTGACCACAAAGCTACTAAAAGAAACAAGGACCAGTTTCTTTTTCTTTGCTTTTTGATTTGATTTCACCTTCTTCTGATCACTGTAATAGAATCAAAAGCAATAAACAGGAACTTTCTTTAAATCTCTGCATGCAAAGGCTACAAAAGGAAAGAGCAAAGAATATTAGGTAGAATTTGCTGATCCTAAAAGTAAACATGTGCCAGTATCATATCTAGGGAGGACAAGGGTTTTAAAATACCCCTTCCCCTAGGGCAATGGTACTGGAATAATTTAAGTTTAGTTCCTGAAGAGCAAGTAAATATTTAAATACTCTGTAGCTGTAAAATAGCTGTGCTGGAAAACTGTTCTCTCAGGAGGTAAGAGATCAATTCTCCAATGATGAGAGCACAGGATGCATGCTCTTAGCTTTGTTTCCTAACAGCTGAAGCAGAAATCTGCACCTGCAGCAGATAACTATCACCTTTATTATCTAATTTGCATAAAATATAAGCAATCAGCAATGATACAACTAACTTTTTTTCTTTAAAAAAAAAAAAGGTGTCTAAAAAGACTTTAAAAGGCCAGTATTTTGATACAACTCAACTTTGCCTCAATCTCTATTTCACTTGTGCTCACCCTTGCAGAAATTCCCAGGTCAGTATCCCTTAATTTCACGTACCACACCATTTCCAGTGAGAAATGAACCTTAAGTTTCCAGAAATAACTACCTTTGTGCTGGTACACACCTGCATCTGTCCATTTTGGATACCCAACCCAGCAACATTTCATTTACAAATACTACTCAAAATCCACTCTCTGAAACCCCCTTTTAAGGTACCTCTTATACTGGAGCACGCACTAAAACTGAGGCGCTCAAAAATTATTTGTCGTTTTTCAGTCTAGACGTACATCATCTGATAAATAAGAGCTTCAGCAAAGGACTTGCTATTAATGCTGAACACTTGCATCTGCTTTTGCAAGTAGTTTATGTATTAAATATGAATGAAACATACCGCTCCTCTGGAGTCTCCACATGAAATGTTCTTTCAATTACTGTGGTCCACTGGAGGCATCTAATGATAAATGTGTTTGGTTTAGGTCGTTCTGTCTTCATCAGCTGGCACTCTACCACAATCAAGGAAGAAAGAGTCATGGTACATAAGCAGGTTTAAATAATCATTTGTCTTTATTCTTATCTAGCAAACTGTTGCGATTAATCAGCCATAGAAATCTCTGCAAGTACTTCTTTAGGAGACGAGACAATTTACTGTGTTGATGAAATCAATAAATAGCTTGGGAGATAGTCATCTCAGCAGCACGAAAATCAAATTCTGCTTAGAAAGGTTCCACATTTGGTCCTCCCAGAGAGGTAAGAAGAAGTGTGATGTGATGACACAGAAGCTGTTCAGACTCAGGTCCTACACTCCAAAGGTCATCCAGAGCCGAGCACACGGACAAAGTCAGCTGATAATGCAGCAATTACATCCACTGAAACTAAAGCCAAGCCCCTACATTCCCTCCCTTTGACTTTCCCGACATAAAACTCTGTCCTTGGCTTTCAAGGAGTTGCTAGAGAGCATGTTTGGTCATTTTGCAGCGACCTGACAAAGATTAGACTCAGCATTTCCAGTCCTCAAACACTAGAGGGAACATCAAACTGCAGAGGCACCCCCATCCCTAGAAAAGACCCCGTTCAAAATGCCTTCGGGACAGCTGCTGCAGTCGGATGCTGTACGGACACGTAGCTAACAGCTTTCATCACTGCCAGTATTTAAGCACAACCTAAAAAGGCTACAGAAGTACGGCTACATGCAGAAAAACTGCTTCCTTCATAAAAAATGCTCTCTCGAGAGCTGAACATTAATTTTTTTACTTTTTTTTTTTAAATCACACCTACTATTTTAAGCTTCATAGGATGTTATGAGTGTTTATCCTTCAAATTTGGGCCTGAAAACGCACCTGATTAAGGGTACACTAGCTAGACTAAAACAGGATCTGAAAAACAAAAGAAAATCAATGAAATAATAACAGAAGCCAAAACACCGTATTTTTCAGATTTATATTAATAGAAAATCTAATGCTAATTAAACAGCTTCTGCTAAAGGAAACTCAAATTAAGAAAGCAAGTGTGTGTGTGGGGGAATTAAAATAATAAAAAGAGATAAGTGGTGGGTGGGGTTTTCTTCCTTAGATTAAAGTGTTTTCCTTGCAGTTAATGAAACCACAAGCTTGCTATTGTTTGGTCTTCAGGTGCTAAATCAACTTCCAAGTAAATAAAAAGGCACTATGAAGACAAGAAGAAATTTCCCTTACTGCTAGGGCTATGAACACCCTCCACCATCAGCAATGAGCAAGTCAAGGACAGAATCCAACCAGAATAACAGCGCACGTTACTAAGGCTACACTGGTATCGTTAGGTTAATTTTATTATTGTGAAAATTTAGAATGCTCAGTTTTAAATTCAAACTCTTAATTAGCACCAAGATAAAATATTTACCGCCAGTGTTTTTGAGCGCTGTATTTTAGGCAATATATTTCATGCCTCATTTGCTACTGGAATTATAAGCTTTTCAATGAGTAACTTTGCATTTTTCATGACAAGAAAATCTAATTTTTCTTTAATAGCACGCTGAGGTTATACTGCATCCTACTAAAGCACTGCAATTAGATAAGAGAAAGTTTATTAATGAGTCATGAAAAGGTTTTAGTGTGATAAACGGCACTCCTTCATTCACCGAGATTAAAGAACTTCCACACGGCAACGCAGCCGTGCCTGCAGAGCACTGTATTTAGCCTTCCAGCTACCTCCATCCTCCTTGGCAGAATGGCAATGAAAGCTGAACACAACTGCACGAGCTGGTGCAGCCCAGGAAGCCCAGTTCTGATAAATTCAGCTCAATCTGATTGCTACTCCCGGACTGCCCATCTAAGCTTAGTTGCTCTTCATTTTTTTGTTGTTTGTTTTTTCTGTCTCCCATTTTTGTCTCCTTAACATGATCAGATTAAGGCTGGGGTTGCCCTCTATGAGCCTGCACAATGCAGCCCTAACAGACACTGAATTTGGCTGAAGACTCGAAGAAGAAAATCAGGCTATTTCTAACCTCATGCTAATCCAGGACTGTTCTATACTTATCCAAAAGTGAAACATTAAGAAGAAATAAATGGAGAGGTTTTGCTTACTTTTTTAAAACAGACTTCAGATTCACATTTAGTGCCTCAGATTAAGTATTCTGAAGTAGCAGCACAGATATTTAAACTAGCCATGAACTCTAAACTTTAACCATTGAATTTCAGCATAATAAACCACACAAGGCATTTTCTGTCATAGAAGGGGACCAATTAAACATCACCGATTTTCCCCTAAATCAGCACTGTCCATTGATATTTGTTAAGCTTGCTGATCCAGCAATCTTTAAGGCATACAGCAAGATGAATAATAGAGATTTGTCAGTTAATAACCACTATAATTCAAGTATGTCACATAGAAGTGTTTTGTTTAGTGAACAATATGCTGTCTAATTACCCTGCTCAATCATAACAGCACATATCAAGAAATACAGAAGGCTTTATTTTTAAATTGCTTTACCAAAGTGCTGTTCCACATAGGTTTCAGAAAGTTTGAAGCTGCCACTTAGCTCTCCCCACATAGGACAATCGTATGGATTTTTATCAATGAAACGATGAAGCAGTAGGGGTTTTTTTTCTTACTTTTAAAACCAACTGTGTGCTCTTTACTGTAGTTGGCAAGCTAGAGAAGCACCAAACTTGCCTGCTGTAATCATGCACCACAACATGCACCACTACAGCAGAGAACAGATACAGATGCCGTGTATCAGGTTTGATTCATGGCATGTTTGGGGGGTTCTGCTATAAAAACATTCACATTTCAAACACGAGCCCATGGTTGCTCACCCACTTCGAAGACAGTTTTTCCTGTCAAACAGGCCAATGTAAGTATTCCCCGTTTCCAACAAAGTAAGTACTACAAACAGCAGCCTGTTAAAAATGATTTAAATTGCTTTAAAGACCCTCTTGATTCTTTCCTGGCGTTTGGTCTTTTAAAGTAAGTAGGACAGAGAAATTGTTCCTAAAAGGAATAGACACCAAAGCATTCAAATGTAAATTACCATTTTGTGTTTGAAAGACACTTAGTATTATCCCAGTGACTTTCTAAAATGTCACAATATTTGCTTCCCCAGCACTTAAGCTAAAAGACAGATTACTTGCAATGAAAGTGTCAAACTCTGCTCCCTGTATAATGACATCACACTTAAAACAATAATGTCAAGGAAGAATCCTTCCCATTCCTGCTTTGGTTTCTTTAAGGAAAGGGTTGGGGGGGGGGGGGGGGGGGGGGG
>VFFE01006710.1:1690193-1729668 GCA_008921705.1 Burhinus oedicnemus
AAAAAAAAAAAAAAAAAAAGGCAGAGCATCAAACCTCCACATCACAGTCATGCCTGAGAAACACAGGGGGGCTTTATCATCTCAAATAAACACACTCAGTGTTTAGATACATCACTCTGGGCAGATTCGAATCTAACTGATGCAGCTTACTGGGGCTATGACTACAAGAAGACATCAACCCCAAACTGGACAAGGGAGCATGTAAAAACACTTACGAGCTACTGAGAAGTTATTTAAAGGGGATTCCCGCTGGTCGACATCCTGTGGTCGTTCCTTGTAGCCAATGAACGTGCCATCATTCTTTAAAAGAAAATAGCGTGGCCTCCATGTTTTTATGTATTCTCCTGGAAAGAAAGTATGGGCAAAGGGAAAAATCATCAGAAAACACCCCACAATACTGACTCTCCAGCAATATTATTTCTTTAATTATTGAAACTATACGTCATCCTGACACAGCAGCAGTTTTAAGAACATTCAGTTCATTCTGACACAAACAGTGGAAAAATACAGGCACTGAGTCAGATATTGCTAGCAATGTTAACCATAAAAATGGGACTTCATAAAAGGTAAACAGCTATGTTTTGTTCTTCCATCTACTCCGATTTCCATTCAAATTCTGCAACATCTGCCTTAAATGCATTTTAAATTTTAAAAAAATCAGAGCAGATGTCCTATGTATTATTTTTGCTATTGTCATTTTTCATACTGACAAGTGGAGAAATTTTTTTCATTTACATTTTGCAGCGCAAGTATTTTAAACAACAATGGGTAATTTACTAATTAGTCTACTGCTTTATCAAACCAACAGTCACTTTTAGAACATAAGAAGATAATTCTCTGCTTAAGTTACATAACATCACTCACTCCTCTCACAACATCTCAAGCGTGAAACACGAGATGATATATCACAATATGAAGGGGAAAACACTGGATGATGTATAGCCACCACAAAGAAGAAAACAAACATCTATTCTGAAAGATATTCCACCTTTCTTTGTCAGAGAAAACATCCCTTGCTCACACAATGCTACTGCTCATCTGAGTAACCTGCACAGGTAATAGTCACGTAACTGTATTACAGCCATGCTCAAAATCTCCAGCAGTAGAATAAAAAGAAAAGACTTGATCAAAACCTCAGTTATTTACTGGATTTATTCAGTTGGGCTTCAGGGAAGGAAGACAGGGGTTCTGCCTGTGGCTCTTCTGGGTGACATTGTCAATGTGTGCCTCAGGTTCCCCCATTGCTCATTGCCCATGTTATCCTCTTCTCAGGCAGACGCTCCAGAACCTCAAACAGCTTTACATGGTGTCAAGCTGAGCCTTTAGGTCCTACAAGGTCCTGCAGTAATGTTTCTATTCGGCTGAATCACAAAAGCCTCACTCAAGGTGCTATTCAAATCAGGGTACCAGTCATACTTCTCCAATTCTGCTCACCCCAACAACAACTGATTTTAAAAAGTTATAAAAAAAAAGAAGTGGTCACTACAAAGCACCCACAGCTGAGCAGCAGCTATATCCTCCTCCGTCCAGTATGGTTTCTCGTTTGTTTGCTCAACATCAGGGAGAGGACGAGGGAGCAGACTAGGAGCCAAGCTTCTTTCTGGTCTGCCGCAGCAGGAGCATGCCCGTGCACCCCATGAGGCTGCCCCTGCAGCTGCTGGTACCCAGTGCCCACAGTCTCATCTGCTGGCGAGCTCTTCAAACAACCACCGAGAGCAGCAAGAAGAAAAGGCTCCCCACATTTACCGGCTCTGGCAACCTTCTGCTGCTCTCCTATTCTCCCAGGCCCTCCTCACACCCTCTTTTCCTGCTGCTCAGCTCTCCTCCACCAGTAATTTCTCTCCCAGCGATGTGCACCCTGCCCCAGCAACTCCCCTGCAGCTGCTTTGCCTCCTTGCTCTCCCCACAGACCTCCTCTCCTTCTGTGGTGCAGTTTCAACCTGCTTTGGGCACCAGCTGTGTCACTTCTTCTCTGCTCAGACTCATACTTTTCTCTCCTGCACACAGAAGCACAAGCAACCCCAACACCCACGCCATGCGGCCATGGGTGTGCGCACCCTTAGCTGCTGCTTTCACCTGTTTAGCCCTCGTTAGACTTTTAATTTTCTAATTAAAGCAAAAAACTGTTACCAAACTGGAGGAGAGAGTGACACAGAGCTACCTGTCCAACAGCAGCCATGGTGGCAGAAAACATCCATTTGCACTGATGAAACAGGACACGGGGCAAGAAAGATGAGAGGAAAAAGAATGAGACAAACCTTCTCAGTCTTTCTTTTAGAGATATCTGTTATAGCTGCAAGTGTTATATTAACCTATAAGGGTTTACAAAAATGTCAGCGTTGCTTTAGGAATTTCAGAAGAACTCATCTAAACTGTCATGGTTTAACATTTATAAGCAAGCAGTAAATGTAGAAGGTTCTGTGGTCGTCGTCTTTTTAATTCTGACCTTAATTAAAAGCTGCAAACTTTCTGGAATCAGTAAGAGATTATGAAGCCTTTCACATTTAAATTACCAGTCCAACTCAGCCCCGATCAGTGAGATTACTCCAATCTCATTACTATTACACCACAGATGCGACTACAGGGACAAGATACATGGCGTGCTCAGCCCAGCTCTTGACAAGAGGTTTGCCAGGTAAGCAGGTCGGGGAGGCAGCTGCCCAGACTATCACAATTTTGGAACGCATGTGGCTTGTTGGTATTTTCTTCTCTTGCACAAAGCAGACCCAGGAGACCTAGGAACCATCACATACCCTTTACCATACCTGTATTTAGGATTAAATACATATTGGATGAAAAGTATCTGAGGAGGGGCCAGACATCCCTTACTCCTTAATCTATGCTACGTGTCTTTCCTGTCAGTATTTACAGAGGAGACATTTATTTTTTGTGGATTCTGAAATTACTATCTGGTTATTTTCAGTGAAGTATGCATAATTTGACACAAAATTACACTGTACTGTCGCAAGAGACTCTTCCTCTTAGATTAGATGCTCATGTTTGGCTCCCATACTTTCATATAGCTTTATTCCACCGATCTGTTTCTCAGTTAGAAACACATCATCTAACAGGATTAATCTAGCATCCTCCTCCACACTCACTCTTTCGTCATTCTTTCTGTGTGAGAAATCAAGGATTTCATTACTGCCAGGCATTTTGCAAGGACCGCTCTACTCGGACCTTCCCTTATCCGTTGCTTTAGCTGGTTCTGGTTCCTGATCTATCTTCTTAATTTGCAAATAAGTAACATGATTTTAAACTACTTTTTCCGCATGTCTGGAGCTTAATGAATCCTGTAATATGGCAAGCATACATATTATTGATTATTGCTCTTGCCAAGGGCAGTATGAGGCACACTGCCACATCTGTGGTATCAATTTTATTATTTAACACACTGAGGTTATACTGCTGCATCTTGCAGCAAACTGGCAAGACATCGCCTGGTGTGTGACTTCCCAATCAGAAAATCTCTCAGTATAATTTTACATTTAAGCCTGAGCAAACTATTGTTCCTCTACAGAAGTTCTGAAACAGACTCACCAACATAGTCATCAAGAAAATGTAAAGTGCGTCTTCTTAAGAAACAAGTTTGTATTTTTATGATTAACTAAAAACTATAAACTTCCAGGAACCTGTCAGGAGGACCATGTTGATCACGACAGCAAATTTGAGTATTTTAGGTGCAAAAGGACTTTGTCAATACAGACAAAAAATAATTATGTGGAACTTCTGGGACAAAGCTGACTGCAAAACATTAACACCTTTTCCTTCCTCTGATATACTCAGTAAGCTGTCATGCCTGGAGTGAAATGAGCTGTTTCAATTTTTGCCCTATGTTTTTTGTTCCTGTTGCGGTTTTGTTTTTAAGAATCATAAGAGAGAAGTTACTTGAAGTCCCTACTATTAGTAGTTATGTAGTCACACTAGAAGAATTGTACCGAGTACAGTAAATGCAAGCATGTGTGGCAAATTTTATCAGACAACACTAAAAAAAATAATAATAATGATCCACCATGGAAAAGTGAACAATTTACAAAGCAAAACATTTTTTCCTCTGTGATTCATTGCTTGTGTAATGCCCTGGCAGAGCCTTCTTTGTTTTCAGTAACAGAATGCTAACACTGCAGAGACAGGAAAGCAAAAGCATGGGTTATAAATCCTACATATAAAATCCTGGAACCAAATAAACTCCTCTGTAGCTTGCTAGCTTTATTATTTAAAATCTTTATGTACCATTCTGTTTACTCCAAGCAATTTCCAAATTGCAAAGATTCCCAAACTGTATATATCTGGAAACATACACCAAGATTGTTACAGACCGATTTCCCTTTATTGCCTTGTGTCTGCCCCCACACACTGCACATTAAAATACTTAACACACACTTAGAATGTAAATCCATCTCATGCCAGAAAAGCTTTTTCACAGTTACACATACTGCAAAGCATGCTTACGCCTGAATATTTCAGAAAAAGTTAAACACAAAACTCTTTTGGTTCATGAAAAGTTAATTCTACTGAGGATTTACAATAATGCAGGGTTAGGTTATTTTCCTCTCCTCCCCACAACAGCATCTCACTGAATCTGGAGCTGTCTACCACTGATAGAGTGTCTAACATCAGAAACAGCTGCCACTCCCTGGGAAGCTCACGGGGTAAGTGGAGAATAATGAGCAGCAAGCACCAGCAGAACAAAAGAAAATCCATCTTTATTTACCAACTGCTGCATGCTTGTTGCTGCATCAAGCTCATTCAAAGCCAACACCACACCCTTTAATTCAGAACAGACTATATTTAAGAAGCCTCTGGGTTTTTTTTTTTTTTTAATCAACTCATACATACCAATGGTTTGAAAAAAAATCATTAGGTTAACCAAGTCAGCATCCAAATGATACCCTTTATATTTACAAAAGCACTGGACTATTAACTTTCTTATGCCCCAAAGTAACCAGAACAAGCTCAGCAGCACCGACTGAAAACAAGGTCTCAGTTATATTAAATGCACTCAAGTGGCTACCACAAATCTATGGATAAATAATGCATCAAACTTTCTGCTCTGAGCATCAGAAGTAGCACCATTAATTACAATTAAGGTTAACACTCAAAATATCAGAGCTTTTGAGTTATGCAAGCCTTCGCTGCGTTCCCACATGCTCCAAAGATGTACGACATTACTTGATTGTACAGCCCTGAACCTTCTGAGGGAAACAAGAAAGTTACGCCAATTGCAGCGCTAATGTGCCACCGGTGAAAGGCGGAATGACTCGTTTCTGAGACTTCAATGGCCACAAGAAGTGGTCTGCATCCTGTTGGCCTAATAAGGTTTTGGCGAAACAGATGCCAGCTTCCTTGGAAAGACGTGAAGCTTTCAGGAGCTGCCATCTCGTGCGCACTGAAGAGCAGGATGGGGATTTACAGTTAAGTTTCTACTGCTCGAGTAAATAGGGTATGTGTCCACTCACTTCAAAACCAGCTGAAATCAAAACAGATTTGGAAAAAGAAAGCAGGGCTTGAAAACTTGCCTTTTCATTTCTAAAGCACTCGGAAGCAAGCCCTTTCCAAACGCAGCAAGCTAATTCTGGATCTTAACAACTTGACACCAAACAATTAAACAAGTCTAGGGTGACCTGAATGAAAACTCTCAGTTCAAATATGGTTGTTTTTTTTAAAAAAAAAAGCTGCACAGACACCCACCAGGCTGGTGCAGCACCCTTCCCTCAACAAACTGTCAAAGTGAGATATTTAAACACAGTGCCAAGTTTTCAGTAGCTTGGGGAAAGGAAAAAGAAAAAAAAAAAAAAAGAAAGAAAAAAAAAGAAAGAAAAAAAAAAGAGGTTATGCTAATGTCTTTCCCAACATGCTCACAGGGAGAGGAGGACCTCTGGTTTGTCTGCCTATTCAGAGGCGCAGCAAAGGGGGCCGGTTCTTTGATGGTTTTTTTTTTTCTTTTTTTGGCCCCTCTGGATGCCTGCTCGGCTGCCGCCTCCCGTGTACAGCTGCGGAGGCGCTGCCTGTGCCCTGCATCCCAATGCCTGTGCCCTGCATCCCAATGAGGCTGCCGGGGATGCTCCCTGGCGGGGAGGTCAGCCCACAACCCACCGTCAGCCTGCGCCGGGCCAAGGCTCCACAGCTCCCAGCCTGCCTCCTCCGTGCCTGTCACGGCCCCAGTGCGGGGTCCCCATGGTTGCAACGGACTAATTTGGGGCACAGCAAATCCGCTCCCCATTTTATTGTCCCTCGGGCAGCTGGATGGTCGTGCGGTGTGCCGGTAGCCCAAATGGCCGTGACTGACGTGACTGCCAACAGGTTGAGAAGAAATGCTGCCTCCTCCCTCCACCAGCTCGGCTCCAGCTTTTCTAAACCTACTGCTGTTTCTCACGCTCACACAAAGCTGCAATACAGGGCACCTGCTTCATTATCATATCTTGGGGGAATTTGGGGAGGGAGGGAAAGAAGAGGGGAGCTGGAGGTGGGGCGAAGGGGGTGGCTGAGCCGTCTGGCCTTCCAGCAACAAAGGGAGCCCCGTCAGAACCACTCCTGGTCACCTGGCAGCCCACATCTGCAAATTAACTTCAGAAAGCAACAAACAGCCTTGGCTTAGCGCTTCCCACAAAGCTCTATGGGCACATTGTGTAGAAAAATACGCGTATTGGAAGCTACCTCTGTCTTTAGTTACACAACGGCACAGATGGGAAACACCTAAGGAAGGCAAAGATTGGGTGCTCTGATTCACAAAGCTAGGCCATGCGAGAGATCAGAGGTCAGACTACGGAGAAAGAAGAACAGATTCTCACCCAATACTCTCCATGCAAGGGATGGACAACTACCACGTTCTCCGATTCCATCTCTGTCAAAGGGTTTGAGATCACCAGCCAACACCACCACTACAGAAGATGACACCTCTGTATTTTATATCACTGTATTTCAACTGTATGGTTATGTAAAACTGAAACATGGAGGTTTATCTTCTTTTTTTTTTTTTTTTTGCTGAATTTCAGTTTAGAAGGTCAAAAATGTTGCCATATTGCTTACAGCAATCAATTTAAGCAATACCAGATATTCCCAAAGGAGCGAAAGAGAATTAATCAGCATGTAAAAAACTCCTTACTCCTACCTTTGGCACAGCTTAGTCAGGCTAGTCCTAACCTACAGCTGTCTCCAGTGGGAGAAGATGTAAATGAAGTTTCATTAAAAACAGCAGTTTTACAGATAGCTACATAAATTACAGGAAAGTATAAAGTGGTTTCTTAAGCTATGTCGAAAACAATCTCAGAGTGAACTGCATCTCCACAACCTCATGGTGGGAGCAAAAGGACTTAAAACTACCACGAGGTTTCCAACACAATTAGAGAAATCTTTCCTGTAACATGCTCGCAAGCAACTACAGCATTTTAACAAAATAAAATGTTCCTGTAACAGAAAGTACCATCACATATTCCTCTGCTTTTGACAGGTGCCCAACTCTCTCTCATTTTTATAAATAAATAAAAATGACAGAGGAGGTGTCAGATTCACTGAATTGAATTAAGCATGCTTGGAACAATTATTTCTCCCCAAGTAATTTTTACCTTGACACTATGATGGAAAATAGCACAAGCAGCTAACAAGGCAATTAAGCTAATAAGCCTCTACAACTTTTTAAATATCTTCCCTTAGAGGAGGGAGGTACCTACAACTATTCCTCGAGCTCAATCTGAAGTTAATACAATCAGTATTTCTGCAAATCAGGCTCTTAAATACACTGCATGTATTTATATAATGGGTGTGACTTAATCCTCCAAAGATTTTATGATCTCTACTAAAAATACAAAGAAAAAAAAAACAAACCAAAAACACTAAACACACCACACCCTGGTGTATTTGAACAAGGGTGGGCTTTTCTAGACATCATCTAAAAGCTGATTTAACTATTTTACCTCTTTAGCATCCTTAGCCATGACTCTTGTGCTTATCTGAAGCCATGCCTTATTTGAATATGCCATACCCAGTTTTCTTCTTCAGTAAATCCTGCCTAGAGACAGATAGTGCAAGAGGGGACAAAGCAAAGAAACACACACAAACCAAAGCTCTTCCAGAGATTAAATGAACTAAGTTCAAAAGCTTGCAAGTTTTAGCTGCCTACACATAGATGATGTTCAGGAAAAGCATCATTAATTGATTAAAAAGTGGTTTTAAGTCCTTTCCTCCACTCTGCTCCATTAAAAAAAAGATTAAGAGAGCCAAAAACTCAGATGAGAGTGATTTTCACGATGCATTTATTTGCTTTGCAAACATTAAACCTGAAAAGTACTCAGCAGAGGCTCCCCGTTAAAATCCCAAAGTTGGTGAAGCTTAAGAGGTGAGCTGGTAACTTGGAGGGGTGGGTGCACACAGGAAAGCAAGAGCAGGGGAGGGAAAAAGCAGGACACAACTGCGCAGAAAATATCCGTGGTGAGGACTCACGAGTCCCTGGCTCCCATTACTAGATCATTGTGTCATTCACAAAGCGAGTCAAAACCTCAGGGAATTGTAAAGAAGTGGTGAAAAAAGGGCTAAAGGACATACAGGGAAATTTATGGAAACAGCAGCTTTTCTAAAACAGATGATATGGACCAACTTCAGAGGCGGTTTGAAATGGGAAAAAAAAGCTCTATTTGCAAAAACTAAGCTGCAGAACATGGACTTTTATAAATAAACAATTTATGGAGGCTAAGAAATTAACACATCATATTGTTATCCTTTAGCTTCTGGGTTTGAGTCCTAATTTTCAACATAAATACACAGAGTTGGTTTAGGCCACTTACAATAAAAGCTCTACCAGTAATTGTGTGATCATGCTGTGCATCAGGAAATTTCTTAAAAGTGCCAAGAAAAAAAATCAATGCAGAATTTTAAACATGTTTATACAGTTACTGGGTAAATATTTCATAGAAAGATGCACAAAAGCCAAGTTAAGCAAATATTTCAATGGCAAAAATAAGAAGCAACATTAAAAAAGGGGTGTGCTGTTTATATGGCTGGGGCTAATTTGGATTTCCCTTCTTCATTTCACCACTAGCAAGTCTGCAAAACCCTGGAGGAGCACACAGAGACCATATTAGTTCTAATAAAAAGTTTCATTTATCTTGAGCCATTTAATGGCCATCAATGGAAAAATTACAAGTACTTCCCAGAAAGCAAGTTCTAATATTTGTCATCATGGCAACCTCCTGGTTACGCCTCCAAATTTAGTATTCCACAGATAACTTTTACTGAGTCACTACCCCAAACTCAGCAATGAAAGTCTCCTCCAGATAACAGGAGTGCCTGCCTCAGTTCAGAGGAATTTTGCAAAGTAACTTAATTGCATACTGAGAATTTGTTAAAGCAACTTCACCACTGAGTAATGTGAGAGCAAACAGTCACCGTAGCTCTGGTGCTAAGCTTAGCTGAGCAACACAGGCGTAAGAAACTTTGCCAAGGATTTTTGTGCCTTGGACTGAGGTGTGTCATCACCATAAAGTGGAGCACAATCCACGCTGCTACCTCAACAGGGTCACAGGCTCAGCTAGACATACTTCTGTCACCTTAAACACTATTGGAATTCATTTATTTTTACAATACACTGTAAAAATATTGAGTCTCAATATAAACAAACAGCAATATTCCTGCTAGATTTCAGTGGTACCACAATTTTGCTCTGTAATATTGAAATATATGTATGTACTACTAAAAACACATATATATAATCGTGACTACTATTTTTTGAACCCCAAGTCATGTATTATAGTAAGCTCATCATACCTCTCCCTAACAGCTCCAAGCACCAGGAGAGACGCATTCCAGTTAGTAACACAAAAATCTGTTTCTTACACAAGGAAGAATAAAATAAAGGCCCACCTACCTTGACATTGTTACCATGAATTAATTTTCATGTTGCAACAGCATCTTGGTACGTTAAAGCCACTTTTCATTTTAAAAAAAGCATAAAAACAAAAGGTATACGCCACACAGAAGTGAAAAGCAGGGGAACTTGAATTACAATTTCCAGTCTGCAGTGCCCTATACTGTTGTTTTGGGAAGGCATGGCAAAAATACCAATCTCCTCTTTTAAGACTGCTCCTATTCCCAGGGGAAAAACAAACATCGCCCCCTATCCCCAGCCAGCCCTAAACTCACATCAGTTTCTGTGGGCATTGAACCTGGCACTTGCCCCACCAGATTTTCAGAGGTCAGGGACTGCTCCATTGGCCCCACCTTTCCTCTGCACCTGATTTTCCAAGCACAGCACATCACACAACTGCTCCTCAACATGAATGTCTCATCTACCACCTGAATCCTAAAAGCTCCATCCCGTAACTGAGCGCAGTCTGCTCTCTGTAGTTCATCTTCACACTCTTACTAGCATGTCCCCAAAGAACATAAGCAAAACAAACACCAAAACACATCCCTTGCCTAGCCAGGAAACAGCTACCCTTTGGGTTTGTAGAACTTGCAACAACTACAGCAGCTGTCCAGGACAGCTAGATTCCTACACTTTAAGCATGAGAACACCAGAAAGCCATAAATAAAACTTTAAAGTCATACGAGGGTTTTTTTTGCTTTGTCTTGTTTATAAAATATTTAATTAAAAAAAAAAAAGAAAAAAAAGAGAGACAGACTAGGTCACCTGGGGTAATGTTCCTGAAGAAGGTCATCTGGGGCAACGTTGGTGCCTCAGGGACTTCTGGAAAGGAAGGTACATGCACACATCCAGAAAACCCTGCATGCAAACCCTGCTTTGTCGGTCGATGCTTAGTGCACGCTCTGGTTACAGCATTTTCTTCCGCAGGTCCCTGATGTGATGCTATCAGCTCAGACGGCAGCTGCTAGGGGCTCCTCTGCCACCACAGGGGTCAAGCCAAGCAAGGCCACCCTGAAAACCCTGCTGCTGCTGACAGCAAGGCAGGAGGGGAGCAGGAAGAGAAAGGGGGAGGACAGAGGCACCTTGTGGAGGGGGAAGAGTGTGGTAGACATGAGCCAAGATGTGGCTACCACAATTCTGGCTGGAGTCTGCCACATCAGAGGAGAGGATGCTGACAAAGGGACAAGCCGGGGTGTCCCCAATGCTGGGTCTCTACTGGGCAGGGGGGAAGGCACTGGGCTGCTGAAAGCACAGGCAGGGCAGGGAGAGGTGGGGAGCCTGACCCTCACCCCAGCTGTGTCTGTGGCCATCACCAGTCCTGGTCCTGGTCCCATCCCAGCAGCAATGGGGACAGATGGATGGGCAGGTTGTGCCCAGCCCATGCGGAGAGTATTGCTCCCCATTCAGGACCTTGTTCTTGAAACATGGTCAAATCCAAGCAAGTTTAAATAGCAAAGCTTCATCCTTTAAATATGCACACGCATACGTTAAACAGAGCTAACGCAGAGCCTGGCCATGAACCCGTATCGCTGCACCGACCCTTCTCATTCACAGCCAGAGCCAATGCTCACAGAGGAATCTTCCAAAGGTCACGCTGGCCACGCAGACTCACCCTACCCTCTGGTCTGGGGAAGCTATAAAGCTTAGATTATTCCCAAATTAATGCTTTCCTGCAGTTATTTCCCCCTCCATATTGAGAAAAACATTTTAGTGTCAGGATTACAGTTTCAGTATCAAGCTAAGAGACAAAGTTTCCAAAAACCGGTCACTGCACACTTGCAGTGGCTAATCTGCAATTCTCATTTATACAGCACACTAAATGAATCTTTGTAGTGGGCAGACCTTCTCGCAAATTATGGTTTTCTAAATGAAGCCACTCTTGGGTATAGAAACCGGAAGGCACAGGTTAACAACCCCACCTTAAAAAAAAAAAAAAAAAAAAAAAAAAGACAACAAAGGACCATCCTGATACTGTATTTGGTGAAAAAATTGCAGTTCAACTACAAAATTAACTACAATTAACTAAGCACAAGTCCACCACTCATTGGTTTGAGAATATGTTTTTCTACATACTTTTCTTGCCCTCATCAGAGAATCCAAATTTCCTAGTTTAATCATATTCCCTTTTCCAAAAGAAATGGGAACCTTTTTAAGCAATGAAGACATTTAGTTATTTAATCACAGGAGCAGTACAATTAAAATAGGTTAGAAAAATTAATCCAAACTAAACATCTCCACTATGGTACAGTTTCCCAATGAACCTTAAATCAACAGGTTCCCAATTTCAGGTATAAAATCTGACTGAAACTGCTGCTGCTTTGCAAAACTACTGTTTTCTCCTGCCCCTCTGTACTAAAAATGCAGTCCAAATTGTTATTTCCATAAAGAAATACATCCAAATTCTTGATGGCTTGCAGGGATTCTTGTACTTAACCCACAGGTAAAATCTACAGTAATTTATCATACAAAACCCAACTGCTCTGCAGATTGGGGCTCCCATTCCATGCTGCAGTTGGATTTTCTACCAAACGGGGGTGGGGAGGGGGGGATGGTAATTAAATAGCTTCATTTGCAGTCCTCAATTCTTTGTACCTAATTCATGACAGCACACAGGATGGAGAGAAAGGTAGTTATGACACCCTATATACTTTCTATTTCATCAGGTATGCTTCCCTGTCATAGTCTTAAAAACAAAATATAAACAGTAAGCTGCAAAAAGGTTGATGATAAAACAGTAAAAGACAGACAGGGGTGGTGGAAATAAAAATAATAATTAAAAAGGTTTTAAGTATTACAAACATTGATGACTTTTAAAAAGAAGAGATGCAGCCGTATTTCCCCCTTCCTTTGTACTGAAGTTTAACAAACATTTTCTGCAAGTTACCAATTTTGAGAAAATCGCTGGATAAATGCTTGTGTTCACCCAGTTACATGGCTCGGTGCCAAATGTAATGCCAAACTTCCCAGTTGCAAAACGAGCTGTTTTTACACACCAAAGTAACCACGCAGCAGGCCTGCCGAGCCTGAAGACAGCTGACAGAGATGACTGTTGCTGTCCCCCCATTGCACCGACATCCATCCAAATACCAACATCTGCTGTGCTACAATTTACTTTTTACACAACATTTAGCAAAACAGTGCCTCTGACTGCAACATCATTAAGGAAGTAACAACAAATAAATCGCAAAGTCCCATCAGACAATTGTAAAATTAAAGTGTAGTTTGTCTTGCATACGCTGAGCTTTAGTTCAGATGTATTGGACTTCAGAAATAACAAGCATTAGAATCTGTTTTCTTTTATTAAACACACAAGACAAAATTCTGTAAACCGTGACAAACGTAATCCATCATTACAGTGAAAATTACAGTTTTGAAGATACTGACTTGACTCGGTAGGCAGAGAAGCAGATGCCTGCGAGGCAGCCTGGCCTGCCCGGTACGATCCCAGCAACCCAGGCTACTGACAGGATTACTCTATGCCTGGAAGCACAAGAAGTGCACTCTCAATTTGGGACCGCTCCTTTTCAAACACCCAGAGTGCTTGTGAAGTACGGAATTAACGTTTCTAAAAACCAAAATGCCCTTTGCTTTAAAAGAATAACGGAGCATGAAGGCCAAGGCGATGGGATGGCACCTCACAGAGGTGAGGTGGCAAGGCAGGCTGGGGTAGAGTCCTGTTAAAAATTCCTAGCCCGCAGGTTCAACCTGGGAATTAGGCTCCTACGTGAAACCCAGGTTTGGTTAGTGGTTCCACTGTACACACATCAGGTCGCAGAAGTCCCTATGCGATCTGGTGGCCTCCACACCTGTGTCACCCAGGGTGCTGCAAGTCAGAACGGGGCAGCACTGCTGCCCTGCCATGGGGCTTGGGCTGTCATCGGCACACACACAAAGTGGAACAAGAAAGGAGAATTTTAATCTTTAAAATTGTGACCAGTTTTCAATACCAATTCTTTCTTCCTCCTATCTTGCAGTAATTCTATGAAAGCAAAAATAAGAAAAAAAAAAACCACACCACAAACCACCACCAACCTCACTTTCTTTTGAAAAGCAGATACGGAATGAAAGATTTCATCAAGAAACAACTTTAATTCTGTCAGGCATAAATTAAGGGGTTTTCTCTCAATCTTTCTGCTCCTCATCACCACCTTTAACACAACCTAAAAATCGCTGACATTACAAAATGTGAAATTTTTTTGTGGGAACAACCGCTCGCCTTACATCTCCAGACAGTGCGTCTGTGAGGAACAACAACATACCCAACACGCAGCTCCAGATACAAGAACTTGGCAGGCTGTATCACAAAGCAGTTTCACCAAAACAATACAGTTTCCCTTCAATCACTATCAGCTTAATAGTGGAAGACAATATTTCAGATAACATAGGCAGCAAACATTTTGGTAAGTTCAGTGGACATTCTCTATCCAATTTGTAGATAAAAACAGTCAACATCTACAGCTGGGTTAGCAAAAGCCTTTCACTACATTTGTTGCTTAATTCATGCTAAAGTCAAGGGGTTTAGGCGCTTAAATACTTCTGGGGGTTTAGGCCAGCACTGATTTGTGTTAGGCTTTATGACAATATATATACACATGTCCATCGTGGGACACAGGAGAAACTGTGCAAAGCACAGCCTATGCACAGATCCTCTCCCAAGCAGGGATTTAGAGTACGCTCTCCTCTGTGCTAGCTACTACATGTTTGCACAACATGAGTCAAGGTCCATCAGAAACTTATCTGAAGAGTTGCTCCTGCGCAAACTTTGGGTTCAACCTCCGAGTTCAGAACTGAAACGCTATTTGTTTGTCCATTTATCCCCTGGCACGGTTGGCTTTTTGTCAAGACAGATGTATGCCACATGCAAGTCGTTTCCCAACCTCTCTGCTCCACCTCCCTCCACGCACTCTGCACACACTCTGACCCCTCAGCAAACGTTATAAGAGAGGAGGAAGTGTTTCTGACAGTTTGCATACTCTTCACAACAATTTTATTGCAGGGTATAAATGTTTTCTCCTGCCCCCCTACCCTACTTGTAAGGAAACAAAGCAAAACAAACAAAAAATCCACCACTTCCCAAACAACAGAATGCCCTAAACCCAGCAGCAGGAAAGGAAAGGGGAGGGAAGGGGTGGAGAGGAAAGGACACAGAGGATGGATTACACTGAAGTTATTTTTGTCCTGTTCAAGTGGATTGGCAGAGACAACTAAATATAGAATTTATCAAAGCAGGTGAGCAAGGAAGATGACATGAGCCACATGTTTCAAGGAGCACGCAATAAATGAAGTACACTCCTACCTCCTGGCCCAAAAAGCTCCCCAAAAACACACTTCAATTTCCATGAGCAAGATTTGATTGAACAAATATTCCACTCACCACAGCCTTCCCTTTGGACATGTGACAATGTAAATGTTAAGTAGACAGGTTTCCTGTCCCTTACCTGCTTGTACTATATATATAAACAAACACTATGAAGCCCACATTAAAACGGAAAGAGGTTTGCACTGTTCTGTGGTGTCTTTGGACAGAAATTCTTCCGAAGAAAGTGTGTTTGCATGTACAGCTGGGTAATAAAGCACCACTTGAAATCAAACGTTAAGGAATGTTATGTTGTCAGTGGCAACACAAAGGATGTGGTTTCTATGAAATTTAACCAGTTATTTCAAGGACAATTGCTTTCTTCTGGTCAGACCGTAGTCCATGGCTTGCTCAGAGTAACTGCTACAGTAGTTTGAATTTCGCAAGTGAAAATCCATTCATACGTATTTTTAACTCCTTCCAGGGTCTGAGTGAGTCTGTGAAATGCACTGGGTGGCTGTTGCCAGAAGCACGTACTCCGTTCAGTCACCGTGAGTAGCCCACACTGGCAAACACATGAGTAACAAGTCTCACCCAGGCCCTTGGCTTCTCAGAGTCTGCAGCCAAGGATGCAAACAATAGCATTTAGCAAGGATGTTAAGTGCTTTGCTGGTATGCATGCACTAATGAGCAAGAAAACATTTGGAGAAAAGACATGGCGGCAGTCAAGCCATGACTTCAGTGGAAGCCACACTCACATCAGTGCTGTAACCTACTGCTGGCCTTAAAGAACAGAAAGCTTTTATGTGGAACATTTCCCTTCTTCCACCTGTGCCCCCAGTTACCACAGTATCCAAGAGCCCCACAGCCTGAGCTGCGTTTGTCCTCACAACACCCCTGTGAAGTAGGGAAGTGCTGTTATCACAATTTTACAGATAGGGAACTGGGGCACAGAGAGATAAAAATAACCTTATCCGAGATGATCATACAGGAGGAAGTTTGTGGCAGAGAAGGGGACGACTGGCTTCGATTCTCAGTTCCAGGACGGTACTCTAATACACCAGCCGCTTCTTCAGCTTCTAGGTGCTCTGCCTTCCATTTGACCAACCTGCCAATCCCTCCTGAGCAACAAGGAATGAGGAATGCCTACACCTTTTATTAAGAGCATTTTCAGCCCAGCAAAAATGGAAGATGTTATCAGATGCCGGCATTGTTTGCATCAGAAGTCCAAATCTGAACAAAGAAAACAATTTCCAAAATAGTCAGCACTATCCTGGTATTGTGGAAAAAGGAAGGAAGATGTATCAAGTTTTCAAAGTAGAAAAATTTAAAAAAAAATCCATGGCAGGTCATAAGTACAATTTTAAAATAATTAGTGAAAGTTTTAATAGGAAGCTGGTATTAGACATGCATCCTTCAAGAACCTCCCTGTTCTGGAGATTTTAGGTTATAAAACAATAAGAAATAAAAAAATCCCTACTGGAATGACAGCTATTTCATCTTAGACACAGATCTAAACACAGATCTGATGTAGTTTCATACGGAGACCTTGGCTCCAGACTTCACACAAAAATCTTGTCTCAGATAAAACTAACTCCAGAGGCTGGAGACTGCTCAAGGTTTCCCACTTCTGGCTCAGCCACACTTCAACCCTGCCCTCAAAGGCTCTCTTTCCTAAGTGAAATGGCACATCAGGTCCAAAATTTACTCTGTCCTTTGGGGCTCCAGTTGCAGCCATCCAGAGCACCAGTTGTGAAATAAGCTTCTACAACTTAAGGGCATTCATAAAGCAGCATTTAATGTCAACTGTTTGAGGTGACTATTACCCCAGAACAAACAGCAGATATCCGTCACCCTATGGATCACCTGGTTTACTGAGTCTGACTCCAAAAGGTGGCTGCTCATCATAGCAGCCAAAGGATGATGGATCGCTACTAAACCATCATGAACAAGCTTTAGACGAAGGACACAGTCACTATAGTAATGGGGACAAAGGAAGAAATTTGTGGGTTGGTGCTAGCTGAGGGCACCAGATCAGCCGTCAACTTCCATCAGTGACATAAAAATAACTGAAGCCTTGCTTGGGGAGGATCAGAAAGAACAGAGCTAGCCACACCACACATTCTGCTACCCCTATTTCTCCCCCTTCTTTTACACCAGGACTACAAAAGGGTGAAGGAGAAAGGCTGGGATGAGGTTAGAAACATTTCTACTTTCTGACAGCGAGCCTTACAGCAACAACAGCCAACCAAGCAAACAAAAGAAAGCAAAACTCCCAGCAGCTTCACAGCTACGTAGCAATCTTAGTACACCAGACGGTCTAGTAATTAAAGCAAAAAGCAACTTTTGGTTCCAAAGCACAAACCCAGAACACTAACAACAAGTAGTAAATTAGCGAGGTTTGTTTATTATTCCATGTTTTGAACCTTTTCCTTGAAAAATCCCAACTTCTGTATTTTAACAGAGCAGCCAACACTGAAAAATGAAAAGGCCTGTTGACAACAGAGGAACTGCTATTTATTTTCTGTTTGACAGCTATCACAAAGAATATCAAAACTAAAACCAAACACCTCTACAAATGTGGTTGTTAATACCCCTTCAAAAATCAGGCTGGGGTTTGCATGAGATTTCCAATGTCAAACTGGTCAAGAATCAGAATACTTCATGTTGAAAGGAGCCATTAGAGGTGTTCTGGTCTAATTGTCCACTCAAAGCAGGGCCATTCAAAACGCTACAAAAGAAATCCTAACATTAACAGTATATGTAGGTAATTCAGGAGAGTTATAAAAATACAAAGGCAAAAACCAGAATGAATGCAACTTTATCAAACTGCAAATTTCAAATCAAATTCGAGGAACAAAACCTCAAGTCTGCTTGGCCATGTGCCCTCATCTTAATCTCCTTGCCTCCAGTAACTGGTTTGAGGATTGTAAGAGTCAGCAGAAAGATGAATATCAATAAACATTCTGTGTGTGTACTGGGCATAAAAAGGAGAAATTAATTCTGTGTTCCTCCATGTTTTATTTCACCACATGAATGATGAGAGAAATAGCACAGGATTGTACATGGTCAAAAAGGTATGCACAGCCTCTGAAGCA
Organism: Burhinus oedicnemus; assembly: GCA_008921705.1. Lineage (NCBI taxonomy): Eukaryota > Metazoa > Chordata > Aves > Charadriiformes > Burhinidae > Burhinus > Burhinus oedicnemus. The sequence goes on from VFFE01006710.1 coordinate 1,708,447, forward strand.
TGAACATGTATCTACAACCACACATCCTGTTGTGTGTCATTCCACTTCTAAAATGGTGCCTGAAAAAAGTCTTCAGAAAGATGAGGTTTTGCCATAAGCACACTCAGTCAAGTCACAGGAGTAAACAAACCTCTCCAAGACACCAACAAGAGCTGTCATGAAGTAGCCCATTCCTGATAGCCTGGAGCAGCTGCTGAGAAGAAAGCTTTCCCATGGCTAGAGGGAGGACGATTCCTTAAAATGGGAAGAAAACTTCATATATACTGATTTTTGCACATTCCTGCTAGTCAGAGGAGTAACACAAAAAAACCCAAAATAACCACAAAAAACCCCACCAAAAACCCTTAAAAATGCATAAAACTTACCACAGTAAATCTGATCTTCCCCCTCCCCCCCCCATTTTAGATATAGCTTTCTATAGCATAATGATTTGTATTACTGCAGTACACTGCAACTTCAGATACATATGTGGAGCCGAGCCACCTGCTGTACAAATAAAACAATGAGACAATCCCTGTTCTGCAGAGTTTACTGTCACAGGACAGGGACAACAGAAGGCCAGACAGATAGCCACACAAAAAAAGGGGACAAATACTGGGCATCGCAGCGAACAGCAATCTCAGTACACAAGCACTGCAAGTTCGTCAAGGCCTTTTATAAGCAACACAAGGAGCGAAAGCTTTTGAAGAGGATAATAAAGCAGTACTGCAGCTGTTTACAGGGACCATTTCCCAAGTGTGAAAGGGTAGCACAAGAGAAAGCACAGAAGTGCTCACTTGCCCTCACGTTGTAGTCGCAGTACAGAGACATGCTAGGCTAACTGGAGGCAGAAGTTAACATCTTGACAGCAAATTAGAGATGGTAAAAATAGGTATGAAAAGCAAAAGCAGCTGGTTTTGCAGCTCAGTGCAACAGAGGAACTAGTAGATAGCAACAAAGCAGCAGCCCAGAGAACGAGCTCTGCCCTGTTCAAAGCGGCACTCTGAATGGGACAAGGTTACATGCCAAGCATACAAAGATGCAAGATGATGCAAACCTTAGAAAAGTATATTCCCCCCCGCCATGTTTTGCTTTTGTTTTTTATTTTCATGAATAACAGTATACTCCAACAACTACAGCAACTCTGAAAACACCAACTTCTTTGAAGATCAAAAAATAGTCTCTGCAGACGATCCGGTTATAATTGCTGTAGAGCCAAAACAAGTCACTATTTCAGAAAGAAATTCGGCCACCTGCTGCTCTAAGCAGAGAAGGCGGTATACATGTAAAATGATGCTTTTTGCCGAACTTAGAACTGGTATTACCCAGGAAACACAGACTAGACTGAGAAAAGAATGCATTAACTCCAAATGGTGCAGTTATGCTGAACTGAATTGTACATGGCTGGCGAGTAGTCTTCACTCAGTTGTCACAGGTTTGCTCATCTTAAAATCATTTTATATTATTCCCAACGAACAATCTACTACAGCCACTTTAGACCTCTGGCTTCCTTTCAAGTCAGAGGGTAGATATCGGTAAGGCTAGGACATCTCAAAACCTCAGGCATTTTAAAAAAAACAAGTTACAGCAGTTATTATGGAAGGATGAAACACCTCCAGTACAAAAGGTTCCCATTGCAGCAAGACAGCATGTTAACCCAACAAAAGCAATCACCAAGTCTAGTCCTAGAGCTCAGTCAGGATCAGAACAGTCTCTGTCAATGACAAGGTGTAGGTTTTAAGCAACTGCTCTTAATGTAGCTGAGCCACCACGGCTGAAAAGAAGCTGCTCTGTTGCATGTCTGCACAACCAGCACGGCTTCTCCAAGGGCAAGTCCTGCCTGACCAACCTAGTGGCCTTCTATGATGGAGTGACTGCATCAGTGGACAAGGGAACAGCTACAGAGGTCATCTATCTGGACTTCTGTAAGGCCTTTGATACGGTCCCCCACAACATCCTGCTCTCTGAATTGGAGAGATATGGATTTGATGAGTGGACCATTCGGCAGATGAGGAATTAGTTGGATGGTCACATCCAGAGGGTAGTGGTCAATGGCTCAATGTCCAGATGGAGATCAGTGACAAGTGGTGTCCCTCAGGGGTCCATACTGGGACTAGTACTGTTCAATATCTTCATCAGTGACATAGACAGTGGAGTCGAGTGCACCCTCAGCAAGTTTGCAGACAACACCAAGCTGAATGGTGCGGCTGACATGCCTGCGGGATGGGACGCCATCCAGACGGACCTGGACAAGCTCAAGAAGGGGGCCCGTGTGAACCTCATGAGGTTCTACAAGGCCCAGTGCAAGGTCCTGTACCTGGGTCAGGACAACCCCTGATATCAATACAGGCTGGAGGATGAAGGGATTGAGAGCAGGCCTGCCGAGAAGGACGTGGGGGTATTGGTGGATGAAAAGCTGGACATGAGCCAGCAATGTGTGCTCGCAGCCCAGAAGGCCAACTGTATCCTGGGCTGCATCAAAAGAAGCATGGCCAGCAGGTCGAGGGAGGTGATTCTGCCCCTCTACTCCACTCTGGTGAGACCCCACCTGGAGTACTGCATCCAGTTCTGGAGCCCTCAGCACAGAAAAGACACGGACCTGTTGGCATGGGTCCAGGCCACAAAAATGATCAGAGGGATGGAGCACTTCTCCTATGAGGACAGGCTGAGAGAGTTGGGGTTGTTCAGCCTGGAGATGAGAAGGCTCCGGGGAGACCTTATTGTGGCCTTCCAGTACTTAAAGGGAGCTTACATGGGGACAAACCTTTTAGCAGGGCCTGTTGTGACAGGACAAGAGATAATAGTTTTAAACTAAAAGAGAGTAGATTTAGACTAGGTATAAGGAAGAAATTTTTTACAATGAGGGTGGTGTAACACTGGCACAGGTTGTCCAGAGAGGTGGTAAATGCTCCATCCCTGGAAACATTCAAGGTCTCACTGGACCTCTGAGCAACCTAATCTAGTTGAGGATGTCCCTGCTCATTGCAGGGGTGTTGGACTAGATGTCCTTTAAAGGTCCCTTCCAACCCAAACTATTCTATGATTCTATGATTAACAGGGCTGTCCACTATGTTCAAAATGTGAGGCCACATTTGGCTGCTATATCTTTGCAACCCCACTGCGTAAAGGGAGAGAATTAATCCAGCTTGTAAAGGCAATAGTCCATAGGAAAAATGCCTCATTTTACCTGAACATGCTGAATCTGGCAAGAGCTGATGGTCAGGGAACACACAGAACCCTTTAAAAGTACACACCACCATTTATTACACTGGGACGGTACTTTATGTTGCACAATCCAAGCTTTTGTTTCAAGCAAGAAAATGTTTTCTAAATATTTTGTCACCATGACAGTCTAGCCTTGGACTCCAATTCTGCCCTTGGTTAGTCCAGAAAACCCCTGTGAAGTCAACTGTGTTGTACAGCTCGTCACCACATCCCAGGCCACCGGGAAGGCTCACCTGGCAGTGCAGCTACCAGCGTCCTCTTGGCCCTCTGTGCTCTGCAGGGCTCTCTCATCCCAAGCTGTTTTGCCTGCCCACAAACTAAAACATTCAACGTAAGATCCACACGAAGAAACAACATCGTATGTAAGAGGAAGATGGTTTTGCAACTAAGAAATACTAAACATTTCCCTGACAGGTTCAGCTTTATCCGAGGAATACAGGCAAAACAAAAACCATTCCCAAGATAGCAGAATGAAATATTTTAAACACACAGAGAAAAACAGACATAGAAAAACATCCCGGCTTTGAGGGCCCTGTTCCAAGTAAAAACATTTCTTTCAGGGACATTAATTTGGCATACTAAATCTGAGCAGATACAGCCTAAGTCCACAGCACGGCCCTAAAAAGAGCAGCAGAGCATTTCTGTATAATTCAGGAAGCCCAACGAAGACTTCTGCAGAACAAGATCAACAGGGTGTTTATATACTGCCAGCAGCGTCATGTGAACGGGTGGCTTAGTTCGTGAAATGAATGTTTGCATTGTCATTTAAAAAAAACAAAAAACAAAAAACAAAAAACACCCTCTATTCCACACTTACAAGTTTGCAGCACTAAAAACATAGTAGGGGAAGGAAGTACTCCAGCAGCCAAAATTTACAAATTCTTACCATAACTTTGGCGCAGCAAACTTCTCCAGTGTCACAAAGGCCTATTCTTCAGGGGGCTTGGTTGCCTTTTTTTTTTTTTCGGAAGGACTAATCCACATGTGAAGGCTGTTAAAGAACACGCATACAAAATGCCAACAGAAGCATAAACATGCACACTTTGTGTGTGTGTGCGTGTGTGTTCTCAAACTTTTATCTGTCTTGCCTCACACAGAAAGAGACCTCGGAACAGCCTAGAGGCAGGTATTTCTGCTCTCTCTTTTCACTAGTGAAACTCTGAAATCTTTTTCCTTTTCCTTGCCATAAAATGGCAATGCCATTTTACTTTAATTCATTCAAATTGGTGACAGAGATTCATCCTCATTAGTTGCATTCAGCAGCCAGGTTTCAAGAATTTAACAAAAAAAGGAAGATTTTAATACGGGGGATGGGGTGTTGGGTTAGTTGTTTTTTTTCACTAGAATAGAAATTCCTAACAGTAACCTCTTAATTGTTTGCGAGGCACCTTACTAGAACCTCAAAGAAAATGCTAATACTGTAAGTCACACTTGGCATTCCTGCACTGCAAAAACAAATCCACGCTCTGAAAGTCAGCACTTTTCCCTCTTGTTATCTGATGCTATATAAAAGCCCTAACATAGATTTGAAAGAAATACAACAGAAAATCCTGCCTGATCTAAATACAGAGAGTTAAATTTATCCTTCAGTTTTCAAAACACCACTTAGAGATTGGGCATTTAGCGTCCCATTCACTGGCTAGAAAAAAGCCAAATGGTACATTTTAAAAAACTGACTTTGAAATATTGTTATGAGAACAGGGACAAGCTATGTAAACCCTAAAATTCTGTGGGTCTTTGTATTCACGATTATTGTCACAAACTAAAAGGCTCATATTCCCTACTAAGCAAACATTTACAATTAAATCCATTCTGCACAAGGCATTTGCATTTTGAGATAGAAGTCAGTTGTTCAGCTGCTGTGATTTAGATGGATTGGTTCATTATTGCTGCAGTTCGTTTTCAGCTACACTGTATAACAAAGGGGTGCCAATGTAGTCTTGAATGGCTTTAAAGCTAAGTATGCTGGTATTCTTCCATGATGATGTAATTTAACTATCTCCCCATCTCCCCGATCAAGATATCTTGACTTTACAGGCTAAACTTCAGCAAAAACGACAGAAACAAGCTGTCACAATAGCGTTCAATAGTCAATATCTCTGCAAGTCAGCTGAAGGCTGTTGCTGGCTAGTTTGCAGTGATTTTCCATATATGAAAAAGTAATTTTTCCCTAATTCTTATTTACTATAAATACTTCTCCTATCATGGAAGCAACAAGGCAACTTCGACTTCCACACCAGGAGATACACCAGTTATATACCTTCAAATGTTCACGCTATAGTAAAAACATGTCTGTACCAGAAAAGACCTAGAACTACAATGATCTCTGATGCAAAGAAAATTTCAAGTTGAAAAAGTCAACTACTATCCTACTCCTTCACTGTCTGAAACATATCACCAAAGGTAGTATTAAAGCAGCAAAATAATTTTTCTAGTAACAATCACATAAAAAAGCAAGATTTCTTTTTTTAAAAAATTATTGAAGAAAAAACCATGATGATTAGTGGCATTTAACCTCCCAATCTAAAGCAGTCTTCTGAATACACTGCCAGAGCAACACAAAGACACCTATCACAGAGTTACCTGATTACTTAATTTACAGTGGCAAAGGATTCATATCCTATGTTCAGAAATCAATTTCCACCTATAAAACTACCTCCGATCCCCACAACCAGCACTGTCACCACAGATTATCTCAAACTGGATTCTAGCCCGCTCCATGCATAAACTTGCAGTGGAATATAGCTAAAACTATGCAACTACACTAACTAAGTCTAGTCTTGAATTAAGAAATAAATGTCTTTGCTTCTCTTAGTGTTCTCAAAGTTTCATTTCTCTTTCATGAGGACACGAGGGGAAGGAGATTGCATGATCAAAGTTAAAAATTAGAAAACAAAACATAACAACCACCCCCCAAATCTGCATTACAGAGAAAACACTTTCATTTAGTTAACGGACTGCTATTTACAGGTTTACAGACTACAGGCAGGTGCGGGGGATCTGTATATCTGTATGACCCACAAAAAAACCCCAATCCAGACAATCCATGCCTGAAGTCCTTGAAAAGCAAGCAGCAAATTTAAGGTAGTATTCCCACTTTGCAGGGATGAAGAAGCCTGCAAATAAATTTTGAACTGGTTAACAGTTTTCTTCAAGAGTGTAACTTACTGACAATTCAACTGTGAAGCTCCAACCTAGGCATAACGGCAAGAGTATATAAAATAGTGGGTATTCTTGCACTTCAGGGCATAAACCCTACTTCCGGTATTTTCCACACCAGTGTAACTATATCATTCCAAACAAGGCAGCATTAATTTGATAGATGTAATATGGCATGTACAAAGGTTCATAGGGAAACGCATGGCAAAAATTCTAAAATATTTTTTTTCTCTTAAATCTTAAGATTTAGTTTAACTGGAGTTTGACGGATAAAAAAGCAGTTGAAATATAGTTTCATTTGTATGTTTCTATTAGCCACTAGACCAGTCAAGCCTCTTGCAGCAAATGCAAAATTTATGCTTTCACATTGCTTGCTTTCTGAAGTGTAATCAGGATATATTTCTTGATCCCCAGATTCTTTGACAGAATTGCAGAAATACTAGGGTATGCCCCTAAGGCTGAGTGTTCAGAAAAATAAAAACACACATTATAAATTATTTTAAATCGTATACTGTTTAAGACTTTACTAAAAGTAATTCAACAGCCCTTTCCCTTCTTCTTCTCCTTAGTCTAAACTGTGAAGGAAGCACTCGGGTTATGTTTTCCAATTCTTCCTCTGCATCATGAGGATTAGCAAGCTCCTCTGCTTCAGAAAGAAGGGCCAAAACCTTCAAAATCTTGCGACTTCTCCAGGCAGGAACTGATTTATAAAGCCACAACAAACATAACGGCTTCACTTAAAATTTGAGAATTAGCATCAATTGCTGTAAGCGGCCCTGACCCTCATCAGCACCTGAAGTCCACTGAAGTTAATACCAGCATCAACTTCATGAGTTAGACTTTCCTATCAGCATAATAATGTTTGTCTTAAAAGACCTCTCCTATGGAGGAAGGTTGAGAGATCTGGGGTTGTTCAGCCTGGAGAAGGCTCTGGGGAAGCCTTATTGCAGACTTCCAACATATAAAGGGGGCTTATAAAAAAAAGACTCAGGCTTTTTACTAGGGCCTGTAGTGATAGGACAAGGGGTAACAGTTCTAAACTAGAAGAGGGTAGATTTTGATTACATACAAGGAAGAAATTCTTTATTGTGAGGGTGACGAAACACTGGAACATGTTGCTCAGAGAAGCTGCGGATGCCCCATCCTTGGAAGTGTTCAAGGCCAGGTTGGGCGGGGCTTTGAGCCACCTGATCTAGTGGAGGATGTCCCTGCCCACAGCAAGGGGGCTGGACAAGATGAACTTTAAAGGTCCCCTTCCAAGCCAAACCATTCTATCATTCTAAGACTGGAGCTCCCTCCCAAAACAGGTATCTCCTATGAAGGCGATGGTTCACAACCAACACAAAACTCAGCTCCCCACCATGCATGCTCTGTAGTCCTCATTAAAAGCACATTAGTAAAGCACAAGCAGAAAAGACTGATTTGATAGCCCTGTAAACAAGTCAGATGCTGCATTCAGTCTCAACATTAACATGAAATACCACTGCAGTCAAGCACAGAACCACTGACTCCAAGGCATATTTCTACATGCAGTTCACCAAAGGCCTGGGCTTTGGGCAGCACTTCAAAACACGCTCTCCCAACTTACCCAAGAGACTCAGGAAAACAGTAACTGACTTGCCCACAGTCTGTGATGATTGTTTACCTCTGCTGTCCTCAAACACGACCATGCACTTTTGAATAAATTGACAAATTTCACAATATTGTTTGACCGGCTATCTTCTTCGCATTTTTGGCTCAACTTGAAGAGGTGGGAGAATAATCCCAGAGTTCCGTAACATGTTTTCCAACTGCACTCAACGTCTGTCTTCATTATTTCCCCCTTTCAGTTGCAATAAATATTTCTCACAGAAGCACACTACTTCACACCTAATATGGTACTATTCTTTCCCCATTCTTTTTCTTCCTCTTTCCTCATATAGTTTCCTGGTTTTTGTTCCCCCTTTAAGAGGCACATTGTACCTGCAACATAATACATCTGAAAATAATAATCCCGCCTCTGTCTTCCCCCCATGAGAGATGACTTTTTAAATAAGATTTAACTCTTTTTTTTTTCTTAGTAAACCAGTTACTTCAATATCTAAAAGGGGAAAAAAACCCCACAAGGCTGACAGTTGTTTGGTTTTTTCACAATGCTCTGTCTTTTAAAATGTATTCAAATTAAACCTTCAAATGTTAAGCAAATCCCTCTTTCCAACACATATTAAGGTCTGTTTCCTGAATGTGTCTGAGACCAACCACCACTCTAATTTTTAAGGGAAGTATTAGCAAGATAAAAAGTGGATAAAAGGAGATAGGCTACGTGTCACCATGTACTGCTTTAACAGCATCAAAGTCCTTGACAGCTTTTTCAGATGGTGAAGTCTAGGGCTAAGAGTGCTATCAAAGAGCAAGTTTAGGCAGGGGAAGCTGTGGACACAGGCAAGGAGTGCAACTGATGGTGCTCACGCAGGGGGAGTGCCAGCAAGGAATGGTGGAAGGGAAGGAACCTTCTGGCATCCACACATGGGCTGCAGGGGAAGACATTTCCAAGTGAGGACAAGGCACCAAATTTAAAATGCATGGCACAGCACCTTGCCTAAAACCACTCCTGCAGGAATAACAAGCAAGCTTTACTCTCTTGATCTCTCTTTACCTCAAAATAGCATACTCACTTAGTACTTCTTTATTCCTAAATCCAAACCTGATGACTTCTCAATACACCTACTGAGAGAAAAAAAGAACAGAAAACCACACGTGGACAATTTTTTTTTTTTTTTTTTTTTTTTTTTGCAGAGACCTACCTTTTCCTTCTTGAAAATGAAGGAACCATGAAAGACAGGATCAAAGCCAATGCGGGCAGTTTCTGGATCTATTGTATCAAGCATTCCCAAGCTCACTTGAAACGTCCTAGATCCCTCATTCTCAAATCTCTTTTAATGACAAGTAACAGTAATTTATGATGCTACCCCACTTTCAGAGATAAAATGGAGACCTAGTTTGTTTTGCTTCTGATGTACAATAAAACAGAATATGAAAGTAAACTTCCAGGACTGACATAAATAATGTGGGCATCAACAGCTGAGCTCTTCCTCTTTGCCATTCAGAGCGAGAGTGTTTGGTGTCACTTGCATGGAAGTTCCAGACAGTCAGTTTACAAACACAGAGAAAAACATCTAACATAGCACGGCTTCTCTAAAGAACTGAAAGTATTTTGCAAAAAAGGTGAGGGAAAACATTGGAATAAAGATTTTTTGGGAGTAATTTTTACTGAAAAAAGAAACATTTGGACTTCACCCTTCAAAAATGTGAAGCTGTGGCTTAAAGAACGGGGTTTCCTACAAGAAAAAGATTCCGGAAGAAAGACTTTTCTAAAAGGACACTGGAAAGTAACAAAGATGGTCAAAAACTTAAGTAATCAGCTCAGTGGAAGGAAGATGAGCAACCTCTAGGCTACACTAGCTCTTTAGAAGATGTAATACAGTATAGTTAAACTGTACTAGGTAATTCTCAGCATCTGACCTCCCTGTCATCCAAAGTAGACTTTTTACAGTACACTGGATCCAGCCTGTTTCCTATGATCTCTCCACAAATAATTCCATCAGATGAGATTTACCCTCCAAAAGACTAACTGACTAGCCATTATCAGCTCATATTTCTCCAGATGTTTTGTGATCTCATCCTTTCTTAATGTGTCTAGCATCTTGCCTACCACCAAGGTCAGATTTATTGGTCGACGATTTCCTGGTTCCTCCCCAATCCCCTTTTCCCAGAACAGGACAAGCAAAATGAAAGCAACCGAGAGCTAGCATTGCAGAACTATTGCCCTTTACGTTGAAAAAGAAACACACAATAAAAACCACAAACTGACAAAGCTTATCTTTTGTTTCCAATAAGAAGAGCCCCAGATTTTCCTATGAACGCAACCCTTCAGCTCTGGAAGCAGCATCAGCTTCTTTCCCTCTGTTCCAAACTTCCCCCTCCGTTCCTTGTTCAGCCCCTATCTTGTTTCTTACCTTTCCTCTTCCCCCCAGTTTTTCCTCTGAAGCAGCTGTGCCCTCTATAGCTGGCATCTTCAGAGTTCAAATGTGTCTTAGGATGCTTTGTATCAAGTGCCACAGCCACTCCTTTGAAATACTGTGAAAGCCAGACCATCCTTGAACCTTGAAGGTTTTGGTTATACAGGTCATCAAGAAAGTGCACTGCTACATCCCAGGGACAGACAGAAGCCAAGGTAAAAAATAAAAAACCCACCTCAAAATAAAACACATAACACACACACAGAAGAGGTAGGGAACATCGTGAGAACAGAAAAGAGAGAAGAAAGAAGAGGTGAAGAAAAACAGTAACACAAGCGACCCACTGGCTTTAAAAAAAAAAAAAGTTGACTTCTGGTCATACCTCGTAAGATCCTGTTTTGATTCATACTAACAGAATACTGAAAGTATGAACCTGTGCTCAAAATAACAAAGCTAAAGTTCATAGTCTGTGCTATTCTGCTAGAGAAAGTTAAAAGAGCAACAATCAGCATTTAATTCTTGGCTTGTATTTTATATATGGATCCCGCATTCATTTTATGCAATGAAGCTACAGGAAGACAAATCACCAAGGACTACTGGTTATTTACTAGAACACCAGTATCACTCTGTTTCGTTACAGAGATAACTCTTTAACAAAACAAAATAGTATTTCCAGCAATGGAATAAGTATCTTTTACATAATTTCTCATTTAAGGCCTGTAGTAATTTTGATCAGCTTGGCAACCACACTCCCAACTAGTCAGATAGTTTTGTCTGCCTGAAGTCCACACAAAATGGCATTTGGAGGACACGTCCTGGTTTTCATAGTTAAAATTACTGTGCAGCATTTATATACTACTTGAAAACAAAAGCAAAACGTACCTCCACATTTCCTGCTAAATACTAATGGATGAATACACAGGTTTCTCCGACTGCTTATAATTGCTTCAGAGTTCTCAGACTGAGAAATTAAGATTTCTATTTCCTTTTTTAAATGTCGGTGTACATTTTTTCCCTCCCTCTCTTTCCCTGCCTCCAAAAGACTCCTTTTTCCATATGAGTTTATGGCCTAATAAGAAAACCGGACATACTAGGGAAGACAGATGACAGAGTATCAAAATGCACAATCCCCGCCTTTGTTAGCCTTGCAGAAAGACTTTGAAGGGGAAAAAAAAAAAACCAAACCCAGGATGAAAACTGAAGACAATAGAAGGACCTTTATAAACAAGGACCAGAGCAGAAAGATGCCAAGAAATCCAATAAGATCTTTAAAACGGATCAGTAAAGTAAATAAAATACACTCAGGCATGCCTCTTTTATCCAAAAAGTTCCACAACACACAACCAAAATCAAGAATACTCATGACATACATCCAGAAAACCAGCAATCTCAGAACTCAACAAGCAGCAGTTTGGGCAGACAATTTTGTCCTTCCCCCCTCATATTCAGTCATAATTACAGCACCTCTGCATCGACCCATTTCCCCCATCCTTGCCCACTAAACAAACCTTCAACATAACACAACCAGGGACTACATATTCTGGATGTATGTATACAATACACCAACCCCAGGTCTGAGTTTCTTCACATTTTCTATGTGTGTGTTAGAACACTTCAGCCACACAGTTATGCAAAGAGTGGTTAGTATTTTAATTCCTGTTTCTATCTTCATGCAAGAGTCTATCACCTCACTGTGATTACAGTAACAGCACCAACTGCTGCCAACAAGGAAAAAGGGGCGGGGGGGAAAGTTCATTCATGAATTCTTCTGTTTCTGCCTAGTTGAGGTTAGACATGTCATGAAGATGACTCTGGCCCCTGCACAAACAAACATCTGCGCTACTGGAAGTACAGCTTCCTTTAAGCAACTGACTTACAGAACTGCCAAGAACTCTCGGCCAGGCAGTGATGTTTAATTTCATTTCTCCATTTGTATTTTTAATCTTGGAAACAAAAACAGAAATATAAAGCACGTTGACAGAAGAAAACAACCCCACAATTCTAGAAAGCTCTGCTATTTTCCTGCCAGGCCAAAACACCTGCTTCTGCTAATGACGGCTTTATGCTTATATACACCTGCCATCCAGAAGGGCTCCAGAGCACTTTGCAGCCTGATTTATATGTACACAAATCATTAAAATCACCAAAATTAAGCCACTGCTGGGGTGAGATGTAGCAACTGTTTAACTGCACACAGCCATGCTGTTCAACTGCTCAGGACATGAACTAAGAGACACCATATCCAACCAAAGCTACAGGGGGAATGTTAGGTAGAAAGAACATCATTGCCCAGTTTGGATTTTGGCCAGTCATTACTTAAAATATTTGCATGTGGAAAGTCCTAGGATCTTTAAAGAACACATGTGGTGCAACCTCCGGTTTTATAAGTGATCCAAAAGACAAACAATATATATTTCCTAGATCTAAAATCCTTCTTTAGCAGTCCCTCCCTGCAGTAATTACTGTTTATGCTTTAACTTCAGAAGCTCACAGTATCAGACATCAGTTTTGGAAACATCCTGTGGTTGAAGCACTTGATCTTGCACAGCCAGCAAACTGATAGGGTCTGGCAATAAATGTGGATGATAAAAAAAAAAAAAAAAAAAAAATCCTTTACAAAACACACATACAAGTGGATCAGTTCCCCCCACAAGCACCTCCAGCCAAAGGAACTGAATTTCTCAACTGATCTCAAAACAGCTTCGAAAACCGAGAGAGTAACAGAGCTGACATACTGGCAAGTTGAGGAGGAAGATAGCACTGCTTTCTAAAACCCTCCTACCACAGACAATGCCAAATTAACAGCTGCAAAGTCAATGAAGTGGAATGAAATAGGTGTCACCGCACATACCGAGAAGGCAAAAAGGCATTGGGGAACAGGTTAAAAAGATTAGGAAACCTGGCATCCAAAACATGCCAAAATACGTTTAACAGTTTGGGCATTTGGGCACAAATTTGCAGTCTCAAATATGCAGAACATGCAGAGTAACATTTTGGAAATGGAAATGTGTTCAGCAGATAATCTCATCATAATACTATCAGCAAACCATCAGAGATAATAATCTGTTTCTCTAAGGTAATTTAAAAAAAAAAAAAAAAATCAGATCAGGAGATCAGGGCATCTTTTACTAAGACCTCCTCCAGAGGTCTCCTTACTTGAAAGTAGCTTTATCATAATCCTAGAAACAATGAAAATTCAATTCTCAAGAGTAAATACAGACAAGCTTGAAATATAACATGACTGCTTCAAAGTTTCAGACACATCTGCCTCTGAGTCACCCTGGCAATACAATTCCATTTTCATACTTTTTAAAATAAATGTTTCTCCCCCAGATTTTTGTACAACGCTCCTCAAAATAACAAAATAATTTTTTTCAATGCTACAGGTAAGTGCAGAAAGAATTGTAACAACAGACGGTTAAAAAAAACTCAGCCTAAAAACATCACTTAAAAGTAAAAACGTATCTCTCTGATTTGAAGTTTCTAGATTCATAAATGGGAATGGGAAGCATAATTTTGTGTTCCATTCTCCTGTTTTATCCAAACAAAGGTCAATTCTCAAATACTTTATTCAGAACAAGGTAGCCTGGGTACATCAGAATTATCAAATAAGTTATTTTAGATAATGAATGGAAAGGTGTTTCTAACAGAAATAAACCAGAAAAGAAAAAAAAAGAAAAAAAAGAAAAACACCTTATCAAAATATTTTTACATAAAGCATCAGACAATGTGCTAAACCAAGCTGCATATCCAGCTGTTAGAAATGTGTTCCCACCCTTTTAAAACATGGATTAGCAACAGGTTTTCTAATTTCTTAGAAATTTCTTAGTGTTGCAGAAGAACCACCAGCCTTTATCAAGGTTATGATAACGTATTTTCATTTTCTTCCAGAAATAATTATGCTACACCTTTGCACCTTCAAGCAAGTTGCTGCAAACCCTCTAGAAAAATCCTGAGTCTGCAGAACCACACCAGGTTCCCTACTGCTGGAGCACACAGATTCTGTTTTTGGTCCAAAAAAATGACGGTATTATGGAAAGTACCTAACATTGCTCTCTCCTTTCCAAGAAACAACAGCAGAATACAAAGAAGCATAAAAAGAAGCAGGTAAGTCAAGTACTTTACAGGAGCAATGCTGCAGTACTTGAAAACAAATACCCCTTACCCCCCCAAAAAGACCCAACCCACTGTTTTGGGAATAAAACATTTAAGAATGCAAAAAGCATAATGGTTCACGTGACTATCTTATTTCAGTTTTGCCACCCAGTCAAGAATAAAGACTTCTTACAAAAATCAAATGTCATCAGTGGTACCACAGAAATGCAGAGAGTACACAAACCCAAGGCTATTCTTCCTGTCTAGGACACTGGTACCAAGCGCAGTTCAGACACAAACAAAATAGCACATTCTCCAGCAAGTCTCTGCAGGAGCACAGCATTACTCGCAAAATACAGGCATATTTTTCACCATTCAAATGAATATTCACCTCAAGACAATTCTACCTTCTAACACAAAAAGAAAAGCTAGAGACCTACACATAAACCAAAATAATTTGCTAGTTTAACCTTTAACACTCTAAGTAGCATCTCCTTCAGTTGCTGTCTTTATGATCATTTTCAAAGCAGTTGACGCAGTTTTCGGTGAACACACACACATTCACACACCCAAACAAAAGCCCTTACACGTGTGTTTTCTTGAACTTGAAAGTTGCGCACACTCCTCCATCAAGGTGAATGGGAAAATAACAGACTATTTGAAGATACACTGCTAAAGGACAGATCACCATGTGAGAGAAAGTCAATCTGCTGTCCTGGAGGGAACAGACACTTACCTCGTTTGTGAAGCCACCCTTCCTTCACTATTGCTACTTCATTCATAATGGCAGGAATGTCTCTTGAAAAACCAGTTTATGCCAAAAGATCACTCTGTTGAAATTCCTGAACTCCTGCAGAAGGCTCCACAAAAGGGATGGGGGTTTTTTTCTGTTTTTCTTCTTCTCAGCTATTTCTAAAAGGATCAAAAGAAGAGTGCACCATCATTTTGAAGCATGTCACATATGTACAGTAAGGGATACAACAGGGAGTAGCTTTCATTGCTGGGCTGTTGGTTTGGGGTTTTTTTATTATTATTATTACAAATCCTAAATGAGGGCTTAGCTCTTCATGAGGATTTTTATATCTTGGCGGGTGGAGGTGCCAAAATATGTGCTTGCTAAAGCCCTGCTTCTTCACTGAGAAGGTTGATCGTGGGCAGACTCACAACATCTCTAGATGCTGTCTGGAATAGAGGTGGATGCAAGACCTTGCCCACTAGACCTCCATTTCTCCAACACCTCGTTCTCCACAATAATAGAACTTCTGAGATTTCACAGAGTCCAGTTTTAAATATTTCCTGGTAAGGAGACTTCCAGAATCTTTTCTGGAACGTTTCTTTACAGCCTGATGTATAGCAGTCTATCAGCTACCACACAGTACATCTTAGAGATAAGCCTCTGACAGTAAAAATTCCCAATATTCTGCTTCAGATTTTTCTGCCTTCAGCATCATCCTGTTAATCCTGCTCAGATCTCCTCAACTTCCCAAAAAGTGTCTTCTCAACCTCTGATATTTATAACACTTACCTCTCCTAGAGGTATACAAAGAATCTCACATACCTTTCTGTTATCCTAAATCAGCCCTTATACCACCCTGATTAATTTTATTGCTCTTCCCTGAAAGCACCACAGTTTGCTGCTGTCTTTCTCGCAATGAAATACACATAAGTATAGCTTAGGATTTTTACCCCTCTGCTTTATGAGATGAAATTCCTATCTAAATAGCTCAAAATTGCCATATTTTATTGAAAATGTGTCTAGCTCATGCCTGACTACCACAGAATGTTCTTCGCATTTCTCTCTCTCATTGAAAGCAATCTCTTCCCAAATGCATTAGCTTTTATTATTTTTCTAAATTGAATCTGATTATTTTTCTGCCTGTGGTACAAACGTTCCCTGTTTGTTTTTCTTTAATGAGTCCTGTGCTCTCCGAAGTGTCCGCACCACCATTCATTTTGGTATTACTTGGGTGATCAAAAAATGTAATTGGTGACAAACTCCCAGCAGTAACCAAGAAGTTTAATAAAACAAAACCCAGCAGCATTTGTAACCCGCCACCAAAGACCTGGCTTTTACTGGAGTTTCTCTCCATCCACAGAGACATCACATTCACACCTAACAGATATATACCGGCTCTGCACGCATTTGGCATGCATGCATCAATTATCTCTGAACATGCAGGTGATAGCCATCCATCAGAAACTAGATTAAAAAGCAACTAATTCCCCATAACTCACTAAGACACAACCCTGGATGGAAGAAACAGGTGGTCAAAATGAATCCAACCTAGAACTGAAACCCCAGCAGAGACAGAGGGCTCTGTACCGTACATCACCAGTGCTCTGAAACAGGCAGCCTTCAAAGCAAGGAGGTCAAATCTGAATGAGTTCCATCACTGCCAGCAGAAATTGACTGGGAGAAAAGAGGTCACCCGCCTGATACTTTGCCTCTGAACCTCCACTGTTTACCACTATTCCTCAGCTTTTCCAGTAACACTTTATTTTCTAGTTGCTCCCCAGAAACAAGGTGGGGTACTTTTTTTTTTTTTTTCCCCCCAAATTATGAATCTGCCATATCTCACCAGTTACAATTATCAGTGCCAAGAAACAGATAAGTCATTAGCCTGAGGGAGGGAAAACACACAAAAAATGACATAGGAACAAGTGACATGTAAGAATTCCTTAATTTCAGAAATAAACATGAGAACACCATGTGCTGCAGAATAGAGACCAGTAACCCACAGTTGCCAGAGTTACCTTGAAACAAACTCCTTTAGCTCCAGAGCAATTAGGATAGAACCTGACTAACATGGCAGGCTTTCATTCTCCTTTCAAAACGGCATGCACAATAGTCATGTGAGCTAGACCTACTTGTTGTTGTCAAGAGAAGACTAGACCTCGTTTAGAGGCTTCGTTTAAGCATTGAGCAATTTGCAAAGTGTTGAACAAAACCCGTAAGACTATCGCAGCTTACGTCTGGAAATGCAACACCCAGGCGTGAAAGTTAACACTTCTATCATTCTGCAATAACAGAACGCAAGCACTGCACAACCTACCTCTGTTATCTTGAATTCACTGATTTAGTTGCATTGAACAATCAATATCCTTTTCAATAACCATACGTAAAAAAGGAAGCTATGAGCCAAACTAGTCTGTGGAAAGGACAATCCTATTATTAAAAACAGAAAAAAGCACTAAGGCCCAAAATTCTGCAATCTGCAGCTAACTTACTCCAGGTTTTTCTGGGTTAACGCTTGCCAAGATTACCACTTGGCAGCCTCCTGCTTGTCATCGGCTAAACTGTCATCTCATAATCTGAATTTGAATGACAATACAGCCCAAAAAAGCAGAACAACAAAGAAATCCAAAGTTCAGAGGAACTACTTTTTCTACTCAATGGTGTCCAAAAAGTTTGGTCTGCCTTTTCCCTACAATTTCTATCCAAGAAACATTCCTCACCTGCTACTGCAGCCCTGCTATCAGGAATGTGTCTTTACCTGCCCGTCTACTTCAAGGGGAGGAGGGCGGTGAAGGGGGTAAGGGGTATTATAATGGAGCCATGCACAGAAGATTGGGTAGCACAGCACAATGAAGTGGGCTAACACAAAACATTCCCTGACAGCAACCTGCAGCACGGGCTCCACCACAGTCCTTCAATCAGCTATCCCAGAGCGTTTATTTTATAAGGGAGAACTAAAGTTAATTTTTCTTCACAGTGTGAAGAGCTGGGAATCCCTTCTCACTCTCCAACAAGATGCTCATAGACACAGCTCCAACAGAAGCAAACCCACTCTATCTGGTGTATTTTAAAACACACATTCAAGCTGTGCCTAATATATCTATTTTAGTAAAAGACGCTATTGAAGCCAGTGGCAGCAAGTAAGAGTAATTTCTCGGAATAGAAGAGCCAGTTAACTACAGGTCAACGTGCTACTGAAGATGCGTAAACCAGAGAAAGTTCCTTTTCCATAAAATCCTTAGAGTGGAAAAAAAAAAAAAAAAAGGAATGATTACAGTCCTCATTTATGGCCATCTAGGAATGGTTCCCAGTGAACAGAGGGCATCTGAGGTAAGTATGACCTGGCTGCTCCAGCCTGTGTCTGCACATGACTGAATACTGTCAAAAGCTAAACAACTCCATCTTTCTCTTAGCCTTCTGTTTGCTTGTTTTTCAATATGCATCTCTGTAATACCTTTTTCAATACCAAAGTCTTCCTCACATGGCTGAAGTGCAGTAAATCATGAATGGTATGACATTAGCATCGTATCATGGTGACGCATATATTAATTCCTTAAAGGTTATTAACTTCTTCATAAATAATGAGATAACTCACTTCCCTAGGCACTGCAGCACCGAAAGCTGCTTTAAGAAGTCAGTCAAACCAACCGTCCAACAGAAGGTGAAGCAGAACTGCCTTTTCCGTATTTGGGAGAGTCATGTTAGAGCTCCTTCTCTCATTCTCTTCCACTTACTATGCTCACCTTCTTTTGCCTCTACAAGATCAAGAAATGAATCTGTCCTCCTTGCCTGCTTTCCAAGATGAAATTTTGTATTTGTTTCTACTCACACCCTAAAGCAGAGCAGAAAGAAAAAGAATTCTTCCGTAATGCTGAAGCCGAAACCTAAGCTTACAGGATGCAGGAGCATTACCTTGTCTATGAGGGAGAGTAAGCAAGAGACTGAAGGAGGATCAGACCCACCAACCTTGGTCCTGCCGCTGCCTCACCTGGCAGGTTATACTGCATCCAGACTGCACTAGTTAGCCCAGATCAGAAACCAGGTTACAGCAAAGCATGCTCCTGGACTAACACTTTGCCCATCACACCACCACTAACCGATGCCCACTGCCCTGGTGTGGCACAGTCCAGGTGCTCCCAAGACACCCTGAGCCCTAACGTGCTACACATCCTTACGTGTTCTTATAATGCACAAAAGCAGGACCAGGCAAAAAAGGATCCAGCTGCCCCTGGGCACATGACACTGTCACAAGAGCAGATGACACGCACAGGAACTAGAGAGGGGCAGAGGGGTGTATGTTTACGCCCATTACATGGGATATCATGAGAAACCTAAGCTTTCTTCCTGCAGTAGATCCCAGTGTAAGCTCACAGCTGACAGCCAATTGCACCTGAACAGCACAGACACAACAAAGTTGGGCTCCAGCCAACATTTCAAGTGGAGCATACAGATAGGTGTCCCCACTGGGCTTTGACCAGTGAAGTACATCTCCTGCATTATGCAAATCCTGCCTTGGGTGTTTCACGGGAGCGGCAGTGGTTCCAACGCGCTCAAGGCCCTCTGAGCACACAGCAGTAGCTTCGCACCATGACCCAGTTACCAAATCTGGGCAGAGAGCTTTCCAGAAAGCTTAGAAGGACCAGGTTGTTCAGCATCTTAGCTTACTTTACAAAAATGCATTGTGGGCCTTGCGTTAGGTGTGGTCACTAGTATTTGCTACTGTACGTTCTGTGCCGAATGACACTACATCTAAACTGGTATTTCATGGCAGCACACACAGCTTACCACAAGGTTCAGAAAGGCTTCTCTGATACTAAGAGCTATAGGGAAAATAGTACGTAGAAAAGAAAATGCCTAAAGCCGCATCCACTTTTCTTTCAATTTGCATGCCTGATCTAGGTTTACAAAACCGTAATTTAAAATGCTTGTGCTCTCATGCCTTTGCTGATCAATAGACAGGAGGTTAATATTGTTCAGGTGAGGGGCCAGAGTTACGACATCCAGCTGTCCGAGCGCAACCACAACTATAGCTTGATAGGACAAACTAAGCTGCCTATTTCAAAACTAAGTGGTGGCAGAAAAGAGACTTCTTCATACCCTCTCTGTCAAAGACACAGCCCAGACAAAATCCTCTTTATGTTCCCAAAAAAGAACAAGCCCTTTTACAGTTTATGCTTATATAATTTAAGAACTGTGCTGCTCAGAACTTCTGTACCAATTTAATCAAATTCCATCTTAAAGTCTTTATAACAGAAGTTTTGTTCTGTCCCCAAACAAATCAAGTCAGTCGTGAACCTATTTAATTCTTAACGTAATCACTTACAGGACATTTTTATAAGCCGGCAAGTGAATGCTGGAGCTACAAGTTACTGTGGACATTGGATCAATTCTTAAATTTGATTTACCACTGCTGCACACCAAAAACAGTTCTATAAACATCACACACAACAAAACACCTCCTATTTAAAAAAATCAAAGGTAGTTCCCCAGTGTCGTCAAATCTGTTAACTCAGACAAATGTTGTGGCTGTCATCAGGAAATTAACTGCTACATAAAAGTAATTACCAGTCATGCAGTATGTCAAATTTATTTACCTGTAAACAAATATTCTTCTGAATTAAGTGTTAGTAACTCCCCTTTATAACTGTATTTTGAAATGTACATCCCTCCTGTCGTATAAATACAACAAACGAGAGCAAATCAGGGATTTGCTTCTTCTATGTTAGAGGTGGGAGGAAAACAAAGCAAAAAGAAAAACAGTTAAATACTTTCCCCAGGGGGATGGGATACCAATAAGGTGCAAGCTGCATTAGCATCAGTAACGTACTGTCAGTAAAATATATAAAAAGTCCCAGTACGTTCATATACTTGATTATCATTTTGTTTTTTACAAAGAAACAGAAGCAAAAGTCCTGGAAGTCTCCAAGAACATTTCGGCAACTGCAGAATTTCACCTGGGGGGGCAGGGGGGCATCTGCAGACATCTCCCTACAGCTCTGCAAAACACGACTGAAAAAAAAAAAAAAAAAA
>VFFE01006710.1:1730522-1762806 GCA_008921705.1 Burhinus oedicnemus
GGCCGGGCCCAGGCCCCGCGGGCGGCGTTTCCGGGCCCCCGGGACCGTCCCGGCCCTTGACCCCGGCGTTTGGGTCGCCGTGCCCCGCGAGGTGATGTGGCCTCCTCTGACTCGGCCCTGCGGGAGGCCGCCAGCGTTAGGAACCTGGTGCCCGGCGTATGGACAATTTACCCCAAAAAACAGAAGCTCGACCCCCGCCGTAGGGGAGTGCCCCGGGCCACCCCCGGCATTTCAACCTCTGGCAAGGGCCAAGCCCCTCGTAAACCTCTTGGGGTGCCACCAGCAAGCTTCCCTGAAAGCGTGGGGTGCCAGTCTTGGGGTGCCAGCAAGCTTTCCCTTGTGCCCGCGAAATACCAATTGGTTAAATAATGAGGGATCACGGTACCTTGGAGGATATTTTGATACCCCTTTCTGCAGCAGGGATGCTGCAAGGTGTGGAAAGGTGAAGCCACTGCCCCGGGGAGGCGCGGTGGCGATGGGGCCGGGGGCGGTGGGTCTGGATGCTGCGCTCGAGGCCGTCCTGCTCTCGCAGCAGAAATGGCTCAAAACATCACAAATTACTTGAACTATTGCTTACAGCATGGCAATATTTTGTAAGACTTAAGAGCCGTTCTCCTCTGAAAAACGATGTTGTGGAAATGCCTTTGACAGATTTATTATTTCTCCGTGCTTCCAGTATCAAAATTTGCCCTCTTCGGTCATTAAGGGATTTTGTTTATTTTCTAATTGACAGTGCCATAAACACTAAGCGAGCTGTAAGAACTGATTGGATTTCTTCAGAAACATACGATCACTGATGATGGCATTTCTGCAATCAGAAGCTAGCTGGAATTTAGAAAACGGCACATCTTCCCACAGCTCTGCACTGTTAACAACATAAAGGTGCATAAAAGGCGTTTACAGCAGTAAAGCTGGGGAATACGACTCTGCCTTTACACTGATAGCAACCCGATTTGATGTAAGAAGAGGCTTTTCTACCACATCATTTGAATGATTGTACGCGTTTAGTGAAATTTACTTTCTTCTTCCATTTTGATCGACTAGGTCTGTCTAATCGTATCTGTCACGAGGGTTCCCGAGCGTCAAAATGGATCGCTGGATTTTGGGTACACCAGTGTGCTAGAGGAGCCAGCGATGAGACAAAGGAGGAAAGGCTTCACTCTTCTTCATGGTGGAGGGAGAAAGAGCAGGACCTCCTTTCCCACCGAGGAACAGACCGGTTCCTCCTGGCAGAGCTGCTATGCTGGTGTGGTATTTTCTATGGCTCTACTTTGGGTTTACTGGGGCATATTTCAGCACAGTTTTAAAAATGTACAATTCGGGCAACCTAGCAGAATAAACAGACCTTGTGGTACAGGCCCAGTTACCTAGTTTAGGGTCAGATCCTCATCTGCTGCAGTCAGTGGAAAGATTTCTGTTGATATCAGGGCAGAATGAAATGGCTGTGAGAATTTTCTAAGATGCAGAGGTAACGGAAAGGGAAAATCTGGGTTTGCAATCACATTTCAGCCTACCGTGCATTACGTTCAGAATATTTAGTGTAGATTAAAATGTAGGTAGGCATTAAAGATATATTTAAAATTAAATTAATCATCAGTGTGCAAAGCTTGCACACACGGAGGACGTGTATAGAACTTAAAAAAAAAAGAAGAAAATTCATTTACGAACTAATTTTGAGTCTTCAGACGGCAGTTACACCTAGTAATAAAGAGCGTGTGTAAGTACAGGAGTTCACGGGCTGTCCAGGCAGGGGGATCTCTGTTAATAGATCTGGTTGCAGGAGAGCTTTCTTGCTTTCCTGCCAAACCCTGTACTGATTGATAAGCTCCCAGGCTGCGTGGTGAGCAAGGTCATTAGGACTTCCCCCTGCAAACGAAGCAGCAGCTTAAAAAATAAGGTCATACAGTAAACAGTTTTCTGTCCTGACGAGAAGAAAATAAACCTCCGTTGTTTGCTAGAAAGGAAGTACAATTAAAAAACCCCAAAATTTCAACATGAACAGATTATTTAGATTTGCCGACTGTTGATTTACCGCGATGAAAGACAGGCCCAAACTAGAAAGTTTGGATCCCGGTCTGGATCTGACATCGCCCAAATTTGAGGGGGAAGTGCAATTCGGCGTCTGGAGTGAGGGCTTATCTCTCAAACACAGCAAAGTACTGTGGATAAAAATACCCAGGTAAAGTAGGAAGTGCCTGGTCTGCAACAACAAGAGTGACTTTGTATCAACAATGAACAAAAGCAGCTTTTTTTTTTCTTTGAGAACAATGAAATCACTCAAGAATTGTTATAAATGCAAACAATGTGGGTTTTATCACTCAGTTATCATCAATGGGATTATAGTCTATAAACCCTAATTTTCAGGGAAGTCCCTAGATTTCCCGGAGCGCTTCCTCAAATTTCACATCTGTTGACTCTAGTTTATTAAGTGCTTCAGGATAAGGTGCATCAACTGTTTCTTGGTATTATATTACCTGAAAATACCGAGCATAGGGGTTAGTGGCAAAGAATGGCTGATTGCTAGGCTTTGTATCAATACCACACCAGAAGAGCAGGCACTCCTGTTCTCGTCCATTTTTAACACATATATACGTAACATACATTTTGATGTAACTTTTTAAAGTTATTTTAAAACACTGAAATTATGCAGCTTTGGATAAAAATGGTTTTTTTATCCAGTCAGGCATAAGGAGAAAGACTAGCATGGTAAGATGAAGTGGAATTATTGAGTTAAACCCCAGTAGAACAAATTCTGTTCCATGACTGCAAGCAATAACAACACCTTTATGGGCCAACAGTGAATTTGTTCTTCCCTTCTTAAAAGGTGGGCTGTACTCAGAGGTACTCAAAGGAAGAGGCTATATGACATCCTGTTAGAATTACAGAGCTAGTATCTCAGTCTAGGCATTAACAGCTTTTAAACAAATAACTGAGGTTTGGTCTCAGATGAAAATCTAGCTCAATAAAAATACAAATTAAAAGTGAGTTTCATGGTGCCAAATATAATAAACACAGTTGTGCTTCTAAAATTGCACGAATCCAATGTTTGAAGGTGTATTTCTCAATGGCAAAACAATAGCAGGCTATCTGGAAAAAATAATAAATATACTGAAACATTGTAGTTTTGCTTTTTAGAATTTCATCTTGTGAATAAATGCTTTTATGATTTTGTTTGTACTTCTCTGATGAATTTCCTACAAGGCTAAGTGTCAGCTACGGAGCAGCGAACTGAATGATGCCTGTTTGCGGAAGCATTTTTGGGGGCTCTTCCTGATGGCTCGCTAAAAGCCCTGGGAGAGGTCGGACAGGAGACCTAGGTTTGGTTTCCAGCTTCTGTTCCTGGTGGCCAGGGTGCGAAAGCTGGACAGCCCTGGGGTGGCCGTGTGCTTTCTCCAGCTGCAGCAGGAGGAAGAAGGCACACTTCACAGTCCAGCAAAGAGCTTTTCTGGCTGGGTCACGAACGCTGGTGACAAACTGCAAAGTGAGAGCAGTACAGTCCTCTTCACCAGGAATTATGATAGCCGCATGGCACGGGGCAGCAAACACGCTATGGGGAATTTGGTACGTAAACAGGAACCGAATTGGTTTGCATAGAAAATGCACTAGTAAGATATAGAACGTACGAAAATAGCAAATATATCAGTTCTGTCCCATACACCACCGCAGTTGCTTTTGTTGTTACAGTAATAACCACAAGTCCCAGTCTGGACCAGGCACCATTAAGCACTGTAGAGACACATCAGGGGACACAGTCTTTGATCTGAAGGGACTGAAGTCTGCTTCAAACCACTGCTTTCCCCACTTGCTTATAAAGTAACATTTCATGAGTTCTTAGTTCTGGGAAGATAGCTGAAAATGCTGGAATTCCAATGATCTGTGTGAGGAAACACCACGATCTTAACCATAGTCAGAAAGGCAAATCCTCTGGGACCGAAATACTGAAGTTATATACACATATTAAAACAAAAGTAAAAATTTTCAGGTTCCTGTTGCATTCCCAACTCTCACACACCTGCCGCTGATTATGCTTTTCACCAAAAATTACAGAGTTAAGCCCAATGTGGGCATATTACCTTGGGTGCAGTTTCCGCGGTTGATTACCCCTGCAGATCCCCACGTGGGAACGTGGAAGGAGCAGCAGCCGTGCTGCTGGACATGGGCACGGGCACAGCAAGGGCTTCTTGGAGCACTGGTTCTGGCTGCAGGTGAAAGCCAGTGCAGAGCAGTCAGTGTTCCTCGTGACATCTGCAGTTTCCTTGAGATCAAGAGCTGTAATTGAGCTGTTAAGGTTTTAGGCATTGTGATGACAGGGGCTTCCGAATCCTTTAAAATGTATATACATATGACATTTATCCAGTGGACTGGCAAGGTTTTTTATTATTTGTATATTAACACTAGAAGATAAGGGGTTGCTTTTAATTTCTTCAGTGCATTTTTAATGGCATCTGCATGCACACAAAAATCTGCTACCTTTTGAGTCACGTCCTCAAAATTGTGTAGTCTCGAAACTTTTGAGGGCAGAAGTGACCGTTTCAGCATCATTCTGGTCTGTCCCTCTGGCTACTGCAGCCATAAAACTTCACTTAGTGATGTCTTCATCTGTATTCATACCTCATAGGTAAAAGAGATGACACTACCATGAATAAAAGCAGGAAAAGAGAGGAAAGATAAATTTGTATATCTTTGGTGCTGTCTTTACTTCAGAGCCCTGCTGTGTCCTCATTTCTGCAGTCATGCCCATCAGACAGCAACCAAGAAGCAATGGCTTATGGAGCAACATGAGAGAGGAGTTTCTGCTTTATTTATTATACAAGAAGCAGTCCTATGAAAGGAGAGCCCCAGTAATAATTTAAATATTATATAAATATTAATATATATATGTTTTAAATTTATATATATATATATAAATTTTTTTTGCTGTTAGAGCATTTCCTGTAGTTCTTTGGTATCTAATCAGGTTTGAGCTCATGCTACCACTTGCCCTCAGTGAAATCATGGAGGTCTGCTTTTCTGCCCGACTTCATATTGTCACAAAACTTCTGAGTGCTTTTACTAGCCTTTGGCTACATCTACGCTGGTTTCGTTAGTTGTGCCTATAGATACATCTGTGGCTGTTGCACCCTGTGGCCAGAGCGAGTTATGTCCATCCTGCTTGGAGGCGCAGGGTTCCTCTCCAAGCCTGAACCCTCTTCCTCTCCCCCCGGCCTGAAGTTTCCTGTGGGCAACAAGCCGAGATGCGCTCAGGCTGCGTGAGCAGTAGTGGCCAG
This sequence comes from Burhinus oedicnemus, assembly GCA_008921705.1. Classification (NCBI taxonomy): domain Eukaryota; kingdom Metazoa; phylum Chordata; class Aves; order Charadriiformes; family Burhinidae; genus Burhinus; species Burhinus oedicnemus. The sequence goes on from VFFE01006710.1 coordinate 1,735,790, forward strand.
GAGGAGTGGTTTTCTGGAGTGATTCAGTTGGTGTTGAGGACCCTGTCTCCACACCGGAGGTGTGTCAGTGAAGTGAGGGTGCTTCGGGCTAGCTGTAACGGGGTCCCCCGGACCGCATGCCCAGTGGTGGCCAGAGTTCACGTGAACTGGTCTGGGGGATGTCACTGCTTTAGCTTCACTGGAAAGGAGCCCAGTTCGTGCACTCCCAGACTGGTTTGTGATACAAGCTGAAGCATAGGTATGATCAGGAGATTTGCCTCAAAATCACACTCCTGATTCAAACATGCTAATGTAGACACAGGCATTGAAAACGTTGCTGCCACATGAGCTGATGATATCTGGAAGTTAAGAAGATAGTAGGAAGAAGAAGTTTAAGAAGACGTTAGGAATGAGAATCAGGCAGATGCACACACCTTGCAAAATTCAGGGTAAAAAACCCTGCATGTGTGCTGATGTAACAAATATCTATTTGGTTGCCCTCCCCACCCCACCTCTCACCATACGCAGCACAGAACACCGGTTTTCTTGGACATCGAGTCTGCAAACATTGCCTGTCTGCTGAACTTCCCATCCCAGCCTTGGACAGAATGGCTCACACATTAAGCTGGATCCACTAAGAGCCTCTGCAAAACAGGACCATCCCTTTGGGGCTGTGTGGGACAGGACCAACCTCTCGGCATGTCTGTGTCCAATGCCAAGCACAGCCTCTGCAGGACCTTCTTGGTGCTCATCTAACATACATGCTAAATATTAAAATAATAAAGGCAACTGTGAAAGAAAGCAACCTGTTGACCTGCCTTGCGGTGTTCACTGCCCTCAGCCTTTGTCATCTGCACTCAGCTGGAGAACTAGCTGCTCCTCGGCCAGATACTCCTTGCCAGCCTGGAGGGACTCAGGCCCACCGTATTTTTGTGCCGCATCCAGCCTGGCTCTCGCACAGTGTTCCCGCTGCAGCCCCTGAGCCTGCCGGGACAGGCTGGAAGTTGTAGAAAATATTGTCACCAAATGGGCAGGGCTCCTTTGCCACCGATAATATCTCAGCAGATGTCCTCCAAATGTGCTCACGGTTCTTCCCATTATAGCATCTTTATTTTCCATTTACCTTTCACCGTCCCACCTTTTAAGTTAGCAAAGAGGTTACTCTTTGCTAAAGATTATTTATGGGAAAAAATGGAGAACAGCTTTGCTGCAGTTGTTTTAAGTGTTTTTGATTTGTTCTTGGGCAGGAAACCTTTGCAATTCAGTAAAACACCAGTACTCAGATACTTCAAAGCATATAGGTACAAGACTCCCACTGAAAAAATGTATGATTTTCCCTTGTTCATTTACGCTTTTCCGAAATAAAACAAGTGATCAACAAAGTTGCTACGCTGCATACCTTACACAGGCAGCTCTGTGATCCCATTACCTATAATCTGTTCCCCATAAATCCTGCAGGTTTTACTTCCACCTACTGCATCTCATCCCTATTTAGAAAATCAGATCTACCCCAGGGTATCCTTCTGGACGTGTAGAGTTCCACTGAAATCAGCGGGGATCTGTTTAAGGACATGCCTGCAGAGAGTATCTGTTATTCTATATTTACACAGTACCCAGCATAATAGGACATGAAACCTGATTAAAGCCTCCAAACGCTACTGCCATGGAAATCAGTCTTGTTATTGACTGATGACTCAACATGTCTGAATTTAGATGGAAGAGGGCTACTTTCAATTCCCAATTCTTTTATGGACTCTCTGCATAACGCAGCCAAGTCATTTAATCTCCATACCTCAGACACTCCTGTATTTAATGCAGAGAAAGTCAATCATTGATTAATTCCCTTCCCCCAGCCCCTTCTCTGGTTTTTGATTATAGGTTCCTTGGGGCAGACGTTGCCTCTTGTGAGCTGCCAGGACACCGCACAGCACCAGGGAGCTCTGGCAATCCTATAAATGATAAAATAGCAATCATGTTCAGTAGCACAGAAGCAGCTGTGATTGCCCTAATATTTGTCCTCATAGAGTCATTTTTAAATTGAAAGCACACCTGGGACAATTCAGTTCCAGAAGAGACTTAACCCGATCCTGGGATGATGACAACCCCAGAGTAACCTGAGCTACAGCATTGCCTTTAACAAAGTAAGAAAAGGTAAAATGAAGAGAGTCATAGGGTTTTTTTACAAAATTTAAAGCAATATGGGTGGATTCAAACCTTAAATAAAATATGAGCAGCCACACAGCTTTTCCTCTTCATGAGAACAGATGTGGAAAGCTATTATAATTTGCAAACAATGTTACCCCCCCTTATGTGTGTCATTGGAGCTTTTTTATGACATAGCTTCAGCTAGACAGTTTCTTACGTAACACTGTTATTCTGATTTTATTTCAGACGTAGTTGTTAGGTGATGGCTTTCCATGCATAGGTTCTATTAATAAATAGCCATCAGTTACACAGCTAGTTATCTCTCGAATAATCAGTATTTTGAAATTGTGGAGATATTTCCTAGGTTAGAATATTTGCCAAAAGTTAAGCCCAGGAGCAAGCACAGATCCCTGCAGGTATGTCATATAACTTGCACAGACAACCGTTATTAATACAAATCACTGCAATTAAAATTGACACATGAGGTAATTAATAGCATGTTGATTGATAAACAAGACCGCGCTCATTTTATCCAGGCTTTTGTTAATTACCTGCCTGACGTTGCAGCTGACCGGTGAGGACACGCTCCTGCTCTAGGAATGTCGTGGGTTTTGTGTGCGTTCCAGTTTACTGGTGTTTAGCTGTACCTTGAAAAATAGCAGTATTTTTTAGCCAGGTTTTGTGTCTACCTGCAGGTTTTGTGTCTACCTGCATCGCAGCTGGGATACAGTATGCCTCAGTTCATGCACAATAAGGTATGTATTATCTGCCATGTGATGCTACAGTAAATTCTCACATTATTTGCTGACCACAGATTTTTTCTCTTCTCTCCCCTGTTTCCCCCCCACCATCTGAGAGCGCTGGCAGCCTCCACAGCGCTCTGTAACAGCGAGCACACTGCGACAGTGTTGCAGGGGTTCCCTATGGCAGAGCCTTCCCAGTGCCATTGATCAAGCCACGAGCACTAGTTAAGTAATGCAAGGTTGCTCTAATTCCCTGACTCATCTCCTGCTCCCCCTGGAAATCCTAAACGTGGTGCTGGAAACCAAACTGCAGTCCTCTGACTGCAGCAGGACAAAGTAACTTTGATTGCTGAGTCACCACATTGACCCGCACAGCTCAAATTTCTGTTTATAGTTAGCAATAGTCAAAAATGCTCATTGTAATCTTATCACGGTCGAGGTACTAACTGCACATTCCCTGGAAATGCATTCAGCCTGGCTTTCTGCTCAGGACTCAGATTCCCCAAATCACTATTTGTGTAATGTTTACAAAAGCACATTTCATTTTAAGTAGCCTTGAATTATTATATTCTTTGGGTCCTTTTTTTTTTTTTTTACGCATATGTCATCTTAGAGCTAATCAGCATTCTGCTCTTGCGTTTGCAACTGCTGAGAAAGTCAGATCTTAAAAAGCCATAACTCCCCGACAATTTCTGCCCGTCAATAGCTCGTACAAGCTGTTTGGGCATAGTGAGTAGTGTGGGGGAAAACTGAAGATCAAGTTATTCTCAGGTATGAATTAAATCTATTGCTTTGTAGCCGCTGACATGTCTCCTTGCTCTGCATGATGAAATTCTCCTTGGTATGTACTGCATGCTTTTACAAACGCTGCTGTCCTTCTGAGCGTGATATATGTTTCTCCAATAGAAATCTATGTTTTGCTACAGCGGCATCACTATGCAACACTTCTGATGATGTTAGCTATGAGTCCCACCGTTTTAGATGCAAACCTTTTGTTCTGGTCCGTGATGTGGCGTGGAATGTGTTTGAGGTGTGCCTGACTGCAGAGACAAATGGAAGAGTAGAAATACTTGCGTGCTACAGTTTGTTTCTAGAATTGATCTTGACCAGTCAGCATAAAATGCATCGTGTCAATGCCATTGCCATAATGCTCTTTCATTAGGAAAAATGGTCCTTCTCGGACACGGGGCAAACAGGAGCTGCGTGGGGATGCCTCTGCCACCCTTTCAAACTGGCTAGTAGATAAAAGCGCGCTTGCAATTCCAAAGCAAACTATGAAAACAGATCAATGTAAATAAAGATGAAGGAAGAGGAGACTCATGTCAGAGAAGACGTAGATGAAAAGGCATGTGACCAGTTTGAAATACGAATGAGCTTCTGTTAAAAGAGCTCTCTTTGGTGACCTTCTCTCCTGCCATGTGACCAGATTCTTCAATCAGGCACTGTGAAGTAAAGGAATACCCAAATTGCCTTTATTTTCATTTCAGATCTTGCCACGTTAGCATGTACTTGCTGTATTCATTTATTGCCCAAATATTCTCACTTTCTGCTGAAGTCAAAGGGAGTTTTTCTTGTAACGTCTCTCCTGGCTCTGCTCTGGGCTGCAGCAGTCGTGCCTGCGACCTTTTACAGGCCCGAAGGCCTGGGGCCAGCCAGCTCCCTGCCATTATCGGGCCCATCTGGGAAGGGAGCAAGTCATTTTAAAGCCAGCAAGTGGCTGTGGAAGAAAGCTGGTGTCTGTGCAAGATCTTGGGCTGAAGGGCAAATCTCCCTGAAAACAGCCAGCCCCGGGGTGAGCAGAGGGACCCTCTCTTTGGAGTCTGTATTTAACCAACCCAAATGTCCTAAAACAGGCGTGGAGGGGTAGCGAGGTGGGTACCTGCATCTATGCAGCCTCTTTATCAGAATCCTTGCAGAATCACAGACCCAGACCTGGAGGCAGCATTCGCTCGGTTGCACCTGGTGCCAAATGCAGCAAAATGGTAACTCCTTCTTCTCCATCCCCCCTCACTTAGACTTCCAAGGATCACAAAAGAATTTCTGACGTGCTCCAACACTGAACAAAGCAATCTCTGATCTTAAGGGGAAAAAAAATTTGGGTTCAGTTTAATACAGGCAACTGGCAGAGATTCAAATTGCATCTTATTTTAGCCAAAGCAGTTCACCAATCCTGCGGAGAGATGTGAATTTTCAGCTCTAGTCAGATGCCTGATTATTCATTTCTCCTTATCTTGCTTTTAAAATCTTGCCAAGACTGCACCCATCCCTGTATCTCTAGGCATTTGAATACCACTCAAGAGGCATCTGAACCCTTTGACGGAAGGCCCGTTTTCAAGTCACCACGTAACCTCTCAGAAACCCCTGCAGATGACAGTGCGCTGACAAAGCGCGCCTCACCTTGGAACGATGCTGCCTCTTACCTGTAGAGGTACCACTCCATCCACCATACCTGAAAGGATCTCTGGGACTGTCAGCCTGGTCTCACCAGACAGGAGCATGCCCTTTTCTAGGGGATGTTTAAGCAGAGCTACTGTGTGTGACAAATAATATCATTTTTTTTGCTCTAGGCAGAGCCCAAGATTGAATCCTCAATCAGTTAGTGACTACACAATAGGGGCTTCCTCAAACTACTGAGTCTAAAATGAAAGTGAATGGGAAAGAGGGTAACATGCAGGTTGTGCAGCATAAACTTAGATTTTTCAAAAATTCCAGTTTTGTTTTCCTCCCAGATATGTTCCCCAGCCAACTTCCTCATCTTCCATTCCCTCCCCACCCATGTTTTCTGCAAAGAACCCTTTTGGAGATGCACTTGCACACTTGTTTTCTTCAGAGGCTGATTTCAGTCCCACTGAAGTCCATGTCAGTCCTGAAGAAGGACATGAGAGGATCACGTCTGAGCCCTGGAGCAAGGACAATTAGGCTTCTGGCAGGGCATCATTTACAAAGTCAGAACAGATTTTCTGTATGTGCCACTTGCAATTAGAGGAGTGACCCGAGTGATGGATAACTCTTGTGCATGCTTTCCACAGGGGCTGGTTTCAGCCCAGGCAAGGGTTAGCCCCACTAGGAGAGACTGATGGCATCTGGTATGGCCTGGGAGAAGTGCTATACAAGCCACAGGGTTAGTTTCTTAGCATATCATATAAGAGGACGCTATGGTTTCCTGTATAATCTCCCACTTTTAGATCTGCTTATAAAAGTGTTTATTGTTCATTACCTTTGACATCAAAAATGGCCACCTGCAACTCTGGAGTACAGCACATGTTGAAAGTGAAATTTATTTCAGTTCCCTCTCTTTTACCACTTGGCTTTGTGCGTGGGCTTCAGGTTGGGGTGAGGAAAGTTTAAATGAAATTTCAGATTGGCTAATGCAGAACCAAAGTGACTTTTTTAACCTTACAGACATTTCTAAAACACAGCATTTTGTGTGATCCTTGGAGAGTGCATGACTCCAAAACACCTCTCTGAAGAGCTCGGCTGCGTTTCTCTTATACTTTAGATAGAGCAGGCATCAGTGGCATTGATACGTAATTTAGTCACCACCTTCAGGGTATGTTAAATTAGCAAATTCTCTAATTTGCTAGGAATTCACATAGATGAATTGATGATTAAATAGGTGAAGAACCCAAATGGAACAGTTTGTTGCTAATTTAAATGCCATCTCTGTCTAGACCACTCTCCTTGTTACATTCTAATTGACCTAATTATTTCCAAAAACACTCTTATTGTCATTTCTTTCACATTTAGATCGTTCTGTATGGGGGCTGGATGTGGGAGAAGGGCTGTTCTGGTGTATTCCAACAGCAGAGTATTTTAAGCAGCGACTTCGGATAGCAGCAGCAGCAGTGACTGGTTACGGAGCTGCAGAGCTTCACGTAGACCCAGGGGGAAGATTGTGGGCTACCTGTTTGAACTTCACCGCCGTACAACCACATCCACTTTTACCACGTCTTAAGAATGAATGCATCTCCAGAAAGGTCTTCTCATTTTCAGCAGAGTTTCAATATTAGTGCTCCGACATTCAATCGAGTTACTGCCGTTTGACAAGCTAGTGCTTGTCAGCCCAACTGAGCTGGGCGACTCTTATAACCGTGTGCACGCTTCGTCTCCTGTAAAGGCAGTGGAATGGTACTTCTTGTGGTGGGGAAAGCAAAACTGAAGTAGCGCACAGTTGCTGTAGGGAGCTATTGTTATTGCTTGTAGGAGCAAGTACCCACAGAGTTACCACATCTCAGCTGACATGAGGTAGCTTGTTCACTTGCAGTAACTGGATCGTGCATCTGAGCCCTGCAGAGACCCGGGTTTCCCTCAAGTAACAGTATTATCTTTAAGGTACGGTAGCAATAACATCAGGTGTAGGATGAAGGAAAACTGAATGTTAAAACACATTTCTAGTCCTCTGGAACGTCTATTTTTAATGTCAGAAAAAAACCCCAGACTGCCTGTAGATATTGTGCATGTAGAATCCATCATGGTCACTGGTAAGCTGCTGCAGTGGTCCATCAGCTGCCCTAAAAACATGCTTTACACATTCAGGCCGAACTGAAGAAGTTTCACCCTCCAATTCCTGGTCCTGTTTTACCTTTGGCTGTTGGACGTTCACCTAAAGTTACGTACAATCATCGATGGAGCCAGAATGGCTGTAATTACGATTAACTCTTCTAGACTGCACGGGCAGATATCAACATGCATGACCAAAGCAGTCTCTTGGTTCCCTCATTTAGGGAGAGAAACTGAGGTGAGGGAAAGAAAAATGACTTGCCCAGGGTTGCACACAAAATCAGTGATGGTGCAAGTAGGGGAACCTGGCTGGCCTGCTTCAAGGATCGTCTCATCAGGCAGGAACATTTTAACCAAAGTTCATGCTAACTTTAGCCTGTCCTTCACTGATTTTAGCTGAGTTACCCCTGGATCAGGTCTGGTGGCTGAGAGAAGAGAATGAGGTTTAAGATGCATAAAACCGCATTTTGTTATCCCTGGTGGCTGCTGTGATTTTTCTCAGCTTTCTGTAGCTGGAGATGTGTCAGTCAGATGCTGTGCCAGATGTTTCCCACAAACTGTCACATAAATGAAATAGCTGGAACGAGGTAGGAACGTACCCGATTGCCGACCGGCTGCCAGTGCCCGCTGACTGCATTTGTCAAACCACAGCTCTGCTCTCCTTACAGTCAACCTCAGAAGACCTGTCCATCCAAGAGACCCAGAGCAGGTGGTGATGGCCACGGCGACTGGGAGAATACAACTTAAGTGGCCACCCTGGACCAGGCTGCCCCTTTCTCTCACTCCTAAATGACTGAGAGATGCCTTGGCGAGGGCTGGTCACTGTGGGACTCTTTTAGTGGCAGTGCTGAAGACTCGGGCAGAAGGGCAGTTGCACAACCATGGACAAGAAATAGCCCAAAGCTTGTTGGTGTGAATGGTCCTGCTCCAAAAAACCTCCCAAAAACTTCCGCAGCAAAGTTTCTTTTCCAACTCCAGAGTGCCAGGAGGGTGTTTCCTTCAGATCAGACTAAACCTGGATCTGGGGCTTTATAGGAGATTTTCAGCTTATGTAGCACTGAATGTTTTCTGTTGCATCAGGCCATCAGAAATTTCTGTCATGTACTCATTTCCCAAATTAAGGGCATAAAAAGATGGTGCAGGCAGCCAAGTCTCACACAGATCCGGCAGTGTACTGCCAAATCTTTACACGTTGCCACTGACCAATGCAACAGCCAGCAGCCAAAAGCAGCTCTCTAAATCCAGCAACCTCCTCCAGAGCTGGTGCACGATGTGCAGATGCAGAATGTCCCACGTCCTCTGCGGACCACTGGCCAGAGGCTCCCCAGCCTGGCCCTCGATTTCCTGATCCCACCATGCTACATCGATAGCAGGGAAATTGGTCTTTTCATTTCCTCCGGACAGTCTCTCCCTTCCCACCCTTAGATCCCCAAATTCTTGTGGATTTCATCTGAGAAATAAACCCTTTATTATGGAAGTTAGAGATAAAAATCGGTGTAACAGCTGCTCTGTCCTTCCAGCGCTTTGCACATTATTATTCACTGCACCTTCAGATGTATCTTAGGAAGTTTGTGGTTTAGGACATCAACAGTCACCTGAAACAATATCCTACATAAACCCTCTGATTGCATCAGTGATCTCTCCTCTGCCCATCACAGACTTCCCTCCCTCTTCTGGTACTTCAGGGAGCTCTTTGGTCTTTCCCAGGTTTTCTATGTTAGTCGTCTGCTCATTTCTATGATCAAATTGCAGATAAATTCATGAGGCATTTGCAGACAACTTTTTCTTTTTTAAACTTATAGCATGATTTTTCACTTATGATTTTCCCAAAACATGGGAACTAAAATTCTTCTTGTGTGTGCACAGTATTTTTCTCTGAACAATATTTCTGCATGCAATTAAAAAAACCCTGATTCTGTACATTTTATAAATAAAGCCTCTAGACTTATATTTAGATTACAATGATCTCTTGGGCATGAACTGTCTTTCCAGTCTCTATTTATGAAGTGCCCAACACAATAGTAACAATAAAAACAATGTCATCTAGTTGCATTCAGACAGTAAAGATCTATTACCAGCTATATCTGGATATCCTCCTTTCATCAGTGGCATATGAAAAAAACTTCCATGAAAATTTCTCACTGAAAAAAAAATAAAATTAGATTTCCACCAAAGAGAAATATTCTTGGGAAATTTCAGTTTTACTCATTTTGTCGTTTTCGTTGGAAAACTGGGCACCTAAAATCGCAAAAAGTTCTGTTCAAACAAAACTTAGGGTTTGGACATGTTGAGGTAAAAAACCACAATTTTTTGTTTCGGCTGAAAGCTGCCAACAACAGAGGTTGTTTTTTAATTGATAATCAAAAATTCCTCTTGCTATTCTTTTGTTTTTCAGCAAAAACTGCTGAACAACATTTTTTTGCCAACTCTAGTGCAAATAACCTCTCTTCTGGTTTTGACAACTTCCTTGGGATTATGTTGCTCTATTTCAAGTTCTTCCTTGTTTTCTTTCCTCTACCTTAATGCCAGCGTTGGCACCGAAGCTTCCCTTAATGATGACATATGTTCCTCACTCATTCAGAATATGATCTAATGCTTTATATAGAGCATCTGTTTATTTATCTGTGGGACATGTGGCTAGAACATAAACTTGAATGAGCTGTGGGAAAGGCCAATTTTAAATATGAAAATAGACTAACATTGGTGTACTTACAGACACTCACAACTCCCTAACTTGATTATTAGTCACAGAAAATGCTTAGACATTCTCATGACAATTAGTATAAACATTATTCTTTCCATTGGAAAAAAATATTATTGTAGCTGGACAAACAAACCGACCCACAACTTGAAAATGAATTTCATTCTAAAATTGCCTTTGAAGGCATAATTCAGTAGCGGTGCTTAATATTCTCAGCTGTCATCGACCATGCAGTAATTAGTTTCCGTTCTAATGAATATTTATTTATATGAACAAGGTATAAGCATTGCAAATATCATATGTATTTGACCACAGTTTATGATGATGATATTGTATGATTGCATGTATGTATTCGTTATTATTACATGAATATTTCATAGATCAGTGTAAAATGTAATTACACCCTACTATGTTTGCTTAATGCCAGTGTCAACAGTTTGATCAAGATTAGCATAAGATCAAATAATTTTCTCAAAGCAGACCCAAGTTTCTCATCTCTGGTACCAGGATCAAGATTTTGGGGATCATAAATCCCAGTAAGGTGCTCAGGGTACTTGACATTTTCCACAGCTTGAATCACTTGATAGAAAACTTTTCCTCAAGTCAAAGGCAAACGTCTTGGGGGGGAGAAGCAGGTTTAGTTTTCTTGAATGTTTAATTCTAGAAGAATCAAATAGACAGAGCATTTAGTTATTGTGTGTGATGCGAAGATCTGCAGTCCATTTAAAGACACCTACCCATCGTTCTTGCTAGTTTCAGGAAGAGTCCTAAATACAAGAAATCCTTGTATCCTGCTGTCAGTAAGAATAAGATATTGTTTCCTTGCATGCTAACACACCTAAACTATTATATCAGTTGTTTGAAAATCTCCTGTTTGCCTGAAATGTTGGAAGTTCTCTGTAATCACAAATATCCCCTAAAAATGAAAGATCAGAGAGAAAATAAAGCACTGCTTTCTATTTTTGTCAGTGTTTACTTTGTTCCGTTGTTCACATGTCATACACGAAGCCATTTCAGTTTCCTCTGTCGAGACAGTTTCTCTTGCAGTTTCAGTGTCTTTCTCACAAAGTAAGACGGCAGAGAAAACATGTTTTAAAAATAGGAAAATGTGATTGTGAAACCGCAAAGTTGTGTTTTGTACAGAGGAGAGGTGAAGATGCTCAGAAAGAGGTACCGCACAGAAATCCCTTTAATCGAACTTTTGAATTGACAAAGGCTTACTAAAGATGAAACTCCTCACTTTTATACTCATACCAGCCTTGGTATCAGAACCTGTGTACATTTGCGCGTGGGAGATGATTTCTCAATATTATTCAGCTACATAATTTCCCTTTTTTCTTGTGATTCCCCATTTTCAGCTCCTTTCATTTGCTGGTAATGCTGCCCCAAATTGTTGGTAATTTCTGAAATACTTTTGCTGAGATCCTAAATCATGAAGATTTCACTTGATTAATCCCATCAGTGCTGCAATACCAAGGCAGCACTGTGGGACTCAGCTCAGGTCCGTTGCTGGTTTGGTCTGTTTTGATATTGCTTAGGGCTTGGGGGTTTTTGTAATGACGATGGGATGGTGGGGAGTGCTAGGTGGGAATGAAACCCTTTCCATGGACAGGTTCACAGACAACTTGCCTTTCTGAGCCTCTTAATTGTGAAGCATGTACTGACATTTTCTACTAGTTGCTCTTGACAATCTCTGAATGATGTATGTGGTTTTGCTTAAGACTTTAACTAAACTTTATGTTTACTTGCCTTCCTTGTGTGTAAGGCAGAACCTCATGTGTTCTGCAAGGGGCATATTCCCACCAGCAGAACCTGCCTGTGCTGCTCCCTGTCCCATTCTCCTGAGCATTATGGGCCCAGACCACGCATGGATTTCATGAGAGCTGGGTGGCAGAGGCGTGGGACGGGCTTCAGAGGTTCAGAGTGCTGAGAAACCCCTTGGAGGGAGACAACTGATGGTCAGAGGTCTGTTTCAAGGCCTTGAGTGGTGTGCTGTCTTGGAAGAACTGAAGGATTTTTGTTGCTTTTAGGAAATGACTTGGTTTGGAAAAGTTCTGGAAAAGGAGCCAGGATTTGTCTTTGCCTAAAGTCCTTCTAAGTCATGTTGGCTCAAGAGGTTGAGATGGTTCCCAGGTGTTTGGACTGAAACCACGAGCCAAGGTGACGGTATGCACACAGTTTGTCGCAACATAATGTGCACAGTGCCTGGCACAGGTTTTGTAACACATGGAGTTACGGTAAGAGAGTGCCCAGACCCAGTGTCTCTGCTATTTCCCTCTAAAAGGCCACCAGCTACCAAAGCCTTGAAAGATGCTTGGCAGAGGGGTGACAAGAGCCACAAGCTTCCCAGGCACTGCCCATTTTGGGGTTGTGTAGCATTCTGCGTTTCATCTCACATGGGCTGTTTTTCATGGTGTAACAGGTCGATTTCAGCACTTTGCTACCTTGCTTCTACCAGCTGTTCCCGTAATCGCTGCGTAGCCAGCACCGTTGTAACTTCAGCTGCTAAGCCTTCAGGTCGTCTTGGTTTTAATCTTCCTATACTTTTCCCTGAATCAAATCACAAAGGTCCGTCCTCGCAAAGAGCGGTCCTCTTCTTGTTGCGCTACTGCTTGTTCTGCAGCTGAATCTTTCCCCGATGCTTCCCTGGTGCTTCGCGTCTGAGGCACAACACAAAGACATGCAATGCAACGTGCTCCCTCCTTATTATTATAGATTGATGTTGAAAGGAGTGCTGCATGTAAGATTTTAATCAAGAAACTGCAGCAAGTTTATGAGCAATATATATCTCTCTTAATTTGGCCAGCAACGAAAATATGGTTGGCAGGGGGAAAAAAGAAAACTCCTCTCTCACCAATGTACTTTCCAACATGAAAAAAGGATTTTGAATAAAGTGGCAATATGGATGCATTTGAAACTGCGAAATGTGATTCTTAATTGCTCATGATTGTCTCTCCAACAACTGGTAGGTTAACCACGGCAGGCTGACAGCCTGTACTAACTGACAATCAATATTGTTGAAGCGCAGAACCTTTGCCTGCGAGACACAAAAACATTTCATTTTCAAACACTACAGGACATCTGCTTCTGGAGAGAAAAAGTTGCTTCTTCTCGGCAATATGCACCGACTTGTAACTTATTTTTTTTCCTTGCTCGGAGGAAACAAAAGTCTTCTTTATACCATATCCTTTCCACTAATCTGGCAGCAATCCAGTGTGGGTTTAAACAGATGTTCTGGAAAAAAATATGGCATATACAAATGAGATGGAATCCAGCAACTCAGTCATGGATTATTACAGATATAAAATATGAAGAGCTAAATTCTTCCCAGATACACATTCTATAGAATATTTGGCACTAGATGTAAGAACAGCACACAAACAAATCATTAATACCCTCATTATAATAATTATTATATATTTAGCACAAAGACCCCAGGCTGGCTCAAACCCTTCATGTTAAATACTGTACAGATGCACGTTCAGGCTGAGGAGTTTGCATTCAAATGGCTGCATGCACCAAAGACTTAGATATGTAAGTAACTTTACTAGTGCATGTTTACAGGATTAAGCTCCACATGTGATTATATTATTGGCAACAACGGGCCTTTCTTACTTTCCATGCTGCAGCCTTTGAATAAATCACACAGTAATGAATGATTTCATGTTAAAAGGAAAGAATTTGAATCTTGCTGCATGTAAGTCTACTAAGCCTTAGGGCTGCCACAGGGTTAGAAGCTCAGTGGCAGAAATCATATGGACACACACTTCATACATATATGTTACACACGAGGCCATGAAACTGATAAAATTACCTTTTAAATGCTGAAATGCATCATACGGTCTCCTGATGTGAAGGGCAATCACCTAAGCCCTGAGCTCTGGTACCACTCCTGGGATGACCTATAAAAGCAGCTGGGAAGAAGAGCTGGTACCACACGATGGGCCAGCTGCGAGGTGGGAATGAGGGATGCCGCAGCTTTGGGAAAGGCACAAGGAAAGAATGTGCTTTCAGCTTTTACTGGTATTGTAGAGAGAATATGATCTGATGGACAGATTAATATCTCAGTGCAAGTATACCTGCATGGCCGTGGAGACCCCAGTCTTCCCACATTTCTGGGTGAATCTTCGCCTCCTGCATTCAGCCTGAGCTCCTGGAGGCTGGGAGTGTGCGTACCATAACCTGCTTTTCTCCAAAGCTTTTATTTTTAACTTTTCCCATTTTTCCACCTCCGTCACCTTATTTAATCTGAATTTGAAATGAATTTGCTTCAGGCAACTCTGGTGTCCTTTCCACAAAATGTGTTTTCCCAAAAAACAACTCCCCTTTTAAATAGCCCTGAGAATGTATAGCAACGAGGCCCAATACTTATGGAAATAAACTAAAAAAATCAACTTTTTTGAGCATTCACAAAAGACATTTGATTACTTGATAAAGACTTCTGTTTCCTATTGTTGTTATTGCTGAACAAAATAAAATGAAAGACGTTGGGGAGATGCCAGAGTGAGGAGTAGGAGGGATTCATTTATCCCCATTTTCCCGACTGCTTTTCAGTCTCTAACTTCTCATCATTTCGTCAACTTCAGAAAAGTTACAGGGAATTGAAAGTACAGCAAACTCTAGCTTTTCTACCCCCATACTTTTTGAAACGAGAGCTTACTTGATGGGTTGCAATGGAGAAATAGTGAGAAAATGTAAATGGGGAAGACAAAGAACTGGGCAGGTTTCTTTTCTCCCCTGGAGCCAAGGTGAAACACCAAACATCAGAAATTTGCGAAATCCAAGGATGTCAGAAAATCGCCCTCTAAGAAGTATCCCAAATGCAACTGGAAGAGCTGCTGCATTTGAAATGCCGTGAAAGAAAAGCAACCTGAACTTTTCTTCCCAGGAGTATGACAAGTCTGTTCCTTCCTTTCCCCACCGCTGCCTGTTGCTGCTACGTGTGTTTTCTTGCCCGACTGCTGCAAAGGGCTGGGGTCACTGCGAGAGCCGCGCTGCTGCTGCTGCTGCTGCTGCTGCTGCTGCTGCTGCTGCTGCTGCCCTGGGCCAGGGGCAGATGTTCTGGCGCTGGGAAAGCAGAGGTGCCGGCACTGCCCGTGCCAGCCCGCACCGCTGCACGCACCCTCCCCCAGACACCCACCCGCACAGACCCACCCAGCATCCGCAGGTACTTTATGCCTCTGCAGAAACGCTGCTGAACGGCCACACGGACACGGGTTCATTCTGTGCTCTTGAGCAATTTTAACAATTTTAACTGCAAGAGAAGGAGCTCAGCTGAACATGTGGGCTGACTGCTGCCTGGTTCTGGTTACAAGCTCAAGAAACCAAGTGAAATAAAAAGCGAAGCTTAGTGTATCCTCTCTAAGCCAGTGAGCAAGTCAGGCTTAGAGGGTTATTTGATGATATTTGACTCTCCTTCTATATGAATAACATCTGCAAATACGCCAAGTCTCTTTGGAATTGTTTTTGGTTTAAAAGAATTTGTTATTTAGAGCATTTCAATCAGTCACTCCCTGGCTTGCTGCTTTGGCTGGTCACAGTGTCACGTTTGAGCATTTCCATCCCCTGCCTCAAGAAACATCATTCTCATAATAATCAGGTGTTTGTTATAGAAGCCTCCAAAGACAACAGGAGAGAGCCCTGATACTATAAGCCTACTGCTGGGGGTTAGAAATGAGGATGATGCTAAAGCAGGGAAAGAAGACAAAATTAAATGAAGAAAAAGATCCAATTTCCGAAACTCCACTGGCTACGTTTAAATTCCTCAGTGGCAGCCAGCTCAGTGTTAGGCTAGTTCACGCACATGTCCTGCCCCGTGTTGCTGTATCCACCTGGCTGCTGTGGCAAGGCCAGTGACACCAGCAGCTTTAAGCATCCTAGCCATCCCAAAGGCTCTTCCCTGAACACCAATGTCTGGTCTTTCTAGAAAAGAGCTCAGGCAGAACTGTTTGCCCTTTTCATGGAAGTCAAGTCGCAGGAAGGAATTAGGAGGACGATGCTAGAAGAATCGGTGGCAATAACACCTACCTCCATCATCTCCACCATATGTCTAGAGGGCTTCTGCAACTGCCACCAGTCGCAGAGCGAAAGCAAGCCTTCTTCCCTATCTTGAGATAATAATATAAAGAAGGTCATTCTGGGGCGGACCAAAGGTGCACCTAGTCTAGCGTCTTCTTTCCAACAAAGAACAGCAGTGATATGAAAGGATGAATGTAAGAACAGGATGAGCAATCAGTGATGCTTCCCCAGAATAAGCTTCACACTGTCAACACCGTGTGGCTTTCTAAGCCAAACCCAGTGCATTGTGTTTAATACATTTTGGTGAATTTATTGATCATGAAATTTTCTCATGGTCCTCCAAATCCATGCAGTCTCAGCACCCTGAAGGTTCTGTATGAAGGAGATCCATGCCTTAACTACAATCCCATAAAAAGTCACCTCCTTTAATTCATCCTGAACCTGCTCTCCTGCCAAGTTTATCTTCTATCCCTGGTTCTTACCTTGGAAGAAAGAGGGAAGGACTGATCTCCCCACACTAATCCAATCCTGTAGGCTTCTGCCATCCCTCCCTGCGGTGCCTCGCACTGAGGCTGCCAAGAGCCATCCCTCTGCGACCACCTTGAGGCTACGCAGGCATGTGGCTCAATATCCCACCAGCCTGGGCAGCAATTCTGGGATTGGGAATGGTCTCAGACACAAGCTCCAAGAGTCTCCTGTTTGGTAAGATCTTAAGCCTCACCCAGGCAGTGTGGCTTAATTCATTGTTGCCCGCAAGGAGTGCAGGTACACAAGCGCGAGGCACTGCATGAGCGCCAGCAGTGTGGCAGCAGACAGATCAGCCTGTACACCAGCCTCTGTATGTGTTTAGACAGACAGCAATGTTTTGCAATCATAATTTTTCCACAATTTGCCCAACCTTGCCTCCTCTTTCCTTCCGGGCTTTAAGGTAAGCAACCTTAAAAGCAGCTCCAGAAGTGGGCAGAGACTAAAGCAGAAAGTCCCAGAAAAGACATCTGGGCAGGGAGAGGTGGGAGGGAGGCACATGCCCGTACGCCCCGTCACCAGCCTGCCTGAAAAGAGAACTAATATCATTTGTGTGGGATTTTCCTCCCCCTCCCGCAGATCAAAAGGACAGCAGCAATGCAATCTGCTGTTTGTGTAGGAAATGTGTCAGAAGAGGGAAGGAGGGGATACTCATGGGAACATCTGCTCTAAGAAGCCACTTGAAAATTAACCATTTAGGTCCTGATCCAGGGAGCACCTGCCTAGCGTTAAGCCTCAATGACACCGGGGCTGTGCACGTTCATGGCACCTCCTGCAAAGTCCTGGAAGAGGATGAGGGAGATGAACAATTCTTCCTCCAGCTTCCTCAGACTGGGCTTATGTAGGCAGTGTGGGGCCCTTCCTGGTGCTGCTGGGCAGGTACGCACAAGGGTCACTCCACCGGCTGCGCTGAAGTTGTGGGAAGAGTCATGCATAGCCAGAGTCACTCATCTCCATCCAGGCACAGCTGGACAAGTGCAAGATTTGCAACTTGGTTCCCTGACTCATTGGCACCAAGAGCAGAGCACAGGGGAGACGGGACTTTTTCTCTCATTTGTCTATCAGGCTTTAAGCACCTAAAACCTCCCTTCTCCTGCTTCACTTGTTGCTGTCTCCATCTTTCTGCATCAGCTGGACCTGCCAGCCTGCAGCTGAAGAACCAGCCCACTGCAGAAAATTAAAGGCGGGGGCCGCACACCCTGGGTTTTCTCTTCTGTCTGTGACTATTACAGGTGCTCTGGACACTAACAGCCACCCCTTGTGCCCTTTTGCATAAAAACTTGTCGCCAGAATAAAATATTTGCTGACCTGGCATTGTAACATCACCACACACAAAGGTAAGTATAGCGGAGAAAAAGGAAAAGGAAAAAAAAAAAAAAGGTTGTATTCGCTCTTCCTTCTGTGTATAAAATTTAAAATTTCACATTGTCCCAGTGCAACAGAGTTGAGCACAAAAGGGAAAAAACAGCCCCGTGTTGTTCTAGGCCAGGCGCCAAAACAACTTGTGCGAGTTTGTGCTGGCAGCGGCGTTCTCCGGCAGAGGGTCCGCGTTTGGCCGCGGCAGAGTTGTAACCACCGACCCTGCCTCCCAGGTCACTGAGTCACCTTCCTCTTAGCCCCCCGCCACCCTGAACCTCCCACGCACTTCAGCGAAGAGTGGGGTTTTTATTTATTTGGTGCATCCTGTAGAACATGTCCCATGATTGCCGTTTACTACCAGGGTGGCATAATGAAAGACTGCCATCTCTGTGAAAACATCAACCTTAACCCGGTTTTGGATGCAGTCCAACAAATCCTTTACCCACAGAAATACTTTTACACAAGTATTTAAGTCAACAGGATTCCTTGCATGAGTAAGGGATTGTGGGATTTAGCTTTTACCCATCTTATTTTTCCAGTAAATAAAATGTACTTTTTTCAGCCTCTTCAGAGAGCTTCACGATTTTAATCCTTTTGCTGCTCTTCAGGTTTTGCCTATTTCCCCAGAGCTCCCTATCACTTCAAACACCATTTAACTTGCAGTTTCTTTCTTTCCAAGCCATTCTCTATACAAATCTCTCTACATTTGCCCACCTTACCTGTAGACATGAGTTAAATCGGCAATTTCATCTCCTAGGTAGGAGAGAGAGGGGTTGTTTGGATTTCAGTTTCTGCATCAGAGCCAGTCTCCTTGGTATTGATTCTACATCAAATCACAGAATCATAGAATGGTTTGGGCTGGAAGGGACCTTGAAGATCATCTAGTTCCAACCCCCCGGCCAGGGGCAGGGACACCTTCCACTAGATCAGGTTGCTCAAAGCCCCATCCAGCCTGGCCTTGAACACTTCCAGGGATGGGGCATCCACAACTTCCCTGGGCAACCTATTCCAGTGTCTCACCACCCTCAGAGTAAAGAATTTCTTCCTAACATCTAATCTAAATCTACCCTCTTTCAGTTTAAAACTGTTACCCCTCGTCCTATCACTACACCCCCTGATAAAAAGTCCCTCTCCACCTTTCCTGTAAGGCTCCCTTTAAGTACTGGAAGGATGCTATAGCTGCAGGAGTTCCAGTGTAACTCCCAATAACCAAACGAAAAACTGAATTCCAGGGTTTTTTTACCATAACTGATCTTAAAAGGACCTCTGCTTTCCTTTCCTCTCCCTGCCGTCTTACAAGTCTGGTCTAAATGCGTGCAGTCACAAATCCTCCCCTATATTCATACCTGACACGTAGCAGAGAGCCTCAGAGTATCCCACTTAAAAAGGCGTAGTTTGAACGTTGCTCTGGACTTGAGCTGGGGGCTCTCTCTGCTTCGCTCGGCTGAAAATAAATACTTAGCCTTTTGGACTATGGAACTAAAGGCAGACATGAGCAGCAGCACATCACCTTGTGTATGCTGCTGGCTATGCAAACTAAGGTCCTACAATCACCAAGTGGCCAAATGGGTCATCTAGGCACATCCTCAAGTCTGGGTCTTGAAGGTCAGCCAAACTAAGGGAGATGTAAAAAGCATGGGGGTTTGGCCCACTGCTACTTCTTCTGCAATTCTCCTAGTCCATTTAGTGTTACTTTTAGTTTAGTGCATTTCCATGACAGTGGTCCATTCATCCCAACCTGCTTGACCAGGTGACATCCCACCAGCGAGGCCTGCAGGTCCCTGGCAGGTGATTACCATTCCAGGTTGTTTCCTTTCACTTACTAACTGTTACAGACTGACCTCCAGCTAAGCATGGTGCTGAGTGTCTTTTGGAAGCCTTTTTTCCAAATGCTCTTTAATAAGTGTCACCAGGTTCAGCAGAGAAGACTGACACTTTGCAGAAGCATCAGGAGCGTGTCTTAATGACCTGATATTTTTTCACAAGGTTTTTCACGTTTGCTGACATCACCATCCCATATTCTGAGGCATTTAATTTCCAAGGGCAAACTACTAAAAACCTTCTCCTCCATGGGTGCAGGTGGAGCTCTGGCTATTCTCTGTGTGGCAGGAAGAACTCAGTAACATAATAGCCTGGACCTCAAACTGCAGCCTGAACCCCTGATGTTGTGAAGTCTGTCACTACATTCCATGAGGAAGCCATGATCATAGAATCACAGAATGGTTTGGGTTGGAAGGGACCTTAAAGATCATCTAGTTCCAACCCCCCTGCCATGGGCAGGGACACCTTCCACTAGACCAGGTTGCTCAAAGCCTCATCCAACCTGGCCTTGGACACCTGCAGGGCTGCAGGAGCAAAATGTTCAGCATACAAGTACCGGCTCTGAAATCAGAACTCTCCCACTGGCAGAGAGCTCTACCTGCAGCTAAATTCAAACCTATGCCCTGGTTTCAGGGAGACCCTTCCCCCTTACTACGCCCTCACCGGGGTGCTAAGCACTCATCTCCCCATGGACCCAGCCACGCAACCGGCTTTAAGTACCCAACTCTGCAGCCATATTCTTAAGCTTAATGCTATTCACATACTTCAGTGATTCATTAAAACAGGACTTACACTGAGAGTCTAATTAAGACCAAAGTTCCACATTCATTTCCAGAGCAGTAAAAGGCAAGTTATGTAAACTCGCAGCAGGTACTTCTTCTTTTACCAGAAGAGCAAGATAAAAGCATAAAACACGTCCATAGGCAAAACAGTAAAGGAGGGGAGCGAAGGTTTTGGCAAACAGTACATAAGAGAAGGAAGTCTAGAAAGACATTTTTATTTGCATTTCTTACATGACATTCCCTGGACTTCCCCTCCACCTGGAATACATCAGAAGGAAGTGGAGCGACCAGTGGGATGGCTACTATACAGCCCTGAGACAACAGCAGCTCTTTTTGACTCGAAAAATGGTCTGTCTGGCTCTCCCCATCCCCAGCCTCCCATTTCTCTCTCCAGCCCTGGGGGCTGGACTGCTCTCAGATGTGCGGGTTTGGCATCCAGGCTTCCAAAGGAGTCAAGCAGAGACCGGGAACATGCCGAGCCCAGCTTCTCTCTGCACAGAGCTCCCAGACTCACCTCAAAATCCTTCCCATCCAGTGCCGCTTCTCCCAAAATCCTCATCCTAGCTCCTCTGACTAGACTGAGCAGAACGACAGCAAAGAAGGGTTAAAGCATGGTGAAGAGGACAGGTGTCCATGCTGAAGGGACCGAGTATGTTTAAAAATTGGTAGTTCATGTATCTGGAGACAGAAGTAGTGTTTTGTAATGGAAGACGTGTGGCTCCTTGAGCCAGGGAGGCAATTCTAGTCCCAAAGGACAGCACAGAAAGGATACAGGGGTGAGGGAAAAAGCAAATATCCAGGGAGGGTAGGGAAGGGGGCTAGAAGATGACGCCACTGTGACTGCTCCAAATTACAGAGGGTCTTGGAAGTGGGAACAAGGAGCTTGGTTTTGATTCGCTACATGATAAAAGGATAAAGAATAGTAGAGGTGATTGTTGTAGCTGTCCAGATAGGTGCGAGAAGGCAGAATGGGCATCACTACGGCCAACAACAATGAGATTGTAGCAATGATGGTGTGAACTGTGTAGCACATGAAGGTTTTAGTGTGGGGAATGGAGAAAAGTGAAATGTTTGGGATTTTATTTTTTAACTTGCATCTGGGATGCTTATGCTTGTTTATGGTTGCTCAGGCTGGGTTGAGTTGGAAACCTTGTGGAAAAGCAAAAGTCAAGAAAAGACTGAGATTATATGCCACACACATGGGAAAACAACGATAGAGTCTTTTATGCCCTGAGATTGCAGATTTATCTAACGAGGATCACACCACTTGTTCTAAGAATACATTTGGCCAACCCCACAAGTCCCAAGGGAGGATCCTGCTAAGCGACCTTTTACAGACAGTGGGGTTTGGACACCAAATCTCTGCCTTACAAAGCTCAGGGTAATAGTCGGAGATAAAATTGATTTATCCTGGGACAAAACATTTTCTGAGGAACTGCTGCTAAACTGGCACCAGCACATCACTAGTACTAAGCCCTTTATTCTAGGTTATATTTTTGCTTAGCAAGGATTTCCATTGTGAGATTTCCCAGTCCTAATCCAGCAAAACACTTCTGCAGTACTTAGCCCTGTTTTCTTCTGGGAGTTACTAAAATAAAGTGCATTGTTAACACAGTGTATTATTTGCTTACAAATAGAGCGACGCCAATTAAGAACCTCTCCTTTAATAAGAAAGTAGTAACTCTACGCTGGACCCTACCAGCGCTGCTCAGCTTATCTGAGAATACATCAGCTTCTGATTTAAAGACCTTTGTCTGGGCCTGATAAATCTTACGCCTGGTCCCAAAGCAGACACCAATTTTGTCTCCTACTGTCCACTGTTATTAATGGCCTTTCATTGTCATTCTCTATATATCCTGCTACAAACTTCTATACACTTGTTAATTTATAACATAGGTTCTCAGATTTCCTTCCTGGGAAAGGATACATAAATAAATAAAATATTAAAAAGGAAATAACTTGCTTAATTGTATTAGATTTTTTAAAGTAAATGTATCTTCTGAATGTGCCAAAGAAAACCCAAGCAATATTAAAATATGGCTGCCAGGGTGATTAGCAAGGGTGAAAGAGGAAAAAAAAAAAAACTTCTCAAAGAGGAAAGTGCCTTAGCAATACCATGCAAATTGCCTTCACCACTGCAAACCAAGAAGTGTTCTCCCTTTACGGAAAAAAACAATGGGTTTTTAAAAGCTGAGAAAGTACCTTCGTTTACCATTTCTAGAAATCCAGAACCTGGCAGATAGTAGCAAAACCAACCGGAAGCTGAGGGTTAGGCAAGCTGAGTGAAACTATGGAAGATGAATAAGTGAAGAGGAAGCTGTCTCCCAGCCGCTGACGAGGGAGCTGAAGTACAGGTGGGATATTAAGTGCCGGGCTGCTTCGGACAGGGATGGTGCAAGCTCTTGCTGCGGAGTCGAACGTGACCTGTGCCAGCAGCACCTCTGCCGAGTCCTTTGTGCTCTTAATGCGTGTTGCTAGATGGGTGCATCCTTACTGATAGCTGTGTTATAGTAAATACAACAAGATAATATGTAATTTATATATGCAGCTTAGTGCTATGAGCCTATCCATTTGGTAGGATGATTTGACAAGGGAGATGTAAGGCCCTAGATGGTACAATATATACTCACAAATACTCCAGTGCACACACAGGGTCTCATTATCAGGGAGAAATCAGCAGGACAGCCATAAAACAAATACGACTCACATAAGCACGCTGCTCAGGAGACTGTCTGCAATATATGCTCCGATTAATGTCTGGAATGGCAATAGTGCAAGTTAATGCTTCTTTGAGTCTTAGATGACGTGCTAGAAAAGATCTTTGGGAAGGTCATGCCCACTTTTATGACTTGACTGCAAACGGAGCGACCCCCTGAATGCTGACCTTGCATTTGACTGGAGTAGATTGCAAATTCAGGAAGACGCGTGGACGCCAATGGCAGCTCCTTCTCTCAAGGCTGAGGGGCTTAGCATCCTTTGGGGTTAAATTCCTCCCTGTTTCAGAGGAGGGAACGGAGCATTTGGTCCTTCTAATGCCCGCTGCTGTCTGCATGGGATAAATCAACCTTTGGAAAAGTTTGGAAGAACTTCTGCAAATAAAACTCGCTATGACCAATGCACTGAAAATATCTTCAATCCCTGTAAGTATCAAACAATCTCAGGCCCTGATTCTCCCTCTGAAATGCAACTGGACTACCACAAAGAAGATGCCTTACCAAATAAAAAAAAACCCCAAAACATAAAAGCACTGAACTCATGTAGAAACAAACACAAAGAGGCTTCTGCCCAATGCGGTGAGAGAGAAAACCATTAAATTGCATGAAAAACCTGTTGCTACCACTTGTGCATTTGGCCAACAAAGAGGGCTAGAGAGGCCCCACTCGGTAAATATATACTCTGGTTGGATCAAAGGGGTAAGAATGGAAGTGAGACCTCAGGCTTTATGGACCTGATCCAGTCGGTTTTTCTACTAATTTCTGTGGGCTTTGGCTGGTGTCCAGGCAGCATAAACAACCAGGAGCAGGGCTAGCCTTGCTTGGCAAATGAGAGCCCTGCCAGCACCACCGATTTTTACTCTCTCTGCCCTAAACCTGGGCCTTCTGTTCAACCCGAGAAGGTTCTGTAAGCAGCAAAAAGGTTTGCTGGCACCCAGGAGCGTGTTAGCTGGACCCAGGAACGCCCAGGGCTGCACAAGAATGCCTAACGTGGTAGCTCCCGACATCTTCCATCAGTCCCCCTTCACATTCAGCCATCCTCATGTTCGGCGGCGTGATGGTCGTGATCTCCACCGAGCATGGACGCCGGTCGGAGAGTTTCCTACCGGCCGAGCAGCTGCTGCCTGGCTCCGTTCCCTCGGGGAAGGACTGAAAATGGAGCCTCTTCTCAGCTTCGTGGCAGAGGAGCCTTCAGCCTGCAAAGGGCTCAGGGGCCAGAGCGATGAAAGCAGACGGCTTGCTTCCCAGGTCCTGCTTTCACGAGGGCCCTCAGGAACGCAGGAGCTCTCGGAATAAAGTTTCTGGGGCAGTTCTTCCTGTTGCCTTGCCTCCAGTAATGACTTGGGGCTTGTTTACATTAGAGTGTTGTACTACCAGTATTTTATACAGCCATAGTTAAATCAGTACAACACCTGTATTGTATCTGTCGTCGCCTTGGTGTGAAGGTGAGTATAGAGTCCTGAAAAAGCATGCCAACAAGGCACAAAATGGATACCTACAGAAAACGGGAATGCTGGTGTGTTTTCCGACATTTCAAACTCGGTAATGACCACAGCCTTACGGTGAAATTGTAATTGGTTTACTAAAAATAAGACACTGCTAGATTGTAGACAATTATTCCTAGCTTACAGCACCCAAACAGGAATTAAAACCTTGGGGGATTTTTTTTATCTTAGTTTTTGTCCCCTTATTATTAAAGGGGAGAGGGAAAAATGAACAATGAATTACACAAAATAAGGGATTTCTGCCAAGCAGCATAATTCATAGGAATACAAGAGGCTGCCTAACATTTCCAGTATACAAAGACAGCGAAACTCTACAAGCCAACAAATCCACAGAGTAACTTAATGGCAATTGCACTCACACTTTGGGGAAGAAATTGCTCCACTTTTGGTAGAGCCTGTATTATGAGGCTGTGACTGTGGGATAATACGGGCTTTAACAGGACAGAGAGCTCCCAGTCCCCGAGTCGTGTCTGCGATCGTGGACAAATAGATAAAGCTCTCAGCTCTACTGAACAGTGACAGATTTAAGCCCAGGACTTTAACTCTTCCCCTGGAGCTGAGCACCTCCATATTCCGGGCTGGAGTTTCCCCAGTTTGAATGGTACGGATGATAGTGTCACCAAATACCTGAGCAGAGCTTTGTGACGATGCAGCCATTTAATGCTCAAAACCCACCCAAATACCCTGGCACCCGCTGCCAATGGAGCTGGATAGTTGAGGTCTGTGAGAGAAAGTGGCCCCGGCAATGCAGACCCTGGCTTCTGTGACTAAGAGTCTAAAGATAAAATACCGAAACACAGGATTAAATTAGTAACAGCTATACCAATCAATAGAACTGATGTTTTAAGGTGCTAATGCTACCATCGTGCATCGGAGAAGACATACGTTTAAAAAATTTAAAAAAAAAAGTTGCTATCCTGCGGGTATTATAATCCAGACAAGGCAACCCAGGGGAAGGAAGAGAAAGGAGTTTCCCTGCTTTACTCGGAGGCTAAAGCACAGGCTAGAGACTCCGACTGCCACCGCGCAGGGTGCTCGCAGGGGAGCTCTGCGGTGACCCCAGCGCTCCGCTCCCCGCCTCCATCACCCAAACCTCACAGCAGCTCAAACTCGGCAAATCCCTAAACATCAACCTCGACCCGGAGCCTCAGCCCAACGCTTCCCGCCCGCGGCCACCTCCGCCTCCCCTCCCGGCGCTGCTGCAGCCCGGAGCCCCCCGGGACGATCCACGGCCGCGACTTCCACACCCCACACCCCCCCACACACTACCCACCGGCCCCGCTCCGGCTTCCAGCGGGGCGAGAGGGGCACCCAGGGCTCCGGCTACCGGAGCGTGGCGGCGGATTTCGGCGGCGGCCGGGTCTGACCCCGGGCGCTGCGCTGGGAACCGCGGCCGGGCCCCGGCACCGCGCTCACTTTTGATGGGATTACGGCTAATTAAAATTTAAAATTCAAATCAACTATCGAAAAGGTCATCTTGAAAAATCCGTAGGCATCTGGTATTTATCAGCTGACGCGCAACTAAAAGAGAAATCCGGGGCAGCGCCTCGCCCCATCCCCACCGCGGGGCAGGCTCCGCGCAACTCCCGCTGCCGCGCTTCTACCGCCCCCGCCCCGCCCCGTCCCTCCGCGGGCGCGGAGGCGGCTCTGCTCTCCGCCGGGCAACCCGCCCCGCCGCCCTCCGCGGCACGTCGGGCTGCAGCGGGCGGGCGCGTCTTCTCCGCGGCGGCGCAGCGGAGTTGGGAGCGGGACGGCGGCGCTGCCAATGCAGCGGCCGGGAGGGGAGGAGGAGGAGGAGGAGGAGGAGGAGGAAGAAGGGGAGGAGGAGAGAGGGGGAGGGCGCAGCCGGCAGCGCGCACCGGCCGCCGCCGGCGGGGCTGGCCGGGGCGGCGGGGGCTATTGTGTGCACCAGACGGGGACACACACTCACACACCACACACACACACACACACACACACACTCTCTCACACACACCCGCGGCTCGGAGGGAAAGTATCGCGAGAGCGGCCGGCTAACAACCTGCTCCACAACACCGCCGCGCCGCCGGCCCCGCGCCGCACCCGCGGAGCGCCGCGCACCGCCCCGCACATGCGGACGCCGAGCCCCGCCGCTGCACGCCGGTAAGTCCGCGGCCAGCCGGTCGGGAGGGTGAACCCCCTCCCTCCCCACCACCCCCGGCAAGGGGAAAGTCCTCCTTGCAAAGTTGGGGAGCGCGGCTGCGAAG
>VFFE01006710.1:1762826-1827807 GCA_008921705.1 Burhinus oedicnemus
GTTTTGTTGTGATTCGGTGCATAACGACTGAGGATAAAGTTTAAATGTGCGTGTGTGTATGTGCATGTGCGTGACGTGGGTAATATGCTTTATTAAAAGATGCCCCGACTTAGCGTTGCTGGGAAGGACGGCCTGGGAGTTTATGCTTTTTTTTTGTGTGTGTGTGTGTGTGTGTGTGTATGTTTTCCTCCTCTTAATTTTATTAAAGTGCTTAGTGGGAGAAACAAAGGTTGGAGGGGCTGCTGCTTTACTAGTTTGTGTTTACTTACAATCAAGTTTTTCCTGTTTGGAGCAGGTGCGAAAGGATGAGAAGCATGTTGTGGTGGGTTTTTTTTTCTTCTCCGCCCCCCCCCCATCCCCCCAATAAAACTATTACAGACAATTAACAGTAAACGTTATCTCCAAGGCTGTTTCTTTGGCTTGTGTTACCAAAAAGCCGATCTGTTTGTTACAGCTGCTAGGAGGCTTTAGTTTACAGTAGCATTCAAGTTTTTCCTGTTTTGAACAGGTTATGAAGGAAGAATGGAGTTTCCAGACCATAGCCGCCAGTTGCTGCAGTGTCTGAGTCAGCAGCGTCACCAGGGCTTCCTGTGTGACTGTACTGTTTTAGTTGGAGAAGCTCAATTCAGAGCTCACAGAGCCGTTCTTGCCTCTTGCAGTATGTACTTCCATCTTTTCTACAGGGACCAGTTAGACAAAAGGGATATTGTGCATCTGAACAGTGACATTGTCACAGCCCCTGCCTTCAGCCTGCTGCTCGAATTCATGTACGAGGGAAAGCTGGAATTCAACAGTCTCCCGGTGGAAGATGTGCTGGCTGCGGCTAGCTACCTTCACATGTATGACATTGTGAAAGTCTGCAAGGGCAAGTTGAAAGATAAAGAATTATGTTCGGAAGAGAAGATTAATGATGAGGTGGCTAGTTTGGAGAAAGCGGAGCATTTTCTAGACGCCGGAGTGCCCCCGGTCCACGAGTTTGACCCAGGAAACAAACAAAAATTCAGCGTTGCAGAATACGAGAGAGCAGCAGGCAAAGAAAAGGTCAGCAGTCACCCCGCCTGGTCCTCTGATCATATAAGTGTCAGCTCTGTGCCGACAGAGGCAGAACCGTGCGCCGCAGCAGCTGGAAAAACAAAGGCTAATGTCAATAGTTCCACAGGACCTTTGTCCCAAAGGTCTGTTAACCATCCCCTGGCTTCGAGTGATGTGGACTGCGCGCTGGATTTGTCTTTCAAGCCCGTGTCGGGGAGAGATTCCTTACACCCCGCCTATGTCTTTGGACAGCTGGCTTCCGACAGCCAGCAGCAGGGTACCGAGCCACTTGTTAAAGATGAACAAGACTTGCTGTCAGATCAGGAGGACGGCGAAGCCAGGAGTCCGGAGAGTCAGCATTTTGGGAATTCAGCCAAAAGCCTAGTGACAGGGTTAGGACACATGTTCGCGGGGAATGGCAGCTCTCATGCCCGGGAGGAGGATATAGATCAAGAGCGAGACGAGAGCGAGGACGACATGGATTCATCGGACATCTCCTCCTCGGGCGTCCTCGTGCCTCCCGGGCATATCTGCATTTGCCCCCTCTGTAGCAAGGTGTTCCCGAGCCCGCACATCCTTCAGCTGCACCTGAGCTCTCACTTTCGCGACAAGGACGGCTCCCGGACCCGCCTGTCCCCCGACGGGTCGGTCCCCACTTGTACCCTCTGCGGAAAGACTTTTTCTTGCATGTACACGTTAAAGAGGCACGAGAGGACTCACTCGGGGGAGAAGCCCTACACCTGCGGCCAGTGCGGAAAGAGCTTCCAGTATTCCCACAACCTCAGCCGCCACGCGGTGGTGCACACCAGGGAGAAACCCCACGGGTGCAAGTGGTGCGAGAGACGGTTCACGCAGTCTGGGGATTTGTACAGACATATCCGCAAATTTCATTGTGGCCTTGTAAAGTCCTTGGTTGTTTGAGATGCGTGGCTTATTTTTTTTTTTTTAATTATTTCCCACCTACCCTTTGAAAAGAAAACAGGAAGAAAAGGCAGCATCTGAATTTTAATATTTCCCCCCCCCCCCTTCCTTTATTTTATTTTGGTGATATTCACTTCAGGTATATGATGTTTAAAAGATGCAGAGGTATACACTCCAGAGGCCTTTTCATGCAGTCCTTCCACCTCTCCATCTCCCCGCTTCCCCTGCCACCCTCCCTTCCCAGCCCTGTCCTTCAGGTCTTCTCCTGCGCACCCATGTTACATTATTAATGTGAAATGATCTAAGTATTTCTGCAATGATTTAGCATCTGTTTTCATGCTGGAAGTACTTGCTTCGTGGTCAGGGGTTTTTTTTGGTTGGGGTTTTTTTTTTTTTTTGTTTGGTGGTGTTTTTTTTTTTAAGTTTGAAAAAAGATTATCAGCAAATTCCGGAGAAAAAATTGGTTTCCATTAAGCTCCCCTAATGCTCTCTGTGTGTTGCATAGAAACATTTGAAGAGATGAAGTATGATTTAAATACATTTCAGCATAGAGAAACTTGTCCGCATATCACAGAGTAAGTGGCTATACTCTTATTTTATAGAGCTAGACAAGACCTTAAATTGGCCCTAATTATAAAGGGGGTTGAGGATTCCCAGCTGTGTCTTTGGTACTGGTCATTTTTTGTTCTCTTTATTATATTAGAATAGTTCTGCTGTCAGTCCTAAAATCTGAATGAGAAGTTTTTGCCTCGGGACTTGACTTAAATTTTCCGCTCCCACCCATCCTCCTCCGTGGACTGACCTACTGAAAAGCCGCTTTTGAGCGTAAAACATGGACGGAAAAACTCTTTCTGTCTGCAGCGTATTCAGTCTCAAAATGCCGAAGGACGCAAGCTAGGACGTACAAAAAAATCATATAATACGTGAATATTTTCGTTCCCATATCGACACCCAGGGGCTGATCCTGTCCTGCTTGGGGGGGACAGCAGCCCTAAAGCGGCTAAATAACCCCTCTCGGTTTCGGGCTCCTGGGGTGTCTTAGTTCAAGGTAACTTATACCATGTGTTAGGAGATGCCCTGCTATCTTGTCTGAAAAGTTTGCTGCTACGCTAAAATCAGCAGCTCAGAATTATATTTTATTTTTTATGGTCATTCCCTCTGGGCCAAATTCTGTGCAATCGTTGGTGTTTCGAAGGGGCAGTATGAAGATGAACCGCTGGAGGGAAAACGTGGCCCAACTTTTTTCCCCCATCGTCCCACCTTTTCAGGGGAGCTTTTTGGGGTGTTTTTAGGTGGGGTTTTTTAGTTTGTTTGTAAACTGAGGCTGCCTGTAACTATAACCAGTTTTACTCCAAGTAACTCAATTACTTGCCTAATAAGAGCATCTTTTGGTTTGTGCATGTCCGTAAATATCGGATTATTCCCTTCCAGTCAAATTACCCATTCAAGGTACATGTACACGGGACTGAAATACTATAACATATCTGAGGGTTTTGAATGTCGTTCTGCTGCATTAGTGTTGCTTCACCAGCTTTCCTGACACTCCTGAAGTTGTTTTGTGGAACTTAAGTGTTTATTTAAAAATGAATTTGAAGCACTGAGATTATTTTTAAAAAGTTGTGCTTAAAATACTGTATTTCATCTTATGAAGAAAAAATTTCCCAATGCCTTCCCCATCTGGTCCAAAAACTGAGCACTACCTACATAAATAATATGGGATTGATTATTTTTTTTTAATTTTTTTTTAATAAGTACTTCCTCTTTTAAAGAAAATCAGGATATACTTGTTACAGCCTCCTGTTATTATACATCTCTTAAACTATGAATGTACATGTAATGTGAAATTTTGCTTCTATTTATAGTTTTGGGTTTTGTTGTTTTCAGTCTAATTTCTTGACTGTAAAATATTTTTGCTGAACCTGTTACATATGAAAGTTGTGGGAGAGTACTGTATCTTGAACATAAGTGGCTTTGGTACTGTGGTCTTACTCT
Organism: Burhinus oedicnemus; assembly: GCA_008921705.1. Classification (NCBI taxonomy): domain Eukaryota; kingdom Metazoa; phylum Chordata; class Aves; order Charadriiformes; family Burhinidae; genus Burhinus; species Burhinus oedicnemus. Next base: position 1,766,772 of record VFFE01006710.1, read on the forward strand.
ACTTAATCAGTTTTGTTTTTGTTTTTTTTTTTTCTCCTTTTTGCTGTGATTGGAAATAGCACTGAACAAAATCTACTAAAATTAAGTTATTTTTCTGTCTACTAAAATTAAGTTATTTTTTTCTCCTGAAGATACTTGATATAGTATTTATTAGATTTTTTTTTTTTGAAGTGGAATTATTACTGTTAATCTATTTCAAAACTAGTTAATTTACACTTCACTTTAAATTTTATAACAATGGGTTTTGCATGTTGAACAACATGTAAAGAGTTTAGAGTCAGCATTACTGAAGCTGGTAATCTTAATTTTGCATTCTTGTGACACTTTTTTTTTCTGCATTTCAGTCTTCAATTACTGTTTATTTTTTTGGCATTTCTTTTTTTTTTTTTAGAATATAATAAAATAGGATGTGCCATAAGAACACCATTAGCGTATGGAGCAGGGAAAAGTTGAAACAAGTTTGTGTCTGATTTTAGTATAGAAATAATTCATTAAACTGATGCTATGAGCATGCTCTGTACTGCAGTGAATATGGGGCAAAAGTTGTTTTGTTTTTTTTTTTAAAAAAAGAAAAAAAAAAGACTTTCTCATTCTTTACTACATCGTGAACACACTGTTCTCATAGTCTGGTATTTGTGTTCCCACTCCTCATAGCTTGAATTTCTAAAGTAAAAAAATGTTTGCACTTATTTTTGTTCTTAAGGTGACTTTTTTTGGCTATCTCTCTGTGTGTCTCTTATTTTTAAGTTGCAATAGCTCAGAGCATGTTTTCAAAATGGTTCATGGCTCTACAGAGAAGTACTAAAAACATTGCACACTTACACTCGTTTCTTCATAAACTATTTCACTGTGGGGTGGTTACTGTCTCTGTAGGGGACAGTCCTGCTCTGCATTTTAAACACTGGATTTGTCTTCTACAAACAAATACTGTGAAGTTAATGTAAAAAAAAAAAAAAATCATCGATATTTTTAATTGTTTTTAATCTTGGTGCAGTTCAGATTAAATATGTATATTTAAAGACACTAATTTTTGTGGGAGAGTTTTATAGTATACAGTATGTAGAAAAGCTATTGGAATGGAATATATTTTATAAAAACGTTCTATCACTGTTTTATAGTGAACTATTTTTTCTTCAGTGTTAGCGTAATACTGTTAGTCTAGATATGACAATCGCAGGAAGAGTGATTCAAGCTACTGTTAGCGCTTAGTTTTGCGTGGAGTTCTGTTTGCAACTGTATTGGTATGTGCTGTACAATGTGACAATCGTGACTAGGATTGTTGTCTTTATAAATTTACACAAAATAAAACGTGCTAGAGTTGGAAGCTCCTCCTCCTCCCTCCTTTAACGGAAGGGGTGCGGTGTTTGGGTTGTTTATTATTACTAAGTGATTTTTATTATTATTTTTATTAGTAGTATTTTACAGGTGGCTGTGGTGCTTTGTTTTTTTAAAATGATTGTTATATACTCTACTATTTCTTTCTTTTTCAGGGCCGTGTGGAATTTTAGGCATGTGAGGAGGTGCCGTATCTCAGTCAGAGCCTGACCGGGCATTTCCTTAGTCACTAGGCAGGACTAAAACCAGCACCACTTCTGCATTTTAACCAGAGTATCGGGGAGGTGTGAACGGCCTCAACTCTCCCTCCGATGCCCTGAGTGAGCCTTGGACCAGCCCTGCCCCGAGCGATGCTGCTTTACAGCCGCGGGTGGGTGCTGGGCACCAGGTCACAAGCCTGTGGATGCAGAAGTGATGCAGCGTGTGAGGACAGCCCAGCAAAGGGCACTGGTGCCCGCCGGCATCCCAACGCCATCGGGCTGACCCAAGCCACGTCGGATAACTTGCCTGAAGGGCTTCTTTTAAGCGCCGAATGTCTCCTAGGCTTGGGAGAGCTGAGGTCTAACCCAACTCCCGCTAACGTCTGCCTTAAAGTTTGGGTTGACTTTAGCGGGAGCTGGGATTAGGAGAAGACACGAGCTGCCTGTGCCAGCTGCTGCTCAGAGGAGGAAAATAAGCTGGTGGGTAGGTTTGCACCTGTACTATGCACACTGCATCTTGTGTTTCTTAATTATTTGGAGGCAAAGGATCCTGGCAGAACCAGACCGCCTCCAAATGGTGCTGGTTGAGGGATGGGCAGATTACAGTTAATGCTGGTGTGGGGGCACAGCTATCTCTCCCCTCCTGCTATCGCGTAGCCGCTTCTTTGCAATCATCTCAAAATGGGTAGGCATTTCTTGCATTCAAGCATGCGTCCTGCCTCATGGAGCCTGTGCCTCCATCCTTGTCTGCGGGGAGGGTGGAAAGCTGCTGGAGATGCACAGCAGTCCTGCTCTGATGTGGTGAAGTGTTAGAAAATATAAATATATGAATTTCTTTTTTTTTTTTTTTTTTACAGCCTTTTTTTTTTCCCCCCAAAGGAGTTTCTGGGTAAGAAGTAGATACCCTGGGTTGTTTGGGGTTTTTTTTCTTCTTCTCTTCCCCTCCCCCCCCCCCCAAGAGACCTGCCTTTGCCTCTCTTCAGTCCTTTTCTTATAGCCGTGATGGGCTTGGGGTGCACAGCTGCTCCTCCATTCCCTTGTCCTCAGCTCAGTCGGCTAAGACGCGCCCGGTTCCCTGGCCCTGGAGGATATTATCCCCGTGGCAGCATCTGGCTCTTGGCAGGCTCTGCGGACAGCCGCGCTGGCAGGGTTTGGAGTTCCCTTTTAGCTTTGTCATGTGGTAATCTGTCAGTTGGCTCTTCGGGCTCCCTTGTTCTCCTGCATGCTTTTCCCTCTCGACAAACCTCTTAATTCAGAGTTGGTCAATGAGAGCGTTGAGAATGTTCCTTGGAATTGTTGTCTGTGAGGCATTTCTTTTGCTTTGCTCCAAAGAGGGACTTTCAGCAAATCTTTATTTTATTATAACAGTAGCAAGAGGGGAAAAAAGGCTGATCAAGTTCCTAGTAGCTCTGTGGAGTCTGTTAGTATCAGCGGACGGGATAATTTACTCAGCCAATTGTTCTGGCTCTGATTATTTACAGTAACCCTAAAAGCATTGCCTCCCTCCCCAGGAAGGAAGCACTGGTGGTTTTAAACAGCAAGAAAAGACTTTAAACAAACCAGGAGTAAAATATGAAATGCTAGCTCCGCTACTCCTCTTGAAAATGAGCATGTTTTGGGGACAGATCCTCAGTTGAAGTAAATCCCGCCTGTCCCGGGGATTGTGTCACCACGCACCATTTCAAAACCGTCCCCCAAGGATATTACTATTCTTTTCTCCATGTATGAATAAGCCACTTACAGTGCATAGCTGCTATATTACAATTTCCTAAGAGGTGCTGGCATCTGGAGAGATTACATTCCACTGGCCCCTGGGATGGAAAGAATGAGTTCAAGAACAAAGAATGAAATCCTCACTTCTACACTCAGAAATCCGATATTCGCCAAAGGGTAGGAGCAAGCCGGTAGCCGGACCTCGGTGTTTCCGGTGCTTGGTGCAGCCTTCCTCTTTTCTGCCAAAAACTGGGCTGCACTGAACCATCCATAAAATTAAACTATATACCATTCAGGCTGAACTCAGTGGGATGGGGGGGGGGCGGGAAATCTCACCGGTGAACTTTGCGACACCAAAATGTGTAGGATTAACAGCTCTGCGACGTGGCGTCTATTTGCAGGACTGGCACGGTTCACGCCGTGGTCTTGGCAGCCGTCACGCAGCCCCGGCACCTTGCTCTGCAGAGACACCTTTCTGGGTGGGAGGAGGATGTTGAGCGCCTGGCTGCCTGCCAGCTAGCGTTGAACCGCCACGCAAATTGCAGTGGAGCTGCAAAAAAAATTGAGATCGCCCACTCCTAGCAGTCTGTGCCATCGGCTGTCTGGCAGGATTGATGGTTGTCACTACCGAACGCTGCTGAGCTGGAGCCAAAATCAAATGAGTGGATGTCCTCGTGAGCCTGCTGGGGGGGGGACGACACGACCAACTTAAAAAACCTACGAACTTCTTTTCAGTTTAGAAACTAAACTAAAGAGGCTTGTTTCACTTTATAATTGCTTAGCTGGGAAGAAGGGCTGGGAAACATTCCTGCTGCATGCGAAATTGGAAGGTGACAGGCTTTCAGCTGTCTCTGGTACTCTTTTGGGGTGGAGGAGACTCTGGCAGGAAGGAGGGGGCATCTCTTCTTGTGCTAAACTGTCCCTGAAACCTAGAGTGATGTTTAACCATGGCCAGCCCTGACCATAATAGTTGTGGTGTAACATGGGTTGTGGCAACAGGGGACATGTTAATGACTTTTCCTTCTTGCCACATGGACAGCCAGGCCTGGGCACACTCTAGGTCGTGATCTTAGTGGTGGCTGATGCATGATGGCAGTGAAGCAACTGGTTATAACCTCCTTGGTAAATCATAGAATAGTTTGGGTTGCAAGGGACCTTTAAAGGTCATCCAGTCCAACCCTCCTGCAATGATCAGGGACATCTTCAACTAGATCTGATTGCTCAGAGCCCTGTTCAACCTGAACTTGAATGTTTCCAGGACAAAAAGTGGGGACTAGGTTTCCTGAATCTGAACAAGTGGCGTAACCAAAAAGTTTTTACAAAATCCTTGTAGGAACGTGGTGTTACACCCTGGTTTGACTGTAATCGAGCTAGATCTACACCGGCAAAGCAGAGATCAGACCCTGGCCTCCTGTAGCCCTAGCATGGGGTCTGCTTACCTTTCAGTCTCCAAATCGTTCACAAAACAGACAAGAAGTATCTGGACCAACATAACCTGAAGGGCGAGAACAACCTGGAGAATGATGTGCATTAATCTCTGCTCCTTCCCTTCTCAAAAGAGGGACAAAAGGAAGGAAAGCAAGCCAGAAAGGAAGGAGACGTGCTTCCTTTTCTCCTCTAGGTTGAAAAAAAATGCTTATTCTTCTGCCTGCTTCCTCTTTCCTTCCCTCATGTCCTTAGTGTGGTAAGAAGCGGAGAATAAAAAGTGTTTTCCTTGACGGTGTGTGTCAAGTCCTCTCCTGGGATGGTGGTGCTGTGGTGCTGCTACTCCCTGGTCTGGGGAGGACTGGGTCTGATCCTGCCTCTCCTGTTATCCCCACTGCTACTGGCAATTTATTTTGGGGGGCAGATGTGAACTATCCAAACTAAATCCATGGGCCCTGCTAGAAAAATGGTGCAACATATTCTTGAGTTATCTCAACAGCTGCGATGCCAAAGGGTGTCTCTGAGCCTGCCTGAGCTGAGGAAAAGCCTCCTGCCTGGTGATGTGGCTTCCAGAATGCGTCTTTATGTTTTCTTCTAGTGTCACTTGAGGTGACTGATCCTGGCAGTGATGGTGGGTACTGCTGTGGGGACATCCTAGTGCCTGCGGTGGGGAGCAGTGGGGCGACAGGGACACGCTTCTTTCTGTGGCATTAGCAGCACCTATGTTGCTTGTTCCTCAGGGGTACTAAGTCGTAGACCTAAAACACGTGGTATTTACTGGCTTGGCAGATAGCAAGACCATAGCTACACATGCTGCAGAAATTCATGTTTTTGTGATATCGCTAGATGCTGAGCACCGGCTGTGTAGTCCTGCCTAGTAAAAAATGAGCGGAGAAATCAGCCAGAAGGATGCAATGGCAGCAGCAAGGCAGGGACTGTGTCCCCTGCCCTGCAGCCCAGCATTTCTTTGGGTTAGTATCCTCCAAGAGACAAATCCCTCCCTGCTGCCCCAGGCAGGGAAGTGAAGCTCTCCTCTTCCTCGGGAGCTCCTCTCCCACTCAGCCAGCAAACTCCACTCTTCAGATGAGCTATAAATATTTATTGGAGGAAACATAGGAGCACTGTGCTGGACCAACACTGCCATGACTTACAAACCTAAATTACTCATGTAAATCGAGTTCTTAGTTTGGAGGCTACCTAAACTTCCTACCTCCCTGAGCAGACGCTTCCTCTCTGTGTTGGTTTTCAGAAGGATGCTTGCCCCATGCCGCCTCCTTCCCTACTGTGGTCCCAGGTTCAGCCCAGCTTTGCAACCCCATGTCCACTTTCAACCTGAGGGAACCTTCTATTGCTTCTCTGCTTTAGAGAAACCCAGGCCCGAGTGTTGTACCTACCCCCGGGTAGGTGCGCAGAGGATTAACTGGCCACTTGTTTGTATCCTGTCAAAGATGATACTTGGTTCGGTTCCTTTGCCCTCCCTTTTCCCTGTTAGATGGTATCTTTATATTAAGCGACACAAGAGAAGAATGACTATTTAAGCTCATTTAACCTTGAACATAGCCATTAGTTAAGCAATTAAAATTAAAGGGTGAGTTAATGGGCAGTGTCAAACATTCGGAGAAACATCTGTTGTAATAGAAGTCTGCCTTTTAGCTGATGAATAATTGATCTGGCGTTTGTCAGCACCCTAAGCCCAGCCGAGCTGGCAGCGCCGGCACTGCCGGAGCATCTCCAGTGCCCCCTCCCCAGCCACGGGCTCCAGGAGAGCAGGAGGACCTGGCCACCACCACTTGAAGCTACATTATGAAAACCACCTGCTTTGCACCCCCTCAGCTGAGGTCGTCCCTGTCAGGTCTTTTGCTTTCCTGGGATCAGACATGTTATTTCAGGTCTAGAGGAATCGATGGTCTATTTTTAAGTCTATATTAATGCATGCGTGGATAGATGTGGTGTCTGTCCGAACACTGATAGCCATGGATGTAGGTGGCTCAAACCGCTTTGAATTGTATCACCAAGCTAAATTAACTTGATTTTTGGCAAGCAGTGGATGTGAGTGAATGTCTTCACCAGTGTATTGAGGGCACTACAGTAAATATTGACTGGAGTTTGAGGAGTAAAGAACAGAAAGCGTTTGTCTCTTGGCTGTGGTAGAGCCAATAATGCTGGAGTCACTTCTGCAATACTGCCGTCTACCACAGAAAGCCCCCTCTCCCTAGAATAACAAATGCCAAAAGATATTTAGATGATACCTTGGGTCCTGTGAAATGAAGGTGAACTCTGCTATTCCCAGCAGTAGGAAGGGATGTTGCCCTGGGCACCTGGCCCTGCAGACCCACCTGCGAAGCGCTTCCACCCCACACAGAAAGCAGTGACGGAGCAAGGCGAGACGGCGTGGATGTGCTCCCTGCATGAGCTGAGTTTCGGCCAAACCAGGAGGGGCTGGGAGTGCCTGAACAGGGTGGGGTGACAGAGCAGGGTCTAGTCCCTGTGCTGAGCTCGTCCACATACCCCGCTGCTGAGGCCGGGCTGGGAGAAGTACCAGAGCGACCCAGAAACCGAATTGAGGGCATGAAACATTTGTAGCGTGGGATGTGGGAGAAGGAAACCCAGGCCACAGAGGATTTTTGACGTGCTGTTTTCCATATTACCTCTTAATCCCTTAAAAATATCAAACTAGGCCTGTTGTGCGATTCCTCGAACCTCGCGCATGTGCAAAACTGTGCAACAAGCTGAACTAAACCAACCCCAGCTAAGCCAACTCCAGCACAGAAGGGACAGCTGGTTATTAGCGAGCCCAGATGAGCCCCTCCACCCCGGTACTGGGGTGCCATGAGCACAGGCCTCTTTATAGAAGGCTGTTGGGAAAAAGCAGTGGGAAGGCAACAGCATAAGGAAAATTAATCTGAAGGTATCTCAGAGGCAAATGTTGACAGAGCGTGGGTTCTCCCCCAGCCTCAAGCTGAGTCTGGTCAAGTTTTTACCCTTTGAGGTATAAGGCAATAATATCCATTTGGCTATTTGTTAGAGAGAAACATAACAAAATCATCTCCACACTCCTAAAGAAACCAGTTGTATTAATATTTGGTTTTCATACACATCCCTTTTTTTTTTCCTCAAGACTATCTGTAGAACTTGAATTTATGCAACAGTTCGGGTCTTGCTTAAAATCACGTTAATCTGTAGTTGCATCATAAGCATAAAGAAAGGGAAATAAACTGTGATGGGAAAATTATCTGCGTGTCTTCAGCGGGTTTTAGCTGACAACAAGCAGAACCTGTAGCTCAGTTTCTTCCCTTGTCTCCACCTCTGCATGCAGAGGCTGCATTAGCATCTGCCCGCACTTCTGCCACTGCTTCAACTTCTTTCTCTGCTTTTTTAGACTAGAGCAGCTCTTTTCTCAGTATAAAGTTGTCCCTGGATTATTGTCAAGTGTTTGATGCCTTGCTCCACTTCTACCTTTCATTAACTCGTCAATAATGTTTTTAATGACATGTGAATGCAAACAGACCTTGCTTTGAAGCCTGTGTACAGCAGGCAACAAATTTGACTTGTTCTAGAGCTCTTTGAGGCGACTTGTGTTTAAACAAAAATTTAACTGCTGAGGTTATGAACGTGCATAACTGCCCATCCGAATGTGTGTAGGACGTGTACAGAAAAGACGTTCATGTTGAACTGAACGTGGAAATTTTTTTGAAAGCAAAGATAACTGTGAGGATGGATGAAGTAGAGAATTTTTTTTATCCTGGAGGAATTTTGTTTGAGGAAAGGAGACCAGTTAAATAAGGAGATTGTATTAAAAACTGTAATTCAGCCAGTCCACCTCTCCCCACCCCCCAAAAAAAGCCATTTTCAAATTTCAATAGCAGAAAAACCCCTCAGAAACTAAAAAAAAAAAATCTCAGAACTCTGACTTTTGAGATTTGCTTATTTCTATGTTTGGTTATATTATAGAGCCAAAAGTGTATTTTTTTTATTTTACCCAAAAAATGCGTATTCATAGCTCCATCTCAACCACAACTTTGGCATTGTCCCTGTGGTGATATGAGTGACACCATTTCCATTATAATAACCTGGTTACATTTTCTTGGCCATAAACCTGCAAAAAACATAACTGTACTTTCTTTCCCCCAAAGATTTTGAATGAAGGATCTCTGAAGAAATCTCTGCTAAGTAGTTTAGCTGAGGTGCGTGTTTATTGACTTAAATGGAAGCAGATTTGAGCCTGGAGAAGGTTGCTGCCCTTCAGATAACTTCCCCAAACACCACTTTTTCATCTGTAATAGCCAGATATTTTCTGAGCTGACTTCTTTTCAGCCCTTCTGTTTACATCCACAGATAATAAAAGGGGATTTACCCCAGAGCTTTCTTGCCTCTGATGAGCATTTGTCCCCCACACGCCACGTCTTCTCAGGGAAGGGAGCAAAGCAGTGCTGGTTTATCTGAGGATGCAGGTTACAGGAACAGCTATTTTAGAGAAGTGGAGTTTATGCACGTGAATACGGGATAGCTGGGAGCTGCCAACTAATCTGCTCTAAGCTTACCGTGTACATTGTTACAGCAAAGGATTTGGATGGTAATGCTTAATTTTTAATTGCATTTTTATTAGGATTATCAGGTAGTTATTTCATCCCCGTCAGTAGTGGCTGGGCAGGGAGAAAGATGAGCAGAGCGACGTGCACAAGGGCATCCTCTGCCTTGCTTGGTCCCAACAAACACGGCAAACTCGGTGTCTCTGCCCGAGCTCTGTGGAGCCCAGATACAGGAGTTCTTGCCCAAAAGAAGGAAACTTTCTGGGAGCCCTGGAGAATGGGCTCTGCTGCTTCCAGACCTGCCTGCTGCCCTTCCTGCCCAGCCCACGTGGGTCTGTGCTCCGGGGAGGGCTTGGCACGGACACGGCCAGAGGTGCATGGCTTGCTGCCACCAGCACACGTTGGGTAGAAGCAGGTGGAGCCAGGAGTGATGGCTTCGTTGGCCGGTGTCAGCATGCAAATGAGCAGGGGAAACTGTACTGATTTGATTTATTGGTGGCCAGTTTACCTTTTTTAAGTTGTCTTGCTTCAAAAATGGGAGGAAAACTGTGTTTGGTGGCCTGATACAGGGATGCTTGGCATAGCTGGTGCTCTCCTGGGTCTTGGAAAGGCTGGGTTTGGGTGCACGTCCTCTTTTACAAGGCTGCTTTTGAATTTCTTAAGGAAAAGGTGGGTGTGCTCCACCCTGCCCCATCCCTGGGAACCACCTCTGCTGTAGGCTGAGGGCTGAACACCTATAAGGAGGTGGCAGCAGAAAAGGGGGCCTGAGCCTTGACCCCCCTTGCTATTGCATAGCCACATCCAGGGCCCTCCACCCCCTGCCCGTAGGTTGATGTGGGCTGCATGGCTTGAAGCTGCCCGTTGTGTTGCTGTCCCAGCTTCACTCCCATGAAAGATGGGCCTGAAGCCATTCAGACCAGATTGGGCTGGTGGGCTTGAACCAACTTCTGTCCAGACCCGCTGCTGCTCCTTAGCAAGAGCAAAGCAGGGGCACTGCCAGCTTTTCCCTTTGTCCCTTGGTCTGGCTTTTCCCAACACACCCTCAGAGCCACCAGCCCCTGCGGATGCTTGGGAGGACAAAGTAAAGCTGGGGAGGGAGGAGGAAACCTCTTCACACTGCAAAGACATCCTAGAGATGCTGCTGGGGAAAGTCAGCATAACTACTGCTGCTTTTCAAAATAAAAGGACTGATTTGGCATTTTCTTCTGAAAAGCTGTTTGCGATGTTAGCAACTACCTAGGCAAAATAAAGGAGAAAGGTACAACTTCCCAAGCCTTGGGTGTTCCCCTGCCAACAACTGACAGCTCCACTCCGCCTGTCATCTGCAAACGAGTTGAATCCCTCACCGTAACAACAGTTGGAAGAATCTGGTTTTGTAGCCTAAAAATGGGCGTTTGGCCTTGGCCTTTGTTTGTAATCTGTTTGGAATTTGGTGGTGGTGGTGATCAACAGTTGTTTAAAGCTGCTGGCAGCCTGCTGGTCTTCACGCAACGGCTCGGTGGTCTTGGGCTCTTTCCAGCTCTGTGCATTAAACATTGCTTTCCCATGATGCAAGGAAAAGGGTGCAGTCGATGCTAAAAGGCAGAAAATTTAAACCTGATGAAAGGAAATGCTTTTCCACACAATTAGCCTTTGGGATTTGTTACCACATGGAGCTGCTTAGGCCAAACATTTCGCACATCTTTGGGGGAGGAAAGAGTATCTGGGGATTTATATGGAAAGCAGATTTTCCGAGGAAAAAGGTTCGCATTCAAATGAGGGGTCTGAAGTTCAGAGCAGGAGTTTCAGCTTAAGTTGGAGTGATTAAGATGCTCTCTGGACTGAGCAAGGTCTTGAATTGCAACCTGCAGTCCCAGGTGAGCGTCACGACTACCGGTTACGCCGTTAATCTGCTTTTATAATTGGTTTTCCTACCACTGGTTCACCCAGCAGCACAAACTTTCCCACCGGAGAAGTTTGAGCAGCGATACAGTTTATATTACCTTCCTCCTTGGGACCATACCAGCACTACAATGGACTGGGCTTGATGGTTTTGTGTGTGGGTGGCAAAGGCGTTGGTAGCTTCCCCCCATCGCTCCAGCTGATGGGTGACTGTGCTGTGGGAGATGTCGAAATCTACCTTCCCTTCAGACAACAGCAAAGTACAGAAAGTTCTGTGTATGAAATAAGCTCTCCTGGATGGACTGTCAAGGCTGAAGGCTGGAGCAAGCCTTGCTCCTGGGAAAGGTTTCTCCTGGCTGCAGCCTTGCAGACACTCGGCCCCTGGAGAGACACCTGAGCTGGAGTTTTAACGTGGTTTTTACAGACATGGCATCCTCTAGTCCCCTTGTTGTTGAGATTAATGTGGCTTTTCATGGTGGGTTTTCCTTTCTCTTTTGTTTTGAGAATGCCAGGACAGTTTTTAAAAAAATAAAAAATCCCTCCCTGGGTTTTCCAGCTCCCCCTGAAATTGCAAACCCTTCATTTAAAATCCTTTTTTTATTATTAGTTTGCATCTCACCTGACAGTCTGAATTTGCATCCAGGTGTTTTGTGACACTGGATTTGTTCCAGTGCACCACAACGGGTTTCATCCTGCTAAATGAGGCAGTTTGCCGAAAAGGGGGCTTTTAGAGAAAGTCTTTCAAGCCGGTGAAATAAAACCACGGCAGAGCGAGACACTATCACCATTATAAACAGGTGTTTGGTACAAACACAAATCTCTGCAGAAGTTCCCTCATTACCGGTGGGAGCGCAGGCACCACTGCATGACTGGGTTGTACATGTAGATGTAATCTTGGCTCAATGGAAGCACTTGGGTGTTTAAAGGTGTGCTTAAACTTTCCACTGGCCTCCATCCTCCAGGCTGTTGTGTGAGGGTATCTTGGACCCAGAAATGCCCCCACGATACCCCAAGAGCTGCTGGGAGGATGAGGGCTTCCACTGGCACCCAGCAGCCTGAGAGCAGAGAGCCCCTGAGGCTGGAATTCAGGATTTTTGCTGAGTCCTGGGAGCTCCTATCTGGTGGGAGATGGGTGCTGCGGTGGGGTGGGTGCTTCTTCACAGTGCTGCAGAAATGCACAACAGCCCCAAATTTCCTCCTTTCCTTCTATGTTGTCTACAGTAACGTTTGCAGCATACGAGGATCCAGAAATGTCCTTTATCTGATATTTGCCCTATATTCTGTGTCAAAATTATGTCCCACATAATGTATAATGAATAGGTGATTTAAAAAAACAACACAGAAACTATTGGGCTTGTGTCTAAGTCCCTGCCTGCATGCGTATTTTAAACGCATATTGAGTGATAATAGCATTGCAAAAGCACGGAGGAGCAGTTTTTGTCACTACTTTATCATTTACATTACACTTTTGTCCCTATGTGAACATTTTCTCCCTATCTTTTCTAAGCCTTGAAACACCGCCTAAGCCTTGGCTAAACCTTGAAACACTTTCTGAGCCTCGGAACGTCTTGAAGCGCTGCAGATTGAGAGTAGAAGGAAGCAGTTTGTCTCTCACTGCTGACCCAAGAGCATCCTCTAGTGTATATTTAAGGTAATACTTACACGTCCCTTGCCTGGTTCTCTTAGGAAAAATGATATTGTCAGAGCAAAGGAGCAAAAACCCTGCGTGAAGTTCATGGTAAAAGGCAGCACAAGATGCCAGCTAAGGAAGCAAATGCAAACACAGGCAGTAAGTGCTTGCTCCCATTTAAGGCTGGCTTCAGGAGGAGTTAGCACCGAAAACCCCACGGGGCCGAGCCCTTCTGTGGGGCGCTTGGGTAGCTCTCGTCTATAAAATGCTGAGCGAAGTTGAGAGCCAACCATTTCATAACGTTAAATGTTTTGAAGTGGCCAGGTATATTAAAAATGGAAGACTTGCTGCAGACAACCATCTTAAAATGAATTAAAATGCATATTATGTACATATAGATTACAGTGATGTCTGTAAGGAACATGTTTTGACTATAAATGTATTTTGCTAATGAGAAAAGGTAAGTGAAACCACCTTTGAGGTTGTGGGATTTTTTCTTTTGCTGTGAAAACCTACTTTATCTTTTCGGTAACCGTAAGCAGTTTTCCTGCACTGGGACATTTTGATTTTCATTGCAGTATGAAAAATGGTGCCTAATGAAGAGTGCAGCTAAAGATTTTTAAATAGCCATTACATGACTATTAAGTGTATTTATGCTATTGTGGTATTATATGACACAAACCTAGCCTCTCTGTGCCTTATTTTTCTCCTGTAAAATGGAAAAAAGGCTAATTCCCCTACCTCAGAAGGGAATAAACCTATTATCCTGAGTGCTCAGCTGAAAGATGATGGGGAGCTGTATAAATATTACAGGTGGGTGGACACGTGGCAAGTGACAACATGCTACCTTCCAATGTCTGGACAGGTGAAATGATGCCATACTTTTCTTCCCCGCCCCATTGCATCTTAGCATTTTGGCTTTCCTCAGCTGGCAAACTACCCCTTTCCAATAAAATCATGGTGCTGACACGGTTTCCTTTTGCCATGTCCTTTTGCAGAAAGTCTACTGCAAGCCCAACTCTGTGCATGCACGTGTGCATGTTCATAGACTAGATCATAGAATGGTTTGGGCTGGAAGGGACCTTAAAGATCATCTAGTTCCAACCCCCCCTGCCAGGGGCAGGGACACCTTCCACTAGATCAGGTTGCTCAAAGCCCCATCAAACCTGGTCTTGAACACTTCTAGTGATGGGGCATCCACAACTTCTCTGGGCAACTTGTTTCAGTGTTTCATCACCCTCACAATAAAGAATTTCTTCCTTATATGTAATCAAAATCTACCCTCTTTCAGTTTAAAACCATTAGCCCTCATCCTATCGCTACAGCCCCTGATAAAGAGTCCCTCCCCATCTTTCCTGTAGGCCCCCTTTAGGTACTGAAACCATCCTGTTACCAGGGCGGTTGGTTATTTTGGCTGTTGCTGTTGTCTGCTAAAAGCGTGTGGCAAAACACCACTGAAAACTTCTGCATTAAAGGAAGGAAGGCAACACATACACTGTACTTTGGAGAAGAACAGATATTAGGGCAAGTAACATGCCCTATTTGTGCACAAACTTGAAACAAGTAGAGAGGAAGGGTGAGATCAGGACAGCCATGGATTAGATTAATCTCACCTTGGTGGGATGAAAGGCTTTTAAAGAAACTTTGAAGGGATGAGCACTTACCGACATGGAAGCAAATACAAAATGAGATAACATCCAACAGAACTTACCCAAAGTTGACCATGCCAGCCTAACCTGTTAGCTTTCTTTGATAAGAGAACTGATCTTCCAGATAAGATCTACTGCAGCCATACATTACCCACCTTGTCTCCCAGAGCGGTTGATAAAGTGCCATTTGGGAAATTATGCATTAAGATGGGAATTAGTAGGAGTGTTTTGGTGGGTTAAGGAATTGGCCAGGGCAATGTAAACAGCAGGGAAGGCCCTGGGGGAAGCTGCTGAAGCAGTTCCTTAAGAAGGAGACTAGGAAACTCTTGCCAGTACAGGGGAGCTGGTGTGTCTCAGGGGGGCACACACAGAGGGAAAAAGTAGGAGAAGGGGATGAAATTCAGTTGCTGTGAGCATGAGCTCATGGAGTAACAACAGAGTTTCTGCCATGAAACAGATGTTTGACACTTGGGAATAACTGGGAAGGAGAACACCTCCATGCCTCCTTTGAGCCACCAAATGCCATGGCCCTGACGGTTGTGTGTTTACTCCAAGGATGTAAGGGGTGGAGCTGTATTTCCAGCAGATATAAAGAGGGATGAAGACCATGGTACAGAGGCTAGTGAGACTTTGCCTCGGATGCTCAGCTCAGTCAGGTCCTCTGTGTGAAAGGAAGACAAATGTAGAAGGAGGCAATGAGAGAGGAGTGCTTGAAGTTGATGGGGCCACTGAAGGGAGCAGTCCTGCCATTGAAGACCTGTCCTGGGCTAAAAGAATGTGGTTTGTTCTTTTTTTTTTTTCCTCTTTGTTTATGTGCCCATTGTGAATTTTGCTCTAGCACAGGCTAGGAGTATCTGAGCGAGAGGCAGAAGCCCTGGTGAGGAAGAGGAGGGATGACTATTTCCAGGATGATGTCTCACTGCACAGCATGGAGCATGCCCTTCCACCATCACCTCTTGTGCAAAAGGCAGTGGAGATGGCCAGTGGGGCCCAGCCAAGCAAACTGGAGCTGAAGGGGCCATGTCCATATCTGTGGCCACACTGCTGTGGTGCGGGGACCATGTACCAGGGAGGGTGAAGCTGGCTTCTGGTTTCAATGCTGGCACCAGGATCAGCAGATCCACGTTGTCCCAAGAGTAGTTTTGGCTGGGAATGAGCCAGCTTCTAACTCTTGGGGCTGGAAGAGTGTCCTTGTGAGGATGAGTATTGGGAAGAGAAGCCCAGAGTGATTTTCAAGGTAGAGCCTGATCCCTTTATATGTGAGGTGTTGTGATGTGGTTGCCTGAGGCTAAGACAGGACCTAAGACAGGACCAGGCTTAAGGTGGGAGGCAGCTAAGCTTTATACTACACCTAAGGAAATCTATGCTAAAACAAAAATGAAATGAGGCAGGGAAAAGGACCTGAAATTTGAGGGCATTTGTTTTTCAAGGAAGGGATATGACATACTGAGCAGCAAGAAAGTAAAATAAGGCAATTTTAAGTGAGTGCTCTGAAAGGAACTGATCATCTGTGTACCCCACAGCAAGCGTGGCCATCACAGGAGGGCTCATTTTAAGGCATTCCCTGCTCCTGTTTCACCTCTGCATTGCATCCTAGACACAATCAATCAGGTGAAGAAGCAATTTTCCTTTCTGTTTCTACCTCTTTAACTATATTGGCATCGCTATGAGAGACAATTCTTCATCCATCTCCCTCCTTCACACAGACATAGTTTTCAGTATAAAAGGGATTGTGACAATTCTTTTATTTGTATTTGGAAGGGAAGATGGCTAGACAGGTATAAGATACCTTTACACTGGTAGGCTGCATTACAATAAGTTTGTTTATTTTTCAAAAAATAGAGTTCACTTTCTTAAAGATTCAAGGCCGGTTTTTTTGATTAAGCACACACTAGTGTATACAAATATGTATTTTTTTACATTTAAAATCAATCATTGTAATATTCATGTGCTGCCCTGTGTAGAATTGGTGTTGAAACAGCTGAAGGAATCACAGCAAAAGCAGGAACTTAGAAAGTCTGTTATACACAAGGGAATTTTAAAATCCCTTATTTCATTTAGGCACTCTCCAAATGATTTTCTAAGTATGATATCTCTTGATGTGATCAAATATATGAAGGAACAAGTTCACAGGCTGTTATAAATCTTGGAGAGGACTGAAACCACAAAATGTTGAGCTTAGTTGACATAACACCTTTTATAGGTGAGGTTGGCAGTGAAACTTCTAACTTCCTCTCATAAACCCTTTTTCACTTAGTTATATTCTGTTTAAGGCTTAGTCATTTGGGTTAAACCCCTCCATCCCCTCTTTGCCTCAGGCCCATAGCTGAAGCCAAGTTTCTTTTTAGCTATTTCTAAGAAAGACTAAAAGAGAAAAGAAGAAAAAAGTCTTGCTTGTGTGAAATGCTGGCAACCCTCTCTCTTTGGAAACTCTAGCAATGTGCTGTGTTTCACCAAGATGAGGAGATCTGGCAGGAGCTTGGTCTTTACGCCGGCTTCTCTTCCACACATGGCCTGTCTTCCTCACTCAGACACGCTGATGTATGACCACATGGAGATGGCCAAGTTGCCACCTATGCCCCTTCACCTGCCATTTCCCATTGCCTGAGTCTTCAGAGCACACTCGATGATCTTAAGGGTCTTTCCCAACCTAAATGATTCTATGATTATGAAGGACTAAATCAGCACTTGGATGAACCCAGAGCATCTGAATCTGGCCCAGTCCTTACACCTCAGGCTTCCTGTTCCTGTCTACTTTTATACCATTTCAGGCCATGACAAAGCAGGATTTCCAGAAAGCCATCTTCACTGGCATCAAGAAACTTAAGTAAATTCAATCTAAGGAAGGTGCTTGGCATGTCAAATTTTAAAATTAATGTTTCTTGTGATAAAACTACAAGTAACTGGGTAAAGCCCCATCTACTGGGCATACCTACTAGGCAAGGCAGGTGGCTCTGGGGAGAACATGCACAGCTTCTTACAGGCATATATTGCAGTTGGACTAGATTATCGTTGTAGAATCCTTCCAATTGGAACTATTCTATTCTATTCTATTCTAACACCATAAATTCTATTCTATTCTATTCTATTCTATTCTAACACCATAAAGAGAACTGCTGGGCATACACCATAATTTTGAGCTTACTTCTTTTGCTGACTTGTGATTTAATCAGGTCATGGAGCTAAACACAAGATAAACAGGTTCAACAAACACAGATCTTGAAAACGAAAGCAGAAATGTTCATGTCACCAAGGCCACTCTGGACCTTGCCCGTTCAAGATGCCACCTCAATTGCAGGTTGCTGAGTTTTGTGGACTGATGTCCTCCCATCTGCAGCTGGGGTGGTTCTGTGCATTGGGTGTGTAAGTGTGTGTGTGAGTATTTGCCCATAGACTTGCAGGGCTGATTCCTCACCTCCTGCCCTGCCTCATTCCCATAGCCTCTGGGTATCCTATTGCAATCCCACCTTGAAAGCACACAGGTAGCATTCAGTTTATGCTGGCAGTAATTTCAGTAAGACAGCATGGACAGCAGAGGCACTGCAACTAATGTGTATCATGAATAGACGCAGCTGTGGCCAAATGATGTGTCATTTGGTCAATAGAAAACCTCTTAATAATACTTGATCTAGATTGTAGAGCTGCTGCATCGCAGTGGTGAGGGGAGGTGTTGCCAGAGTTATTCATCCAACCTTACTTCAAAATCTTACAACCCCCTGCCATGTCCCATTGCGCCCTGCTGAAAAGAGCTGCGGCTTAGCTGCTGATCAAAATAGGTGTTGGATCAGGTGCTGGTGAACACCGTATTTCTTCCACTCCCTGTTTTAATGGGTAATGCCACCCGCAGCACCAACTGCCGCCTTGCTCTCTAGATGTCAAGTGATGCTGCACCTCTGCTGCTTTCTTGGCATGTCTCTGCCTTTTGTCTTTCTATTCAGGTTTTTATCCATCACACCAGCCTGTGCTATTTGCCCCATGCCTGCTGCAGAAGGGTGGGCTCTGGAGTCACTTCTGTGTCGCTCTTTGGCTCCTTGGCTTCTGTCATTTTTGTGGAAACCCATCCCACTTTCCCAACATCCACCCCTGTCCCCCAAACCCAGCCTTCTAGCTATGCCATCTCCCTTCAGGTCTCAGATATCCAGAAGCTGCTTTTCTCCAGCAAAGGAGCTCAGCTTGATTTATAAGGTCGATGGTTGTGATCAGTGCAGGTGACTGCTGAAGTTCTTTTAAGCCTCTCCTTTTCCCTAGAAGGCTTAGCAGTTGCAAGATCCTTTGTATTCACCTCGTGGACTTGCTGAGCACAGCGATTATGGTGGGAAGCCTTCCAGAGCCACATCACCTTGTGCATGACTCAACTCAGGTGAATCATTAGCGTTCAGTGCCAAGAAATCACAGTAATTGCATAAAGGCCTGAAGGAGAACTCAGCGCAAGCTGATCTATCACAGCCTTCAAATGCAGTGAGCCCTTCAAATACAGGTGTCTTAAATCCCCTCTGCCTCCACTGGTACCAGGGAGCCCGCTGTACCCTGGAAGAGGAAGGCAAAACATGGTCCCATGTGCCTTACGTGTCTCTAGTGCAATATTATATTATGCATGATAAAAATTATCCTGAGTTCAAGGAGAGGCTGGGCAGATTCGCAAAAGGGTGTTTAGCAGAGGGAAGCCACAGCGACCTCAGAAAGCCCCTGAGCTGTGAACGGTTGGCAGCTGGGCGATACCCAGGACAAGTAGGTATTTTTGCATTTTTTTCCAGAAATTCACTTCGGCTGTGGCCAGAGAGGCACTGCTGCCTAGGTGGCCCCTTGCCTCATGGGATATGACCATTCCCAGGAAAGCCATCGCTTCCCAGAGTGCGTGCGAGCCTTTGAGTCTCATCATGGACTGGCTCTGCCTGCTCTGCCTGCGCGTGGCTGCCCTTGGTGGGAGCAGGTCCCCGGGGCAGCGGGAACCTTTGTAGTCTGGATCTTTCTGCCTCACGTCAAGAGCAAAAAAAAAAGCTGGTGTGCTGCCCAAAACACAGCTGGCAGTGCTAATTTTAGGTCAAGAGCTTTAAGTTTCCCTTCAAATAGCAAGGACTACAGTTTAAACCCTTCCCTGAGCATGGGGCAATGTGTGTCCCTGACAGACAAGGACACAGCATGTAAAAACTTGCCTCGCTGAAGTCAGTAGGGGTCTACCCCTTCACTTGAGTGAGGGGCTTTTCTGGCCATCCCCTACCTTTCCATCATGAAGGAGCAGAGAGGTGCAGTCCCATGCAGCAGTCTGCAGTCAGCAAATCCTCCCGCCGGGAGCAGCAAATTTATGAATTTTCATGGTATCCATTAGTAGTAAGCAGAAGTTGCCTTGAGACAGACTTTTTGTTAATTAACCTTCTGAACATGCACTTTTGTTTCTAACTGGTGAATGAATTTGGTGTTCAAAGTCTTCCCCACATGCCCCTGCTTTTTTCTTTTACTCTTGATGGTTAATGTAATCCTTCATGGATAGTAAAATAATTACCAGGAGGCAAGAGGAGTAATTACACAGAGCAGAATAAATGCACATGGTCAGACCCTCTGCTAACATAAATAGATTTTGAGGGATCTATTGCTACTAGATGAGGGTGTTCAAAGCCTGTCCTGCCCTTCTTCCTCCCCCAGAAGAGGAATCTGGAACGTAAGTTCTCAAGGATGTGAAATCTCGTTGTGTAAGGATGTTAACATCTCCATGTTTACTTCTCAGCTTTCTATTTTTACACTGTCTAGAAAAAGCAGTCAGAGCACAGACAAAGCACTCAGCTGTGCTAAATATTCCCAGCATGACTGCTTTGGTGACCGAAAACCAGAATCCCAAATGCTGAGCCTCTTGTGCTCCCATGGGGCCATGAAGATGGCAGACAGGGCTGGGAGGTTTCCAGGAGCAATGCATGAGAGGACACGGCCCGTCTCCAGCCAGTAGGCAATCTCCTGACCCCAGAGGGTCGGAGCGGGATCTGGGGGCTCCGCATGGGTGCCAAAGTGGAGCAGGTCAGATCAACTTTCTTCTGCGTCTGAGCAGCATTTGTCCCTTCTGCCACGGCCAGGAGAGGGGCCCCAGAGCTGAGCTCCTGCCCTGCACTCGCTCTGGATTTTGTATATCCAGAGGGAGCACTTGCAGCCCAGTTATATGATGATATTTTTTCATAGCCAGTTGCAGAGGAGGCAGTGGTACAAAACCAGCTTCAGTTGGCCCTCCTGTAAACCGTGACATCCCCATTTTTTCAACTGGAGTCAGTTTTACACAAACTGCACAAACCACTCACCTTAGAGAAAGCAGCTGGGTGATGCTGGCTGCAGTACCAGGACCTGGTTACACTTCTGTTTCCCACTGAGTCTTTAACAAAGTCTGTATTTTACTTGAGACTTGCCAGTTTGTCAGTTCTTAATTCACTTGCCTGACAATTCTATGTTATTAGTTATTGTGGTAATTTATAATGAGAGTATTGCAACCCATCAGGCAATCTACAAAAGGCAAATAACTTACATCTATTTAGTAGCTGTTACCAACCAAACCAAACCAAGTTTCTTTCACAAGACTTTTTCCCTGTAAATCATGCTGACCCCTATTATTTCCACTGACATTCTTTATTTGCTGACTTCTATACTAGTATTTCATTATTTTGCCTGGAATTGCTAAATTGACTGGCTTAGAATTACTTTGACTGCCCTAGTGATTTCTTTTTTTTTTAGTTTGCCCAAAATACAGCATTTCTTCAGTCCTTTAAAACATTTGCAGTCCTCCAAGATTAAGTGGGAGCCGGTCAGAAGTCCCTTGAGCTAATTAATTTCAGTTGTGAGGGCGACAGTTGTCTGGACCTGTTAAGGTAATAATGTTTATCTCTAGTAATGCTGTTTAATAGCCTCCTTGGTTACTAATGGGATGGAAAAGTGCATTGTCCTCATGACATCAGCGCATGATTCCTCTTGTTTCTAAATTCAGAACAAAAATATTTATTGAACACCTCAGTCCTTTTCACATCATCATCAACAATTCTACCATTTCCATCTAGTGATGCAAGCACTTTTGAAGTGAGCATCATCTTAAATGTAAACTAGAGCCAAATGCCAGCTTATTGCCCTGTTCTACTTAATGTACTTGTCACCGATTTAGGACCTGATTGTTGAAGACTGCAGCAATATGAAAATCCCACTGAAATCCTAAAGGATCTTCGGAGGCAAACTCAACCTCCCAGGATTTTGGTATAGAATCATAGAATCATAGAATGGTTTGGGTTGGAAGGGATCTTGAAGATCATGTACTTCCAACCCCCCTGCCATGGGCAGGGACACCTTCCACGAGATCAGGTTGCTCAAAGTCCCATCCAACCTGGCCTTGAACACTTCTAGGGATGGGGCATCCACAACTTCTCTAGTATCTTTGCTACTGCCTGCCAAAATGACGTCAAAGATTGAAATGGGCAATGACTGACGCAGTGCATGGTCTTATTGATTTTGTTAAAGCTAAAAATGGCCGCAATTCAAGCTTTAAATTAGTCGGAAAGGTAGCACAGTACTTTTCTTAAGCCAATAGCATTCTTAAATTATTTTACACCAGCCAGCATCTTTCATACAATGTTTTTAAAAGCTGGTTTCTATGCAGCATCTGCTCTAAGTGCTTCTAATGTAAAAAATTACCCAGCTGTAGCACAGAGACAGAAGAAAATGTCTTAACTCTGATAGCACAGCACAGAAAGGGCACAGAGCTACAAAAGTGCACCATGAGGAAGTGCCTGATGGCTAATGACATCATCGCTGCTGCTGTTAACGTCTATGGTCTATGACCTGACCTTGTGATTAGGACTCTGAAGGTACTGACATCCCTTCATGTGAGTTATGTTACATCAGGTAGACTTCTCTCTTCCTGGACACTCTTGTGCTCAAGCTTCATGCTGCTGTGAGCAGGGCAGTGGGGAAGGGGCTGTGTTCCTGCTGCTCAGAGGGCTTGGGTGGTGGGAGCACCCCAGCCTCACCAGTGCAGTGCCTCTCCTCCTATTCATGGTGCATGGGGCTCTGCGGCGTACTAGAAATGATACAGTCAGTCTCGTCCTCCAACTCCATCCTCCTTTTATTAAGGAAAAACAAAAAGCATATTTCAAAAGATAGCTATTTGGGGCATTTGTTGGGTTTTTGTTTGTTTGTTTGTTTGTTTGTTTCCTTAAATCAGGAAACGTCGCCTCTTTGAAAGCTATGGTGCCCATTTCTGTTTGCAAAGGCTGATCTGTAGGGACCAGGAAGCCAAAGCCATACTTCTGCATGACTTTTTATCCTGCAGGATGGAACAATTAAACCTGGCAAATAATTGGCCAATGCACTAGTCAGAGTTCAAAAAGCTTTCAAGTATTAACTGGAAATTTCAAAAGTCCTTTTGTGCCACCAGGACAGTATTGTATTGCTTTTTTTCCTGCCTTCAAATACTTGCAAAAGATATTTGCATAATGTTTGCTGAATTGACTGTGAAAGGGCACAGCGAGCTCTCCGCAGAGCGCGGTTAACCTCAGCTCCTCTCCTTGTCCAGACGTGTCCCGAGCAATCAGCTTATGGCTGAACAACAGATCATAGCACCAGTCGAACTACACACTGGAGAATTTCCAATTCATCTTCTCCTTATGTTAATAAGATGACTTGTTATAAATGTCATCATTTGAGTAAAAGACCTTGCTCAGTTTCTTTTTTTCTGCTCAGCTATTACCAGTTGATCAAAGGAAGAAATTATAGACTATGTCATCAACCTTAACTATATCACCATCTCTCTTCCCTCCTCACTTTATTGTCTTCATAGTTAAATTCTAATAAGACATTATCTCCAGTTTACCTAGGGTCTCAAAGGGATCTGATTTTCAACCTTGTCAGGCATATAATAGCTTCTGTTGAATGATCATTTGTATTAGAGGAGTGCTGAGGAGCTCAATGCATAGTACAAAGTATTAAAGACAGTCCCTGATTCAAAATGCTTGCAGTCAACTTGGGTACCAGAGATGACAGGAGGGAAAACCGCTGCAAAGGGGGACAAGTCTCATGCCCCACCTGCTGTTGCTACCTCTCACTCTTGTACAACACCTAGGTGTACAGTTCTCAGCCTTTTTATCGCTCTCCTTCCATTTTCTTTCATGTTTGTTTTTTCCTGACCATACAGTCTCAATGACAGCACTTGGAGAACCTCTTCATGGCTTCTCTCTGCTGTGTTGGCTCCTCTGTTCTCCACTATGTGTTTAAGCTGATGCATATGCAGGCCCAGGTACTAAGAAATGTCTAATCTTAAAATGTAGAGTGGGGAAAATAACCCTTGAGAATGAATGAGAAATTAAGACAAAATACAGTGCTAATGAATGTCTCTGTATTTAAATTCAACTCATGGTGAGTGGGTGGAAAGCTCTAGGATGTTTCTTCAAGATCCCAAGAGAAGAAATTTGACCTGTAGCAGCTAGTGGCAAAGGCAAAATGAAGCTAGACATGACTGAGATGGTGATGTGCCATGGAGAAGGCTCTGCCTTGTGATGTGATGCAGAAGCTATTCTGCACATCCCAGTGCAAAAAGGGTGGCTACAGTCCCTTAGTGAGATTTAGTAGTGTAATCCATTTTTACTGCTACGTAATCACTTAAGTACCACTGCTGTTGGGCAGCTGTGACCAGCAGTGACTGGTGTTACAGTCACTGTTTTTTCCTAGAGGCACTGTTTACTGGTGTTTACTGCCTCTTTTTCTCTTTGGAACCGGTGCCATGAACACAAGTCATTGAAAAAGAGGAAACCTGCACAAATCTGCTGTGCTCCAGGGAAAGGACAGGCATCAGCCAAAGCTGATTACTGGACCTTGCTCTGTGAGCTCCTACACCCTCTGATATTAGACCTGGCCAGTGAGCTACAACAAGGTCCTTCTGCCTGCAGTGGCCAGATGCAATCAGTTCAGAGTTGTTTCTGCTAAAGCTTTTGCTGCATAAAAATGCAATTCACCCCCAAACACTGACATTAACAATGACTGTTGGATGGTGGTGTTATCTCTCAGCAGGCATCCATCTTGTAGGTATAGGTATTGAAAGAGCCCAGAATTTTATTCATCTCTGAAAATACTGCAAGATAGTGAAACTCGCTGGAGGTAAGATGTATTCTGAGTCTCTTCTGGACAACGTAAACAAAGCAGCCTGTCTGTGTAGGAGTATGCAGGTGTTTTGTGCTTGGCAGATAACCAACACTGTGGTACCTCTGGTTCTTCTTCAGATGTCCCTTTGCTCTCCTCAATCAATTATCTCACCTACTCACAACTTGTTTTGGGGATTTAATTTCACTAGCATGGAAATACCCTGGAACTTGAGACTTGCCAGGAGTGTTGAAACGAGACAATGACCCGTGCTTGGCTTGCCTGAGAGCTTGCGTCAGTAGGGATCGCTCTGTTTACCTGAAATAGATGGAGCTTCTACTTATAAAATCTATGGTGAGAAGACCAGACCCAAGCGTGTGCGTGCAGTTAGCTAACACACATATTTTGCAGGGTTTTAAGATGATTTAATGAATGTGGAACACGTGGGAGTTCATGCACCTGCTGACTAAAGAAGATTATCCCAAAGTATCCTGAAGCTTTTAAGAATCAGCATGTAATGAATCTGCTACTACCACATCTCAAAAATAATGCTCTGCTGGTTTCCTTTTGGTGGCTTTTATTCTCCGGTGGTGCTGCTAATCCAACTGTTTCCCCCAAAGAAATAAATATTGCTCTGATGAGTTCTTATAAAATGCCTGGCAAGCATATAAATCTCCAACTGATAGCTTGTGTGCTATAAATTACTAAAGCTGCCCTTACAGTTGACCCCATCGAAGCAAGCTGGCTCGTCCTGACACTGCTGACCTTTTCATCCATATTCATAACGTTCTTCCCCACCATTCTCAAGTGAAGGAAGAGCATTGCTGAAGATGAACATAGTGGAATCTGGTATTCACTTCATAGGGCAGAAAACAGGTGAATCTCCAAGTGATTTAGTATATTATTCCCTACAGGCCAGCAAATTATGAACCTTCTCTTCCTGTAAGGCCTTTGCCTCTACCTTGGATGTTACTGTAGACATATCCTTCAATTTAAAGGGAACTATGATTTTTTTTTTCTAAAAGTATGTTAAGTATTTCATCAAAGCTTTTCATCTTGCAGGCAAAAATTACAATGCAATAGAATGCAGGAATCCAAGAAGATAGTTTCAAGCAGAACTGACATTTTCATTAAACCAGAATGGTATGACCTAGTATCAGTCAGCAGAGCAAACGCTTGGCTACAGAGACAATAGTAATGATTCCTCTAGAGACACAACTGTTTATTCTAATCTAAAATTTCCCTTCCTTATTTGCCTTATTTATAAGGCCAGCAAAGAAAGTTCAGCAATCTTGGATTTCTAGTAAAATACATTAATTTGATCAAAACATACACGAATGGCTTCTTTTTCACGAGTTCTCATTCACCCATTGCCAAGTTCCTAAGTCTTGTCTTAATAAGTCTCCCAGGCAAGGAGCAACTTTGTGCAGTTCATAAATCGGTGAGCTCCTGTTGAATGAAAATCTCAGTTTTCTTTAGTGTAAACTGATGTTTTAATTCAAATCAAGATTTTCATCCTCTTCATGAATATCAATCACATGGCCCCAGTGAACTAAGTATCAAGTGAATTTTCCTAGAAAGGCCTGAAATTGGTCCAATGGGAGAAGTTCCACGAAGCATCTTCTGAACAAGCAAACCCTTGGGACAGGGTAGTAGAGGATCAGCTGCATGAAGCAGAGTCTGCAGCGAATGTACTCCCAAAATAAACCTTGGGCTGGGTCTGAAAATGCACAAGTGCATGAGCGGAGTACTAGGGGAAAAGGAAGGAAAAGAAAAACAGAAGTGGTTACTGGAGCAAAACTCCTTAAGGAAATCTTGCATCTCTGGTATTGAACCAAATATTCTTGCCTTACCATTGTAACAACAACCACACAGGAATGGGAGAAGGAATTTGTTCACGGTTTGAAGGGCAAAGTACAGCCCTCTGGCCATGCATGTTGCATTGGATTCTCCAGGCCACATGAAATAATTTTTCTGTCTAAGTAAGCTTACAACCTTTCTCATAAGAAATAAGCACATACATGAAAATTAATTGAATGAATAAGAGGAAAAAAAACTGAAATAGAGATGATCTCAAGCTGCCCGTTGTTCCCATTCTCCCACACAGGAGTCCTCAAACCCTGCTGCTTCTCTTATGAAACCAATCAACTTTCCCTGAGAAGCTATTTCTTTAAATGTGATATCGAAATAGCTCCAATTTGCCATAAGGTGATTCCTACTTAAGATGCCACACCATACAACCATGTATCATCTGACCTAATCTCATCAGGCAGCACGACATCATCATTGCTGAGCTTTTACTAATTAAAAATGCCAAATATGAGATCAGTTAAGCGTATGGTTTTAATTCTTTCAGCAAAGTTTTATATGACACAAATCCTAGATGAGACATTCTGACAATGTTCACACTACACCAGCTCCACTCTTTTATTGCGTTGATATGTCTTCCTGCCCCCCCTTGAGTTATGAGGGTCATAAATTAAAAATAGCTCTACAATTTAGGCTACATAATAAAAAGAAAATAATTTCTGTGGCATAGCAGGGGAATAAAAGAGGATGACTGGAGAAGGCCATACTGCACATTCTGAAAAGAAGTGTTAACGCATATAGGGTTTTATTTTAGTAAATTCCATAGTAGTAAAATTAAATGTCATGTTGGTACATAGGACGATGTTGTGGGTTAAAAAAAACCCAGGAAAAACTCTCCAGCTGGTATAAAACAAGGACACCAAACTGAAGCCATTTTGTGCAATGCTACTACACTCCAGCTAAGAATCTGTGCCTATAGGTGGTTAAAAATGGTTTAAAAATACTAGTCCTCTAAAAATCCATCTTGTAGAACCATGCAAATGACAGAGGCCTGTCCCAGTCAGACTGTATCTCTGCAAACATTTATGCAAGTAAATAACCATGCACATGAATGGTCTTATTGTTTTCCAGTTGACTAGGCAGGATTGGGGCCTGTTCCCGGCTGTACAGGAGATGGGAATGTTGGCAACCAGCACAACTGAAATATTGAGCACAGCGAAAGATTGATGCTTAGGCAGAGGAGGGGCAGATTGCTTTTGCTGGTCCAAACTCAGTTCAGTAACGTTGTTACACCAGTCCAACTAAAATTAAGATTAACATCCGTACTCTTGACAAATACCTAGTCATTTAAAAATCAATCAATCAACAAGAAACAAACAAAAAAAAATCAAAGGAAAGATTTTCAAAATGATACTTAAAAAGTGCATATTAAGAAGGAGGATTATTAGCATTTGATGATGATCCAGCTCATGCTGATACCCAGAACCAGTGATGAAAATCCTTGGTCTCCAGCTCTACAGGAAAGGGCTCAATCCCACACTTTCTGTTGGCAGGCAATAGCACCATTACCTGTATAAAGGACACAGGTTCAGACCTGCAGTGTCCTCTTGCAAAAGTCCACAGATCTTTCCTGCTCACATTAAAAATCAAGGCAGAAATCCTGATCCAAAGTGAGAACGCTGCAGGCGTAGAGCAGGAGTGCACAGCTCCCTGCAGCGGGGCCCGAAGAACTGGCCTGGCTGCAAATTTGGAAAGTCACCACTGAGGAGCAGAATCTATCCGAATGAAGAAGGGGTTTAAGAAACCCTGTGTGACCTACTTGTGAACCTCTCCCGATGCATCTCAAAGTAAGTTGGCAAAGAGCAAATGAAATAATGTTGGGGAACAGTGCCTGACGACTACTCCTGCAGTCTCTTTGGTGCAAAGCAGCCAGGAATTCATGAGCTGCACGCGTGCCTGTGAATATACGTCCATGCAGCTGCGCACACCGAATTTCAGCCAGCCTGTGACAGGTTAGTCGGGCAGAGTTCACCATAGCAGTTCTGCACACCTTTACTTATAAGCTACCCATCATGTCAATATCTAAACAATAACCAAAATTATTTCTTTCCCTTACCTTATGCATAGGGAAAACTGCCTTTCAGGGGGAAGCCACAAGGGATATCTGGATCAGGCTATGATCAGTCTGGAGCAGAAGCCTCCTCTGCAGCAAGACGCAGCAAGACGGTTCATGTTTGGGAACTCTGTCAAAAATCTCTCTTGCATCAGAGCCTGGCAGAAAGAGCTTTATTTAGTTCAGCTCCTCTGGGGATGGTGGGATCTTTGTTTTGAAGCAGGGATCTAAAGTGGTTCTGCTCCAAGCTGTGATAGCTGTGAGCTCAGGGTGTCAGACAAAAGGTATTTCAGTAGGGCAGGTGACCTAATTCAACAGCTCTGGATACAGAAATCTGGCTTTCCTACAGCCCTGTGACCTGCTGTTATTCTACCTGGACATTTTATCTCCCCTTCAGGCTCCTTGTTTACTGAGAATATGAGTGATTTGGGACAGGGACTGGTCCTTACTCTGAATCTGCACAATGTACAGTACAATGAACCTCCTGCCACCTGGGTCGTGGTTAATACAGCTATGGGCATGTAGCTGGAGGTGACAATGCTGTAGATGAACAGAGAGACCTGCATGATAGGCACCTTCTGTTGCAAACTTAGTGTGAGCCGCACTGTCCTGCTGCTGCACCCAACTTCTTGACGTCTTTCCCAGGCCTTCCCTCCTCTCTGTGGGAAAAGATAGTTTTAAGACACTTCTATAGTATCATATTCTCAAAGGCAGTTATGTGTTTGGTCAGCCTGTGGTGTAAACTAGAGCAGCCTACGGGTTGCAGTGGCTGCCAACAGGGCTTATTCCAATAGGAAAAAACCTAAAAATCAAAGTACAGCGGTGCAACAGCTTCTCTTTCCCACAGAGGCACCCTCTGCCTGGGATGTAAAGATGATGATGTAGCACCAGGCTATTCTGCAGCCCCTGGTGCCCACACACAATTTTGGGAGGGGTGAGGAGAGAGGAGAAGGAAGGACTTCACTTATTAGCTTTTTTATTCCCTTTAGATTACCAGAATAAAATAAAGAGGCTGTAATGCAGCATTCAGCCAGGCCCAGTGTATTGGCCTAAACTGCATCTTCAGCAGGTCAGAAGACACATGGTGGGAACAGGGACTATTTTTCGTCTCTATAAATAGTGAAGTACTGACTGCTCAGACGAATGTATAAATGAACAGGAAACCCGGGCTTTTAAGGGAGACTAAAGCAAACACTAACCTTTTTATAGTAACTTATAACAAAGATTTGCCTAGATGGCAGGCTTGTATAAAGAAGTAAATTATCCTACTTCCTTACAGCAGTATAGAGATGCTCTGCAGATCGGCTCATAGAGCAGCCTCTCCAGTAAATAGATGTAGTTCAGAAAGAAGTGAACAATATTTATAAAAACTTTACCTATAGGTCAGTTAAATCAATAACGAAACAT
The DNA here is from genome assembly GCA_008921705.1 of Burhinus oedicnemus. Taxonomy (NCBI): domain Eukaryota; kingdom Metazoa; phylum Chordata; class Aves; order Charadriiformes; family Burhinidae; genus Burhinus; species Burhinus oedicnemus. The sequence goes on from VFFE01006710.1 coordinate 1,796,555, forward strand.
CACTCAATGACAGGACAAACTAGCAAATATGGTGGAAATCCATTTTTTTTTATAAAGCATGTCTATTACTTTATGACAGTGGTCAATGCAAAAGCCTTTAAAGCGCCCTGTAAGCGGCTGCTGCTCCCTCTATCCTCCTGCCTGGCATCCGAGGGACACAGCGTGCTGCAAGGGCGCGGTGCTCCGCTCTGAGGAGATACCAAGAGCACTCCAATAAAACACAGATGCTGCAGCTTCAGCCAGCTTTGAAGCCTTTGAAGATAATCACACCTTGAAATCACCCTGGGGCATGATGTATTTGCCAGGGAAGAAGTAAAATGTTGATTAAAGAAGGCAATAATGCTATTAATTAAATAGTAACAAAGTCCTACTACTCTTTGGAAAGAGGAGGGAAAAGAAGAAATGCTGTTTTCCTTCCCTCCTCGTGGTCCTGCTGCAGCTTGTTTCGCCCTCCCTGGCTCCTCAGCCTTGCTTAAGGCTGTAAGCCAGGAGTAAGCCCATGGAGCGATGCTGCTGTAGGAGTGCCCCCAGTGACTGGTGTACTGGACCTATGGTTCCCATACCATCAGACTTTGTTAAGGTTACATTCTGAGACAAAATTCTAAATGACAGCACTGAAGGCACCAACGGAAACTGCTGCAGGTGATTGAGAAACAATACTCAAACCCATACAGCATATAAACACAAAGATGCCTTTCCCGCTGGAATACGAGCCTGGGGAAACACCACTATGAACTTGCTGTCTTCCTTATAGTCTTTCCTTAGCAGCCCATGCCAGCTGGGGCCAGAGAGCCGGTGCGAAGCTGCTGCTGTTCGCAGCTCCACTGACTTCTGCAGGAGCTGGGGGCTCTCTTGAAAAAGCTTTTGCATTGGCAAATAGTTGGATCCATTACCATGATACTCCTCCTGATGGGGAAAAAAAAAAAAAAAAGGTGGCCATTGCTCTCTGCACTTCCTGCTCTTCAGGAATTTTCCAGTTACCTACAACTGAAGAGAACCCATAAAATAGCACGTCCTTTCACATCACCCATTTTGGGCTCTTATTCCATGGTCAGATCCTCGAGATTAACTCTGTCCTGTCAAACGCCTTTAGGTACCGCCCTGCAAGAGGACCAGAGTCGTGCACGTGGAGATGGATGTCAACCTAACAACCGACGCTCGGTGGAGAGTGAGACAGAAGCAGCTGGTGTTGGGACTCACTTGGGTGGGAGAAGAGGCTGGTGTTGGGGCTGGCTCCGGTGGCTAGTGGAGGCAGCACCTCCTGACCCACAACCTCCAGCTTGCCCGTCGGGCCTCCCGAAGTCGAGGACACGCCGCATCCTGGTCAGAGAGGCGTCATGAGGCCCTGCTGGCCTTCGCCGAGCCTCCTAGAGAGCCTGAAACGAGGCACGCTGAACCTGGGTACGGCTGTTACCGCGCTGAGGGGCCACGACCCAGCAGTCCCGCCCGCCTCTCTCACACCTGGCGTTCAGGTGCCACGGCCCGAGGCCGGAGCCGGGATGGGGCGGGGGGGGGTGGTGGATGTGCCGGGCCGATGGGCCCGGGCAGGGCGGCGGCGGGGGAGGCGGCCGGGCCGCGGCCGGGCCCGGCGGCTGGAGCCGCCTCCTGACGTCGGGAACCTGCCGCACGCGGGGGCGGGGCGGGGCGGGCGCCGGGAGCGGCCCGCGGGGCAGGCAGAGCCGGCTGGCGGGGCGCGGCGCCCGGCCTGCCACCGTGCCGAGGGCCGCAGCAGGTAGGGCGGCGGGGAGCGGGCGGCTCCCGCCGCACCGGCCGGGCGGGGGACCTGGGGAGGGAAGCCGGGCCCTGGCAGACAAAGGGCCGGGCCCGCCCCGTGGCGTGGGGAGGGGGAGACCCCGCGCCGTACCTGGCCCGCCGCGGCCCCGGCCGGGGCTGCCCGCTCTCCCCTCGGCAGCGAGCGCGGCCCAGCCGGGGCCTTGGGAAGGGGGGCAGCCCCGGCGGCCGCTCCGCAGCGCGGCTCGGGGCGGTGCGAGGCGGCCGCGGGTCTCGGCCGGCGGCTCCCGGCTCCCCTCCCCGGGCGCTTTGTCGGGGAGGCGGCGTTTCCCCGGCAGGGCCGGGCGGCGGGGCCGCTGGCATGTCGTGACAGGGGCGCGGAAGCCCTTGCCGCCGGCTCCCAGAGGGTTTTGAGTGTCCGCAGCGACAGAGAGGGCGGCGGGGGATGCGATCTCCCCTCACAACCCCTCCAGGCCTGCGCTCCGCCGGGGGAGGTCATTCATCCTCCCGCGGGTGTCACCTGCGCGTCCCCGGGGCCGCTGGGGCGGGGAAGGCCGGCGGTAAGACCGGGGAGCGCAGCCCAGCCCAGCCCAGCTAAAATGGAGATCTTCCCTCGGTGCATTTGGGAATGCAACTTCGATTCCCGGAGGTGGGTGGAGGGAAGGCGAGAGCCCGGTGCGTGCCGCTTTTATTTTTCCTTCAGCCAGAGAAGGGAAAATGCGATATTGTGGGAGAGGGAGGAGGAGAGGCCGCAGGAACAGGCTGCCTGCAGCCGGGCTGTAGCAGCGACAACAAACAGGTGTGGCTGGGAGAGTTCCCGATAAGCGCTGCTGCCCTCGCAGGTTACAGCTGCCTGTTGCGGGGGAAAGGGGAGCGGTGTACACCAAAACCCTCCGGTGGGCATTGCAGCCTGTGTTTCCTGTCCTGGGGTAGCAGCGTGGTTTGGTTTTTGGACCGGCTCCTGCAGTGAGGGAGGGAGGGAGGAAGGAAGGAAGGATTTGTGGGCTCCCAACTTACATCAGCGTGGAAGTGGGATGAGCAATAGGGAGGGTGTTCTCCCAGCACTGGTGTAACCGCTTCTGGGAGCGTAGCGTGAAAGGTTATAGGAGCCAGGTTATGTCACCCTACTGATGTGCTGGTCCAGATCTTTGATGATGGGGGAGGCTCCAACTGTGATTCGTGCACAGTGCTAGCCATGAGGAAATGTTCTGGAAAATATGTCCTTTTTTTTTTTTTTCCTTCCCACCATATTTCATTATTTCATTGATTGGATTCAGCTGCATGCTTCATTTTTTAAACAATCCTTTCTTCAGACCCTTAGTCTTACTTTGCTGTGGGAATAGTTCCAGGGCTGCAGAGCTCCTACACATGGCACAGGGGCAGCAGATCCTGGCACACACTTCACAACTGCTTGTTGCCACAAGACGTTTTATGACAGGAACACAAAGTGCAAGAGGCAGTGCTGGGTCTCATGGCACAGGGAAATTTGGGAACTGCAGCTATGCACTGATGTGCTTCCACACTTCATTAATAGCTCGCTGTCTGTGATGTTTTTTTGTGTTTAGGATGTATAAAGATTAAGTGCCAAGCACCAAAATGAGCGTGACTTCGTGGTTCTTGGTGAGCAGCACTGGCATTCGCCATCGGCTCCCTCGGGAGATGATATTTGTTGGCAGAGATGACTGTGAACTGATGCTCCAGGTAACATGGCTTTTTTTTTGTTACTTCTTCTGAAGATGCAGTAGATGCAAATGTAATGCTGAGGAGCTGTAGAAATAGAATCATAGAAACATAGAATTGTTTAGGTTGGAAAAGACCTTTAAGATTATCCAGTCCAACCATTGACCCCACTCTACCAGGTCTGCCACTAAACCATGTCTCTAAGCACCACATCTACACGACTTTTAAACACATCTAGGGATGGTGACTCAACCACCTCCCTGGGCAGCCTGTTCCAATGTTTGAGAACTCTTTCAGTGAAAAATTTTTTCCTAATGTCTAGCCTAAACTTCCCCTGGCGCAACTTGAACCCATTTCCTCTTGTCCTATCGCTAGTTACTTGGAAGAAGAGATCAGCTCCCGTCTCACTACAACCTCCGTTCGGGTAGTTGTAGAGAGCAATAAGGTCTCCCCTCAGCCTTCTCTTCTCCGGACTAAACAATCCTAATTTCTTCAGCCGCTCCTCATAAGACATGTTCTCCAGACCCCTCACCAGCTTCGTTGCCCTTGTTGAGTCTGCGGTTCCCATGAAGACTTCATATGTTTGTGAAAGTGCAAGTGAGGTTTCTTTCAAATTGCCATGTCATCAGATGGATAGGAGCTGTAGTGGCGGGAGAGTAATCAAATAGATTAACTACCTTGATGCTACTAGAAGTAGTAAGCAAAGACAAACCGTTCTGTCCTGATCTATGATTATGCTACTGTTTTTTGTAGCATTTAATACGTACACTGTTAGCTAGTATGTGTGATTTGGATGGGGTAAGGTTTTTGTTTGCCTATTTTTCCCTTTAAATCTGATTAAATTGTCAGTGCTTGTATCTGTCACTTCGCGTTTTTTTTTATTGTGGTAGGAAATACTGAAGTTTAGCAGAGAAACTAGCTGTTTTAGTGGGGTGAGTAAGGTGGTGACCTCTTCCCAGAGTAATTGTGTTACTGAGGCAAATTTGCAGGTTCTGTTAGTGCTTCCCATACCAGCATGTGTCTCTGCTGGTCCTAATCCAACGTGTCTGAAATGTTGACTGTGGTCTGATGTTTGACAGCATAACGTAATGGACATCACTCCAAACAAATGGAGCTGGAATCTCGCAAAGAGCTTTTGACAGGAGCAGTTCAGCTCAGGAATTTATAGAAGAGAATTAAATTAGTGTTTCTGCTAGACCCTTGCCATGAGTACTTAAATGCAAAAAAATGATAGATTGCACTTTTCTGTAACCCTTTTGCCCCTCTATGAAGGTGGCAAATGTGCCTGTTGGTGGCAAAATTAGGAAGCTGCCCAACAGGGACTTCCTCCCTGGTAGTTTCCACTGCTAACCTCGGCGCAGGTATGTCCTAAACGCTTTGCTGATGTTCTACCAGGCAGGTTGTGTTTGTAGTTACTGCAGAGATTTTGTATGATATCTTAGCAGGAGGTCTGTTCAGGGGAGTAGAAGTTCTTGTACGAGGTGTACTTGGAAGGCAAGGTGTTGTCTAGCTGTAATAAAATGTTAATGTCCACAAAAGGAGAGTTTGCAGTGTTTGTACTGCTCTGCTAGCTGGCAGTGAATGGCATGGCTGTGCTGCAGTGGTAGAGTCTGAAGCATGCTCCTGTTCAACAGCAGATCATTTGTTTGGGTTTTCCCATGAATCACGCTATCTTTTATTTCATGTTTCTACATGTCTGACTGGTGAGACATGTAAAGGTGAGACATTAAAAATATGTTCTCTCGTGACTTGAAGGGAGAAAACATACACAGTGGCCTTGGTTTCCAAAACCAGCCTGAGTTTTAGGTTGCCCATCTTAATACCTTTTGAAGGTACTGGAGGTTTTTTTTACTGTCAGGGTTCAGCACCCTGAGAATCACATGTCTCAAGTTGTGCACCCTAAAATAAAAGTACCCAAATATCACACATACTTAAAATGCATTGCTTGTTTCTCTGGTTATTTATGGGGTTAACTGGACAACGTGGATTGTAAGCCACTCCATAGCATGTGGAGTATTTCATGCTTCTTTGCAAGTCTGAGCTGGCTTGTCAGTGTTGTGTGTGGACTAGCAACCTTGTGACACTCTACGTTTGCCATGGACTTTTCTAAAAGGTAAATAAATTGGGATTACTGCAGGAGCTAGCAGTGTCTGTGAGAGTGAAGTGGTTGTATTTGGGGGCTCATAGGTGGTGGTGGTGGTATTAAAGGAGGCTTTTGTTATTTCACCAAAATGAAGGTTCTGGATTGTCTGTAAAAACCAGCTGCTTGTGTTCATGGGATGAGTTACATGTGACCCTTTATAAACATGTTAGTTTACTATCTCCAATAATAAAGCTTTTTCTAGGATCACATGTAAGGTCTTATTTTGAACAGCACAGCACACTGTTTTCCTAGCCATTTGCTTATAAAGGTGTTTTCCAGAGCTGCCTTGGGCTCCAAATAAGATGATTGTAGTAAGACTCAGTGCAGAAGTGAGACTGAACAGAGACTTGATATTCAAGCAAAGTTGAGTGTGAGCAGATGGAGGATGAGATCTAAAAATAGACTTTTTTCCTACTGTGACTGTCAGTGTCGCAAAATTGTTGTGCAGACTGTCACAATCGTTTGTCTTGTGGGAAGCTTAAGAAGCAGGGCAGTTATCAGAGCAGATGGACAGAGCTCTTCTGACAGTGTTCACACCTGTAGCATTTCTGTGGTACTGACCCCGAAACTGTATAGCTGCACAGTTATTTTGCTTACATATTTCAAGATACTGGCATTTATCCCTTGAAATGTACAACTGGGAGCAGACTGACAGTGTCTGGGGAATGGACTAGATAACCTGGTCAGTGTTTTTTCATCTCTAAGACTGTTTTAGGGATTTCATCATGATACGGTTTGTGGTTCCCTGTTGAGACCGTGTGTATTAGACAGCATGCAAACATATGACACAGAGATAACCCTTGTTCTGGAGACCTTGCAGTCTTGCTTTTCTCATTTTACTGTTTTAGGAGTGTCTTGTCTTTTGGTATTTTCTTGCAACATGTTGTCTCAAGGTATCAGATCCCTAGACTGCAAAAAATGATGGCTTTGTCACCAATCAAGCTTTAGTTTTGCCTGTGTTTACTCATTTCATATGAGTACTTGCTTTCTGGTTAACAAAGAGGTGAAAGAAACCAGAGTCTTTAAGCTTAAAATTAAGTAGGTTTGGTAGTGGGGAAACATAATCTACCTTGAAATCTTCTATACCTACTAAGAGGATTAGAAATATTTTAAATGTTTTTGCAGCACTATAAAGCTTCTAGTACAAGTAAATGCGAGATTTACATTGTGTTTAAATGTTAATACATGGGTGAAAATGCCGTGTAGTGTAGCTTGGCATGCAGTGTTGTTACACAGAGTCAAGGGCTCAGTTCTGCCCTTTTTCTGAAGAACAGTGCTTGATTTCTTCAGCAGTCTCACTGGCTCCCTACAGGTAGCAGTCAACAGCCCGCAAAAGTGTGGAAATCTAGACCTTCACCAACTTGCACTAGTGTGTTTTTTCTGTGAAGCTTGATGGTGGTAGGAAGTAATTCTCTGAAAAGGTTTACTGGTATTTTTTTTACCCAAAAATATGAGGGGTTTTGGACCATCTTGAACAAAGTAATTCTCCCACTCCCCCAACATTCATCTTGGGAAATATAGTTGCCGTTTTCATCAGCTTTGATCATTTGCTTAATGTAATGGCTGTTTACTGAGGTGACAAACATTTTGCAAACTCCAGATTTTCACTTAACCATTAAAATCTTCCGCTCTGTCCCTAAACAAAAAGCCTTTTTTGCATTTTTGCTAAATGTAAATATGTAACAGAAGTAAAAGCAGGGTCATGATTTCCCTGTTTCTTTTGAGTGAGAGATGTTTATTGGAAAATTTGGGAAAGCAAAATGTTTAACCAGTGCTCCCTTGAGTATTTCCCTCTCTTTAGAGCAATGGTTTGGGCATGCTGTTGTCCTGTGCCATGTGAAGTTGTACACATGAGTGTGAGTTACAGTAGGAGTAGGCGCAGATGGCATGATGCTTTCTGTTTTATGCCTTTTTCCTGTGTGCCTTTTAAGGCAGCTTGATACTTCCTATCAGGAGACACTGTTTTCAATTGCTAAATTTTGTAACTGGGGTGAGAGTTTATTTTCCAGGCATCTGTTTTAGGCAGTGTGTTCTGGACGTGATCAGCTCCGTTCTTTGGTCTGAGAAAAACAGTTTTCTTCATGTAAACTATTCAAAAGTATGTTTAACCTGTTCTTTGAAGTTCTGGCATTGTAGAACTGGGGGCTGGTGCTTTGCAAGAGTGAAAGCCTAGGTCAGAGGTGATTTCCGCCCCCCTCCCCCCCTTAATCAATAATCTAAATGTGTTTGACCAAGTTCCAAACCTTTGGAAAAAGGTTGGAGTTTGCGTGCGGTCAGCAGGGACTTGTTTGGTACTGTTATCTTAAGTCATGTTTCATGTGGGAGTGAGGTCGGTGAGGGGACAAGTTGGGGGACAGAACTGTCGCAGGTTGGGCAAAGAGGAACTAGGTGCAGGGATGCACAAGGCTGGGGTTTGGATGTAAGAGCAACTGCGCTAGATTACATCAAGGTGCATGTAGCCCAGTATCCTGACTCAGACAGTGGTCAAAGCAGCTCTCGAGGAAAGTGTGAGGACAAGCCAAGAGAATAATGATACTTGCAGAATACTTGCTCAACCTCTTGACCTGTGTTTCAGGAAGCCAGAAGCCAGATCCTTGGATTTAATCATTGGATTTCTACTGTACAAAGGCTCAGCAGGAGATTAAGATTTGGCTGAGCAGGGAGGCATAAGGAGTTGGTTGGTTGTGCAGAGTGAGAGGAGGTGCAGCAGGACTTGGAACAGCAGAGGATGGTGCATATCGGGCAGAAGCTGTTCAGTGTGGAGAAAGCGGGAATTACAGGACATGACTGAGCAGCATCTCCCTTAGGCCTGAGATGGGCTCAAGACTTGCTTTTAATTCTGGTGTCAGCAAATAGCTGTGAAAGCTACTAGCCAAGCATCTGTCAGTGGTCCATATGGGACATCGCATGCTGCTTATGGTATCAATTAGTCAGTTCAAGTGCTAGGGACTTGTGAGCTGAACATGCAAGTTCATTCTGCTGGTGAATCAGATAAATGGTTACTTGATAGTGCTTGAACAGCCATTTCCCTCTTTTTAGCTTGCTTTGGTAAAAAGCTAGGGAATTAAAAGCATTCTAGGCACTGAAGGAACATCTTATGGCTGCTAAGGCAAGTGTTTGTAACTGCAGAGCAGTTATGGCGTACCAGTGTGAATATTGCCTGTGTAATCCTGCTTCTGCCCCTGTGTACGTGGGCATGAAGATGCAATCTGTTATTGTGTCGTTACTGGATATTTTCTCCCTGCTGGATCTGTTCCATGTTTGGTATGCAGGGTGCACGGCGCACTCTGCAAATAATACAGTATGATGGTGAACTCTGCATGTATGTGACGTGGTCAAATTAAGGTTTCATTGACCTGATGAATCCTACCTTCCTCAGGCCACACGTGATAATACGATGTCTCTCCTACATAGTTCAGTAAGTGTATACATAAACAAGTGCGAATAGGTGTGGTGTAGTTTGTCTACAGCATTATGCTGGGAGGAAGCAGATGGTGTGAACTTGGTAGGTTATCTTTTTCTGGGTACTTCTAGGTGAATTCACTGCGGTGCAGAAGACTATCCCTCCATCACTCACGTATTTCCTGCGTTGGGAGCTCCCAGTAGAAGCTGTGGGGAATCTCTGCTGTGTTTTGTGTCCAGACCTCTTTCGCCGTGGAAGCACGGGACTGGAGTGGGAAGCTGTAGTCGGGACAGGGTGGTGCCTCACTTATGCTGTTTTGCTGCAGTTATCCAGAGGGTGTAAACCAGTACCTAGTTAGTCCCAGGGCGTTGGGAATTGCAGTGATCCCCAGAGTCATTCATTAGGTGTCACAAGGGACGTAGGTGTCTTACAGGCAGAAGGGAAAGGATCTAGCCTTGGGAAGGCTCTGCTTTTGACAGGTAGTGTTTTCAGGTGCCTGGGCAGCAGCTGTGGGAGGAAGGATGCACATCCCGTATTTCTAGGCCTAGAGTTGTTTTTTTGGCTCTTACCTCTCCCATTGTTTTCTGTTAATGTGCAGTTGATGGGAAGATTACGATGTCTGATGAAATGTGGGTTGAGGAGGCTGGAGGCATGGCAGGCATGGCAGGATCGGGAAACCTGGGAGGGGAGTTCGTTGCTGGAGGCAGGGCAGGGAGAGGTGATGGTGGCACTGCAGGCAGGTGGTTATTAGGAGTGAGAGTGCTGCATGCATCTGGCAAGGTGCTGGAAGCCTGGCTTGCAGAGGGAAGGTTTGTCCCTCTCCAACCAGTCAGGGGAAAAGAGGACCCCTTCCATGTCTGAGATCCTGATCTGGGTACTAGCACACAGCTCGACTACACTATAGAAATGCAGGTTTTTCTCCCACCTAAGGTGATGCTTTTCCATGCCTCCTGGGCGGCCACGTAAAACAAAGGGAAAGCCAGGGCATCTGTGGGCAGCGTGTTCCCTGCCTGCAGTCAGGATCTGACCCTGGGTCACTTGAACCGGTGCTCCACTTCGGGAAAGGGTAAAACAGCAAGCAAAAACCCATTCTACCCCAAAATAACGGGTTAAGTAGTTATGGGAACTATGCCAGCCTCCAAATCCCTTTGCCAAGCTGTGGGGATTAGACTTTCATTTTCCTGGGGGATTTCTCTCTTTTGTTCAGTGCCTTGTTTTTTGCATGAATACTCAGGCCCTGGTCCTGCCACAGATCCACTAAGCCCGTGATCTTGAGTGCAACAGAGCTGAAGCCAGGAGCCTCTGCAGCTTGGGAGCTGTAAAGCGAGTCCAGCCCCAGGATAAGGTGGCTACGCTTGGTGAAGAGACATTTGTCTGCTTAGGCAGAGTCATTTAGAAACCGACAGCACATGCCCTTGGGAGCAATCAGGCTGGCTCTTGTGGGGGTGTCTCACTTGGAACCAGTGTGGGGCAAGACGGACCGTTCACTAATATTCTGGAAGAGTACTGAAGTGGCCAATATACACAGCTCTGTGAGATGCATCGTGGTGAAAGAGGGAGGCACAGTGTTCGTATCTGTCATTAGGTGTTATCCAGGGTTTTACTTTAGAGGAGGAAAAAATCATATTTCAGGCCAGAATGCAAGGGAAAGGTTTTTTTGTTGGGGTGTGTGGTTGTGTTGTGTTGTTTTGTTTTGTTTTGTTTTTAATTTGGCTTTGTCTGTCTCCCTTCTAAAGTGGGACACTGGGAGAGGTTTGTATTTCCTTACTGGGACACTAGTGCAGAGCACAGTACTGGCAGAAATGTAACCTGTTCATTATGGAAAGTATTTGAGCAAATGTTTATTGCGTGCTGCCACCAGAATGCTGCAGTTATCTTGTGCCAGACATGCACAACAGACTGCAGTGAGGAATAGGGAAACTGCTCTTGTTTGTTTATTTTATCTCCAATACTACGATGCCTTGTGGCACTGGCAGGGCTGAGGTCCAAATCTCAACCCCAAGCAGTAGGTTTTTGCCCGTGGTAATTCTCCTGGGGAAGAAGCAGCATCTGTATCTACGTAGACAGCTGAGCTGTGTCTGCTCCCTGGCCCTGTGGGGAAACACAGGCTGTCTGGCTGTATTTCTCCTCCTGCCTTCCTAAGCAGGTCTTGTTTCCTTGTGGGTTTTGCTTGGTGTCTCTGCAGCTCGTGGTTTCATCCCGAGTGCCCTGTTCTATGTTTCAGACCCTTCGCCAAACACAAAGCTGTAGGGTATCTGCAGCACACGTACCCAGCGTGATGCCTACCTCTGTGGAGACTCCTGCATGCTTCTGAAGCTGCTTCTGCTGCTCCCATGCTAAGCAGGGGCTTTTTTGCTGATTTGATGTGTGCCGTTTTGAGAATCACAAGTGAGCTGCCTGGTTGCATGTCTAATTGGAGACTGATGATGCAAGATAGTGATACCGGCGTGGGACTGGCAGACCCAGAGGTGCCATTCCTATCTGTGATTTGGACTATCTCTTTAATATGACCTTGGAAGAAGGAAGAGCTATAAAATACCTCTGTTTTCAGATATATGCCGCATGTGCATTTTGTTTACTAGGTATTTAAAACATAATGCATAGATAGTATGATGGTGAACCAGGACAGCCTTATATTAGGAAGTGATTTGAATGTCTGGAAATGCAACCCTGGATGAGATTAGTGTAGTAACAAATCAGTGTCCGTGTTTTCCCTTCAGAGAAGTGTAAATGTTGATCAGAAAAGCAGATACTGTGTTTTCCCAAGAGCTGTTTTCATCTGATAACAGGTCCGCTGTTGGGACATGGTAAGAACACTGTATTCTTCCTTCATTCCCAGCCTCTCAGAGTGTAGCCTTATTTCTTGCCTGCAGATCACTAGTGGGACACCTCCCTTCCCTGCCTTCTTTTCCCCTTCTCAGTCTCATCTGAGGTGCTGCAGCTCTGGTTTTGTTGTTCGTATCCAAGCAGAATCTCAGTGATCCTTGCCATAGCTCAGCAGTGCTGCTCACCCCATTGCAAGTGCTTTTGTGGCGAAACAGATTAATTGCGAGGGTGTACCGGTTATTTTCTGCTGTTGACATTGGGGTATAGGCACTTCAGGTTTTTTTAACACTTTATTGGGAATTTTTTTTTTTTTTCCTCTTGGACCCCTGGGTCCCCTCCTGACAAATGGATCAGTCTTGCCTTTTGTTGTGGAGGCTGTGATTGATCATAAGCAAGGCTCAGTATTTGGTGTAAGCATGCATTTAAGCTAGGGAGTTAGAGAGTCCTCTTATATTTGTGATTCAGTCAACTTAACTGCAGCTTTTCAATTTATAGATGCATAAAATCTTTCCAGTGGAGTTGCAGACATTTGGGAGCTCTGCACCCTTGGGCTGCTCTGAACATGTGTCGACTCAGGCGTCTTAAATCACTTTCTGCGATCAGTGGGTCAAGCAATAGAAACCACTGGCCTGCTGGGCTGAAGTGACTTCTGCAGGACTGGTCTCAGGCTCTTGGCTGTTATCAGTCTGGAAACTGGTTAGTCCTTTCTTTGGCAGTGGGATTGAGGCAGTTTGCTCCTCTCTGAGAACAAAAGCACAATCAGCCGTTGGGTTGCTGCTGTCACCGCACACAAGAGCGGTTTATGTTAAATGTGACTGATGTTGAAATAAACCACACCTCGGCTCTCAAGTAAGAGTGACCTTTGGCAAGGCTGCATCAAAGTAAATAAGGTGTGATTTTAGTTATTTTAAGCAGAGTTTCCTTGGAGACAGGCCCTCTGGAACTCCTGCTGCCAGTTCCTGTGATGTTTGCTGGTTTAACATAAACAAAACTAAGAAAATTCCTCTCTTCTCCACAAAAGCATGAAATTTCACAGAAGTGCTATCTGTGTAACAGTTTGCTGTGTTCCTGGTGTGCTCTTTAAAGAGATGCTGAGAGGCAGTATCAAGACTGTGGGTCAGATTTTGCATATCTTTGACTCCTTTTGCAAAGGGCCATTTTGAACACAGCTGAAACTTCCTTAGAATATAGGAAGTTTTGGCATAAATTGGTTCCTTTGGTGACCTCTTCCTGCCTTTACGTAGGGGAATATCATACTGCTGGAATACATTTCTGCTTCCTTGTGATGACCCTCGTCTGGTTTGGGACTCCTGAGTGGCTGTAGTCAGCTGTTGTAAAATACAGTAGCCCAAAGGCTGTGCTGACTTACACCAGGGTCAGATGCAGGGCAAATTGAATTTTTGGGAGACAGCTGGTTCCCAAAAATAAACCCTTTTTTAAATGACCTGTGATTCATTTAATATCAGACACCAGATAAAATCTACCCTAATTTTTTGTCTGGATTAGCTTTTTGGGCTGGAAGCCTTTCTGCCCTTGGAAGGGGGCTAGAGGAGGGATTGTTCTGCCTTTAAAATCTGTTAATCTTTAAAAGAGTCTCTATGACATGCTGTAAAAAGCTAAAGCAAACACTGCTGTTAATCAATGTTCTCTCACATCCCATTGGGAACAGTGATTGATGCCCACAATTTTGGGGAGCGGAGGGACCAGGGGAGATCTTGCATCTGTGCTGTGCAGACAGGACCCCTGTGCGCAGTTGTCTTTGAGTCCAGCAGAATGAAAAGTAGTTCTATAAATGCCCATTGATGGGGAAAGGGGATTTCTACCTGATGGTTGTGGGGATGGACTCTGGGCAGGCAGGGCAATGGAAGGAGACCCTCTTGCATCCTCCCGAAGGGTATAAGGGACCACGTGGCAGGTCACAGACAACAGCTGCTGTGGTACGCGAGGCTGCAGCTGGAGACGTTCCCGTCCTCAGGGCTGTGTGCCGAGGTGCAGGTCCTGGGCAGCATCCCTCAACCATCCTTACCTGGACCATCCGTACCTTATGCTGCACGTACCTACCACAGCCACTTGGGCGATTGCAAATTGGACTGAGGGGCTGCATCTATTGTGAACAGTAACAGAGAGAAGCAGCAGCTTCGCCTGCCCTACCTTGAGGTCGAGGTCAGACACCAGTTGTGGGGACTGCATGAGGGCAAGAGGTTTGCGTGTTCCCCTCCTGGGAGGGCATTGCTGTGCATTGCTTCCCACGTTTAGGGTTTGGCGTAGCAGGAGATATGAGTGGGGTGTCCCCGACCACGTTGTCTCTACCTGTCCCACAAGTTGTTGTTTGTTTTGGGGAGCAATTGCTGTCCAGCCAGCACCAGTTGGGCAGCAAAGCATTAAGTGCTGCCTGGTTTTTCAGCTTGGACTCGTGAGCTGACACCTTGTAAATTCAGCAGTGTATGGATGACTGTATTAGTGAGGCAGCTGGAGGCTTGGAGTCACCTGCCTGTCTCCTCGCTGCCTCCTGTGGTGGCAAGTCGTGAATAGTGTGAGGGACGTTGGAAGGTGGAAGGGCAGTCTTCTGGCCAAGTATGTACTTGCTTCATAGTGGTACTTCAGGGTTATTCTGGAGGACAGGTCTCCTGGGGGAGATGCTCTGCAGGGGGAGGAGGTGCCATTTATCAGCTGTTGGGATATTACCAGCGTCCTTGACACTGGCAGGGGCAGAAGAACTTCCTGCAAATGGTAGCACTTTGTCTGGAAAAAGCCTCTGTGTTTGTTTCAGGGGAATTCCTTGATGAAATCTTTGCCTCTGCATGCTCGCAAGGAAGTAGATAATGGCTTGCTGAGAGTGGTGCTGTGGAAACCAGCGTGTTTATACTTGGGAAAAGGGAAGGACTTTTCACCAAGAACTTGTTGGTCGATGCCCAGGAGGAGGAGGATTAGCTGACTTAGAGCCTGGCTTGTCTCCCTGCTCTGGTAGCATGTCCTACGCTCCCCTGGCCTGAGATACCAGGGAGGTCTCAGTCTCATGTGTGCGTGCTGATGGAGTGACTGGTTCCAGTGACCGGTTGAGGTCAACTACAGCAAGAATTCAAGTTATGAGAGGCAGTAGGTCTAAATACGGACAGTCTGGTGTCTTTATAGCTGTGACACACCATATTTCAAAATTATTCAGAGATTTTGTTCTAACACTTCTTCCTCAGAAGTCTGACACTGTTCCTGCTGAAGTGTCATACTCTGTTTTGAAGATAAGGTGCATTTGGTACTTGTGCACTGTGGCAAAGCCAGTGGCACCAAATCACTGTCCAGTTCAGTGTTCTCAAACCTAGCTTTAAATTTGAATTCTCCTAGAGTTGCTATCTTTCTCATCCCAAGTTTACTAACCTCTCTCCAACTTGGAAAACATCCTAGAGTTTAAATCAACTCCAGGACATAATCCTGGGAACAGTATACATTGTTGTGAATAATTTGGTTTGTAACTTAAGAAAACAATTTTTTTTCTCTTTGAAAAATAGGAAGAAATCATCCCAAATGGGAAGCTCCCTAGTGATGAGGCCACTGGCTTCAGCTGGTGAAAAATGAAGCTCTTCTAGTTCGCACTGGCTGAGATCCTGCCCCCCAGGCTTTCAGTTGTACTGGTTTTCAGTGTGTATTGATATAATTTACTGAAATTATGGCATAGTCTTGACAGCCTTCAGTGATTCCCACTCCCCCGCCCCCATGGAAATAGTGTATTATCTTCAGTGAAGTGTTTAAACAACCATGGAAGCGTTTACTGTTTATCCTTTGGTTATTTATAGTAGTAAATAATATTTAATTATTCCTGCTTTCCCCCTTTCTTCCCCTACCCCATATCAAGTTAGTTTAATGTCTAAATATTGCTTTGATTAACAGTGTCTTTTATGCCTGACCGGTCCCACATTCATTGTGCTTTCATTGCCAGTCCCGCAGTGTCGATAAGCAGCATGCTGTAATCAACTATGACAAGGAGAAAGATGAGCACTGGGTGAAGGATCTCGGGAGCTTAAATGGCGTAAGTAGCAAACCTCCTGGCTGATGGAGGTGAACACGCGGCATGCTGAGTCTGCAAGCGCTTGTACGCTTGCTTAATTCTACTGTTAGACCCTTTTGGGTCATTGCAACTGTTGGCATGAGTTAAGCTAAACATACATAATGATTTGCAAGGCCTGAGGTGGAGGTCATGTATCATGCCATCTTAGAAGAGGAAAGCTTTGGTGAATATTGTATTTCTTTTTCCCTTTCTTCTGGTGTCCTTGCAGAATGCTTCAGGGCTCACAAAATCATAGACCTTCTTGCAAAAGAGGAGGAAATAAATTCAGTCTTATTTTGGGGATGTTAACATTAAACTGGTGAAGATTCTGGAGCAGCTGTTCAGCATGAGCAGGGTGACCTTTTGGCAATTCAGTTGTCAGTGCATGGAGTGATTTATGGGATGATGAGACATTTAATTTCTTTGGGGAGAAACTATTTAAAACCACCTCTTTTTTTGTAATAAAAATTGCTCTTTTGCCTGCCTTGAGCCTGGTTTGTGTGAAGACTGAGGGATAATGTGAGCCCAGAACAGGGAGCTGAGCCTGCCTGAATCTTAATCCTTGCTCTGGTCCCGATTCACACAGCAGTGTTAAGGCAGCTCAGTGACTGCTTTGTCTGCCCACTTGAAATCTATGATTTTTAAATACACCATCTTAGTTAAAACTGTCCTAATGTTATAGCATGCCTCTTTTTTTGGCTGTTTCTTCATACCAGTGGAGCTGTTCCTCTACTGGAGCAGGTCTAAGCTAGATTCACGTAATTGTCTTCCCAGTAGGGGTTTTACTGCAGTCATTGTTTTGGGCTTAGAAACAGAAGCCCTCCACCATCACAACCACAAGACGAACACAGAAACTTATACAAAAACAGTGGCTAAAGGAAACCTCAACCGTTCTGCCTCTTCTGGCATCTGAAAACAGCAAGAATTGAGTGTTAATCCTTCTCAGCCTAGTAGCTGAAGGCACAGAGCCCTGCTGAAATGGGACTATTTCCAGTAACTGGCCTGGGCTGTAGCTGGATCCCTGTTCAAAACCTGTGGTATTTAATTCATGGTAGCAAAATAGCAGCTGAAAATTCTGCTTGCAAGAGAGGGAAGGCTTGTACCGCTCTTCTGTCGTCACATGCTAAAGCATATGAATTTGCAACGTTTTAATAATAGACTTGTGCTCAAAGGGGCAGTGGAGTGAAAGGAGTTACAGCAGTGCCTGTCTTCCACAGCTGGTCAAACACACTTCTCTTGGAGAAGACTGTTGTGGCCAAACTGAATTTATTTTGCATGAAAGAAACATAGGTCCTTATTTGAAAACTTTAATGAAAACTTGTTTTCCCCCCTGAAACTAAAGAAATAACTTTTGAGGACCTTGAGTTTAATTCCATTTTCAGAATTTGCTTTTATTTTGCATTTACTTTATAGCTTGTCAACAATGTGTTATATGGCTGCTTTGGATAATCTGGTTCATATTCATTGTCCAAAAGTTTTGTATTGTTTTTATTATAATGTTCAACTGATTCTGCAGTCTCTATTATGGGCCTTCTGGTTTTGAAAGTAGCATTTCTATCTGCCATAAGCAGTTTTCTTGGGTTATTTTATTTGATGTAACCATGGACGAATAGGTAACAACATCAAAATGGGTTTTCTTGCAGACTTTTGTTTTCCAGAAAATTCAGCAAATAATTATTCGTGTTCCAGATCTGACTGTTGTGGGATTTTTAAATATTAAAAAATTTAATGCAAATAGGAATTCCATGCCTTTTAACCAGCTTTACTGCTTTTATTCTGAAATTACAGGCCTGTTTCCCAGCTCTTCTGTAAATTGCCAGGAAGCTGGGAGCTGTTGTCTGCTCAGGTTCTAGTTTCCTGCTCTAGCATTTATTTATCCCCTGTGGTTAATACTTGGTCTTATCATGCATGTTTGGCTTGGCTGAGGTGGGAAGGCAGAAGGAGAAGACTGCCTCAGTGGTGAAAGCATGTAGATTAATTTTCTAGCATAATTTTGATTCATCAGAGTGTAGCTACATTTGTATTGAGGCTACAAAGACCCAGCAGCAGGTTCCTGGTCTGTGAGGCTGGGTGAATCCCACCTTGCGAGGTAGGGTAACTCCTGGTGTCTGTGACTGCCCTGGGTGCAACTGAGTGCCTGACCCCCATCAGCATTTGGCCCAGGTTATTACAAAACTACATGGGTTTATTTCTGAAAGATGTCCATGAGTACTTGATTTGTTTCTCCGTTGCTCTGCAAGAATTGTTCTTAGGGGGTCCCCTCGGAAAGCAGGCATCTGAGACATCCATGATGTTTATTCACAGCTATGAAGTACATTTCTTGCACCTTTATAAGGATAACTTAGTTTCCTTGGGCCTTAATTAACTGCCTGGAGCATAGGAAAAACAAGTATGCAAATTTTTTGTGTGAGGGGCCTGTTGTACTGATACATGATGTCTTGGACAATGTGGCCTCAGACATAATGGTGATGCCACTGCAAATGCTTGTTTTCCTGTGCATTTTCATTTCCCCCTTCCTCTGTGATAGGTTTTGCTTGTTAAATTATCAGGCCTTGGGGCTGACACCAGTCTTGTTTGACATCCAGTGGAAAGCTGATTCCCAGCTCAGTAATTAGAGTATGGGTTGCACCGTTTGCTGCTCTTGCTGGTTGTGAAGGGTGGAGGGGAACTGAGAGTATCTGAAGTTCCTAACTTCAGGCACGTCATTTACGTGTTAAAGTTGGGGACTAAAATTTCATTTGCAGGCGGTAGTAAGGTAAGTCTCCCTAGAGGTCCCTTCAGAGCACCTTGCTTTGAAGCATAATTGGGGTGCTCTAACTTGCCCATGGGAGCTACTTGCTGGTGTTGATTTTTCTAGGGAACTTAGCTCCTCACCTGGCTGACTTTGTGCAAATGAATGTGCGCACTGCTGTTGACAGATGGACATGGGCACCCTCCAGGAGCCCTGTCCATCTGAGATGCATCACCTTGATACCCTCAGTCAAAAACCATTCCTGTACTTCTTTCCTGCAGACGTTCGTCAATGATGTGAGGATTCCTGACCAGAAGTACATCACCCTAAAACTGAATGATGTCATTCGCTTTGGCTATGATATCCTTCTTGTCTGAAGAGGGAGTGGAATGCGGTCTTTGATTGGGCTTTGTGCTGTTTGCTGCATGGAGAGTTAACAGCGTTAATTGTGACTAATGAATAAGGGTGTTTGTTTTGCCTCCTGGAGCCTTTGGATGGCTCATAAACTTTTGTTTCTCCACCATGGACCTGATTCAGAGCATATTAATCATGATGCCTGCTACCTTCTTTGGAATTTGAATCGGGCCCTGCACTGGCAGTAGCGACTGTGGAGGTGCCTCTTCAGTCTCTTTCTAAGGAAGGGGTGCATTGTGGGTTTGGGGTTTTTTTTGTGTGGCAATTGTAGCTGGTACCAGCTGGGGAGCAAACATATTTCATATGCTTTTGTATGACCTAACATCTTCCTTTTTTTTTTTTTTTTTTCATTTAACTTGTGTGTTTTTGTTAGTCATTTCACCCAAATGCTTGCTTTCAGACAATTTGCAGGTCTTCAGCCTTAAACATTTAGCTTTGGGGCTTGTGGTCAGACCCTTGACTGTATCGATTGAAGTTTGCCTGTGCAAATTGCTTCTGCCACAAAATGCAAGAGTAAATATCTCTTTAGAAATAGCAAATTTCACCTCGGTTGAGGAAGGCTAGGCTGCAGTTACTGCTTTGTTTACAGAGTCGCAAATCCTGCTAGTGTCTGCTAAAACACCTTTGCCTTCATCCCTTTGCTTTTCATCCCAATGTCAAATTCAGCCTGTATGACTGGCTGTAAGTGTAGATGTTGGAATGCCTTTCTGAGCCTGCAGAGTTAACAGTGGTAAGTAGAGGCTCCTATTGCTGCTTTTTTTTTGTAATCTAATCTTTTTTTTCAGTTTTTTTCAGTTGTTTCTATCTGCCAAACTTTACTCAGTCAGGCTGAATTTAGAAGTAGCAAGTGTCTTCTCCAGATTTCTTTTTTCTTTTGTGGGGAAATTTCAGTTAAAACAGTCCAGACATTTCTGAGAATAGAGGCAGAGACTAAGTTTCACCATTGCAAGAGGAGGAAGTGTTTGGCTGGAAAACTTGTACATCCTTGACCCCAAGGCCACATTCTTCTGCCTTTTGTTGTCCCCATGATAATCAGTTTGTGCTTGGCCATGCTGTAGCCCTTGAAATACTCCAAACCTTGCTGGAGCCCAGAGAGCTGAAGCAGCAAGGAGAGGCTGAGCTTCCCTGGTCTTCCAGGGATCTGGGTACCTTGGCTCTAGGCAGTGACAGTGCAGGAGCACTCACTGTTGCAACAGGTGTGCTTAAACTGATGTGAGTGCAATTCTGGATCTGCTGGAAAAGAAGGTTTTCTAGGCCTTGTGTAAGATCATACTTTTGGTCTTGGTCTTGCTCTGTCTCTTGCCATTTCAGAAATACATCCTTGCTTCACACTGGGGGTTTTTTTTGTTTTTTTTTTTGTTTTGTTTTGTTTTTTTTTTAAAGGGAGGTAGTTGCTGAATCTTTAAAAAAAAAAGAAAAATATTATTTGCCTTCAGATCAGTATTTGAACAGGGTACAGTTGATGAGGGTTCAGGCATACGTGTCGGGGGGAAGTACTGAGTGCTGCCAAATAAAAGAGCACTGTCCTCTGGGATTGTGTCATTAAAGGTGGGGGGGTCTCAGCGCACATGTGATGAAGCCTGTTACAGTCCCATAGGCAACCTCAGTTCTAGCTTTT
Organism: Burhinus oedicnemus; assembly: GCA_008921705.1. NCBI lineage: Eukaryota > Metazoa > Chordata > Aves > Charadriiformes > Burhinidae > Burhinus > Burhinus oedicnemus. The sequence continues at coordinate 1,817,140 of VFFE01006710.1, forward strand.
CTTGACTTTGCAACTTTGCAAATGTTTTTTTTTGATGTAGCTGGTCATCTGTCTTCTGGTCTCTAGATGTGTGGGGAAACTTGTTGAAGGTTTGCTGTGAACTCCAGTCTAGCAAAGGCATAAGTCAGTGCCTAGAGTATGCGTAAGTTTTAATGGCTGCAATACAGGTTTAAACTTTTTATAGAAAGCCATTCTGACCACTAAGCAACCAAGTTGAAGTGTTTGGTCCTGCAGCCCTTACATGGATATTCATGTGAAATGAATGATTGCATTTATGAATTGTAGAATTTATTGCCCTCAACAGGAAAACTGTAAAGAATGTAGGTTTTAGAGTCATCTTTTTACTTCAGCGTAGTTGCTATGGCAGTTACAATCTCTTCCTCTCCTTTGCTGCTTCAGTGCCGCTCTCTTTAGCAGTGCTTTCTGTGCATACGGCGTTCAGCTCAGTGTGGATGGCAGCATCTCCTGAGGTCTCCAAGTCAGCTATGTGGTGTTGCGTGAGAGCGTTTGCCTCTCTTCCATTTACAGTTTCACTTACAGACACTGCAGAGTTTCCCTGCTATGCCAGTATCACTTGGTTTATTTTTAGTCTAACATTTTCCATCTTTTCTTTTTCCTCCCCTATGCTCTGTGCTGTGCTGATTGGATTGTTCATGATGACATTGCCAGATGCTTCCTTTTTGTTTGTTTGTTTTTTTGGTTTGGTTTTTTTTTTTTTTAACATGGTATTGCTGAGGATTATTGCCTAGGCTCAACCATGTTGAATACCTCCCCTCCTAGGAGGTCATGGCAGCTCGACCTAATTTACTTTTCATCCAGGAAACTGCAGTGACTGAAAGGCCTTGTCAGGACAAGAGAGCAGCATAGTCCCAGGCATCCCTACAGGGAGCTAAGCTTTGCTGTTCCCTTGCCCCATCTTTGCCAGGATACCATGGCAAAAGAGTGTTCTGCCCAGAGATGTCAGCCAGGTGGAAAGGAGTGGGGTGTGAATTGCATCAGGGCTCTGGTTGCTCCCCTGGGTCCTGCACAGAGATGCTGGTGTTCCCCCAAGCTTCTCCTGCCCTGCTCCCCTTGTCTGGTGCTCTTCAGTTGGCATGGGTCTGGCCAGCCGGTGTGATTGCACGCTCCTGCAAAACACGCACAACAAAGACCACGGTGGGATGCAGTACAGTCAACTTTTAATACCCTGCATATTTTAAGCTTCTCTGGTTTTATGATCTTGTTTTCTTTCTGTGACTAAGTGCTAGATTTCTCTGTCCATCCAATTTCTTTGCCATTTCCTTAACGAGTTCTGTACATTCGAACATGTATGTCCTGGAACAAATTCAACACAAAGTCCCAGAAGAAGCATTAAAGGTAAGGGTGTATGGGTGTTGGTGCATTTTTAAAAAAAAATTTTAAGTGCTCTAGTAATGGTCAAGCAGACTGAAATATTAATATACTCCTGACAGCAGTGAAATTTTCCACAAGTGAGGCTCCCCTTGGATTGGGGCTTAATAAAACCTTCCTTTGAGGAGAGATACATGTCCCAGTTATCTCGGCTCTGATCTCTTATCTCTTATCCCTGTGCTAACATGTAGATGAAGTTATTTATCATTTCATGACTGCCAACAAAAAAGGTTACTAGAGCCGTAATGTATTAAAGAACAGTCAGCACATTAACTTGTGGGTGAAGCACAGCAGAACTTGTTCCCTCCCAGAAGTGGAGTGCAGATGACTTCTTCTGAGCATGGTGAGTTAGGCCAGCTCCATCACACTTCCTCCGGCAGGCTAAAGTTTGCTTAATTTATTCCTGTATATCATCTCATTTTTGCCTTCAAGCTTCCAATTTTTATTTACTGAGCAGTCCTCTTATGAGTGAGGTATTTTTTAAACAAAGAGTTCAGTAGTAGGTACGAAATATTCAAGCATCCTTTTATCTAAGGCAGAAAAGCAACCCCCTCTAGGCAAGGAAGCTGTCACGTTCAGCTAGGGACTGGGCTATCAGTGCCAAGCATCACCTCTTGGCTAGCAGATACTGTCTTAGCCCTTGTTCCTGTTTAGGACTTTGAGAGGATCAGAAATGTAACAGCTAGAATTAGGCAAATGATTCATTGAACTTACTCAGGGGTAATCTGGATGGGTACACCCTTTTATTAATTTACTTGTAATAAACCCACTTTTAAATAGCTCATTTACTATGTTAATGTGGAGCCTGTTTTAAGGCAGAATCACTTTCCTAGCTGGAGAGAAGGTTTGGAGAGAAATAATTAAAATATATTTTAATTGCCTTTGCTGAAAAACTGAGATAATGCAGATAAACGCCCTGAAAGAATTTATAATGTTGCTTTAAGAACAAAAGGGATTTCAGGATTTGAATCTTGAATGGAAAATGGCCTAAGTTCTGATTCTTCTAGGTTTATTCTTTAAAGGGTTTCCTAATTAGCTATTTTGCAGAGCTAAGTCACAGTGACCTTCTCATGGACCAGAATTGTCACGTAATGTCTTCCAAATGGGTTATTTGAAAGCCTCTCAGCTGGCATTTCTGCTGTTTTATAGCCTCTATAAGGTGTGCTTTTTTTTTATTGCAGAACATAGTTGCAGTATTTGCCTTTGCATGATCCATTTGTGGGGAAGGGTGGTTTATCTTTTCTGTGGGCTGGCACACCAATCGCACTGGCACTCTGCAACTGTTGCTTGTGTCTCTGCAGCATGAGAAGTACACCAGCCAACTTCAGATGAATTACAAAGGCACGGCAATGAAGAGGGTGGAGCAGCCCATGGAGCATGGTGTCTACACTGAATCCCCGCAAGCAAAGCTGGAGAAAGGAGAGAGGAAAGCAATTACAGGTACTTGCACGGGAACCAGTTAATCAAGATTCAGAACAAAGTGCAGCTTAAGCCCTGTGCTGGGTTATGATTCTGACAGTACAGTGTTGTGGGTTGCGTCAGGAGCAGTTCCAGAAAGGTCATCTTTCTAAACCTCTGAGTATTCCAGACTCAGTTTTTTAGAGATTCAGACTCTAAAAAAAAATCAGCTGGCGTGATGGCTCACACATGCCTTGTCGCCTCTGTGTGTGCTGGAGTACCTGTAGGCCGAGCAGGTTTGGGAAGTTCTTTGGCACCTGTCTGGTCTATTTTTAATTTCCTAATCATAAGCTGGTGTTTGAATGGAGACGGTGACTCAGTAGAAAATGTATGGCTGCTGTGGTGTGGTGCTGGCAGGCAAAGAAGCAACAAGCCATTTCTTTCAAAAAGCCGTGTATGGTCTTAGATGGTTGTATTTCCTGACGTGCCAACGTGTGGGATTGAAACTGACAGCCGAACTGGAAGATGTTTGCTTCAGGTTCACTGTTCCCCAGCTCCAGACCTCTCCCATTTGAAAAATTCCTTCTGTTCTCCATTTCTTTACGTTCTTACTGCTGCCTTCCTTTAAAGACCCTTTGTCAAACTTGCTTCCTCCCTGTTCCCCATCATGATGGGCCAAGGCCTCCCCATCAGTCTTGTCTCACCCATCTCACCCAGCTTCCTATCTCCTGTATGTACTGCCCTGGTAGGTCTCTCCCCAGTTCTACTCAGGTATGAGTTGGTGACCTTCTAGACCTTGATGATGCATGGGAGGAACAAATATGGTTTTAAAGCATCCTAGTGACGGATGACTGCCAGCAGTGGTCTTGTGGTACCAGGGTGGCAGGGTGATTGGAAAGCTTTAGGGTTAGCAGAGAGACTGCCCACTAGGTCTGTTGGAGGAAGGAGCAGGGAGGTGAATGGAGGGAAGAGGATGGGCAAGTAAAAGCGTGAGACAGCATCTTGGGTGAGGTGACCTAGAGACAGATAGAGCAGTTTTCTAGAAATGTGTACAACTGGGTAAATCTGTTAAGGTTTCCTGACAAGTAATTGGAGTGGTTTGGCTGACCTTAATCTCCCATGTATTGTCTTTATGAAAATCCCTCTAAGCTGACACAGGGTACCAAAACAGTGTAGTTTTTCTCCCTGGTCTTGTCGTTGCCTTCAGCTGTGCGTGGAAGCACATGCACATGCACCCGTGTGCCCGACTCCCATTTTCCGCACCGCAAAACCTTTCTTTGTGTTGCTTTAGCTGTGTCTGTGTGTCGCCCTCCCCCATGGATGTGGTGTTTGTGACTTTGCCTCACAAGCGTGCAGTTAAAGGGATGAAGTTGGCGATGATTAACCATGACACTGCAGAGGATGAGAAGGGGTGAACCTCACTGGGGGGAGAGTCCTCCAGCTTCATTGCAAGGGGCATGGGGTTCTTGAAAAACCATGCCAGTAACTGGGCCAGTTTGCCAGTAACTGGAACCAGTTTGCGTTTGCTGCCTGATTGCATGAACATTCTCATTTTTATTCTTGCCATCTTCCAAGATACACCCTGATTGGTTTTAACCTACATAGTGTAAGTGGCTGATATTTGGAACATCTTCAAAGTCAGAATGTTGAGTGACTCTTCAGCAAGGTGACCCATTTCTCTACCGCGTGGTTCACAGACCTGCATTACATTTCTGTCATCGTTAACGGGCACAGACCGTAGGTCTAAGGCAAAAAGGGCTGTGAGTACTTATTGGGGGCCAGTGCTGAAGTATGTCACATACAGTGGGACTGATGGACAGATATGAAAAAAAATCTGTGAAGTGCTCCTAACCCCACTGAAAGATGGAGAAATTCAGGACTTCTTGGTGGAAGTATTTTGCTGGGTTGGACGGAAGCCTGTGGAAGCGAGAGAGGGAGTCTGTGCATTAAATCAGGGCCTCGCTCACCAAAAGGCATCTCTGTCACGTGAGCAGAATGATCAGTGGGTGCCTTTTTCATCTGCGATGTGACTAATTCACCTTGTCTTCAGCTGCACACATGCACAGTTTCTCCTTGGTCGCTCGGAGGAGTGGCAGCAATTTAAAATGATTAGTGGAAAGAAGAATGTCGTATTCTTACGGGGAGGGGGCTTGCTTAGTGGCAGCAGAAAGAGGCTTTGGGGAGCGAGCTGTTTTGCTAAGCCCGTAGGTATTTAGGAATTTGCATTGACTAATTAAAGCAAGGTCTGGGGTGACAAAAAAGCCTTTAGAAGGATCGCTTCCCAGGGCCCGGGTGGAAAAGAGGCAGAGGGAATGCAAGCTTTCAGGAAAGAGGTTTAACAAAACAATGTGAACAATTAGAGCTGCTTAGAAATGGGAGGAGGTGAGGGGCTGAGGATAAAGAGATCCAGCAGAGTGAATGGGAAACAGCTCAGCCATTTAGTCTTTATGCTGTTGAACTTGCAGCTTTTGGGTGTATGTTGCCTGTAAGCAGAAAATCATCAGTCTCTTTGAAACGTTTGAGGCTAGGAGCTTGGTAAGCCTTGTGGGTTGGGTATGGATATGAATAAGTGAAGTGCCCACAGTTGAGCTAGTTAATGCTAAAAATAGCCATCAGCTCTCCTGCTTAAAGCCTTAAATGATCAGGAGGCCAGGTACAGTCTTGAACTGAGCAGATTTTAAGACTCTCACAATCCCCGTCTGTTGCTACCTGAGTTGAGGTACTGGATGAGATAAGCTACTTTGTGGTCTTCTGTTCTCAACACAGTTAATCCTCAGACTGATCTTAAATTATTTATGTTTTTTTTAAAGCCCTCACAGGCTGATGGCAGTAGATAATACTGAATCTGATGACTAACCTCTGAATAACTGCTGCAGGCCTGTGTTTCCAGGGATGGAGGCTGCCCGCAGCGTCCAGCTGAAATGGGCATCACCGGCTGCAGGAGCAGGACTTGAGCTTCTCCCAGGATCTGTGAAAGAGGCTTTCTCACCAGTTTGGCCTGTGCGTCATTAGGGAGTCCTCTCAACAGAGTGGCTGACTTTAAAGTCTTGTTGGTGTCCAGGGCTGAGGTCAGCAGGCAGCATGGACGGAGGCAGTGGGAGTTGTGCCTAGTTGTGGAGTGGTTTCCATGGTCTTTGGCTGCTTTCCCCATGAGATCATGGTAATAGCTATTTAGACACACAGCTCTACCCTAGCCTTTAATTTAGGGGAGCGGTGGTGGTGTGTCTGCTTTTCGTCTGAGCTAGGGTGGTGGTATCTGCAGCATGTTAAAGGTTTGACCATGTAATTGATACAAATAAATTTGTGATTATCAGCCTGATTTGAAAGTCTGAGATCTGTGTATGTTCACAGCATGTACAGAAGACCAGGGCTTAGGTTTGCCATGCACATGTGAAATACTACAGCAAGGAGTCAGAGAATTGCTTTATGGTTATTCCTACTAGATCTGAATTCTCTGTTTTAGAAAGGAGTTAAAAGCAGAGATTTAAGAAATTAATTTTAAAATGTTATAGCTAGATCATCTCCTCCCCTCCCCGGCCTCTGCTGTAAGAAGCCTACTCTGCAGCTTCTGAAGATGGACATTATTGTTATTAATAATGAATCAAACCTGATTTGACTTAAAGCAAGCTGGATTTCTCATGCTTTTGTTATGACTTGCTGTAGACAGCTTCAAAGCTGCATGTGCTTCTATCAGCAACAAAATTTGCCGTTGCTGTCTGTCTCTCTCTCGTGATGGTCTGAAGCTTTGTGAGGACCTGGGTGAAGCGCAGCCCTCAGTCCTGTCCTGACCACAGGGGACACCTTCAAGGGAAATCAGACCCCTCTGCAGTGGGAGCTGTGTGTTTGTCATGAAAGCTCTTCTGCCCACTTGCTGACAGAAAGCACCAGTAATGCAGACTTTCTCCTTTCCCTTTCATCACCTGGACTGTATTTTTGGTGCTGCCCTTGTGTTGTTCTGTCTGATTCACTTCTCCATAAATACATCCTTTGTATTGACATGTCTCATTTTCTCTTGTTGTGGTGCCTCTCCTTCAGGTGATCAATAGTTCTGTATTAACTTAACTGGCCACGTCATTGTCAGACTTGTTAAACGAATGGATCTTCCTTGTTCTGTGCTAAAATAGCCTTCATTTTTTCTTTTGAGTGACTCCCTCAAAGACTGACATCCAGGAGCACAACATGTGCATGTCAGTGGTCTTCCCTGTGTTACACCATCACAGATAGCTCAGCGTTTATCTGGCTGAGTGCCTGTGCTGACCTCAATTCAGTTATCTAAAAGGATGGTTTTCGGGCTGTCTGCCTGAATTGATGAGCCAAGAAATATGTCTAAATGAATTGGCACCATCTGGGCAGCCTGGCATGGAGTGGAGAGAGGTGGTAACGAGCTGCCATCAATTGGAGGAAGTCTCATGTCATTAAAATGAATGAGCAGTTCGTTTTCATTGGTGTTCTTCACCACTGACTCGGGCAAGCCCTGAGTCTCTCTGTCCACCTTAAACTAAAATGTAACAGGCAGTGGGTTCAGGGTGATATGTGTGTCTTGGGACACAGGCAGACACGCTGCTTTGGATGCTGCAGGTCCAGGTTGAGGTCGCTACAGAAAATACGTTCCAGCTGGTGAAGAGCAAAGCCCCCTGGCACAACTGCATGTGTAGCTGCTCCCTGGCCCACTTCTGTCACAGCCATCTGGTTTAGCTGCCTTCCTATCGTGTTTTCCCCCCCTTCCCCGTCCCCCCCCCCTTTTAATACGATACTGTCGTGTTAGAGCTGGAGCAGGGAGGGGCGTCAGGTTGGTTGTGCTGGCAAATTAGAAGGAACAGAAGCTTCTGACATGAGCAGGGCAGCAAATTCATGTAGCTCTTCTGAAGTCAGGGAAATTTTATTCTGGCTCAGGATCTAGCCACTCTCAGCAGTAGCTGAGAATGAGGGTGTCTGTGTCACTTGATAACGTTATTCAAAATGCAAATTAATATGACGGCTCAGTGGAAACATTAATTGCTCTTAAAATAGTGAAACTGTCCCCAAATAGCAAGATACTGACTCCTCGGCTTCCCATCTGTGCTTTTTTGCAGTCTTTAAAATGAAGTTCCAGTTTATTGTGGAGGCTGGGAGAGGGAAGGAATGAAAAAAAAAAAAAAAAAACCCACAGAAGTGAGCAGATGTGTTACACATGCTGTAACAGCATTGCGGGTTGAGCCACGTGAGCTTTGTGTCATGGGGCAGGAGGGACCTTCTGCCACCATGCAGTGAGTGCAGTGGAGCGGCTCCCACCCTGGTGGCCCCAGATCTGTGCACTCTTCCCAACCTGATGCGCTCTCTGTAGGTGCTCCTTGACTTGCCTTGGGGTTTTGGCTTTGTGGTGGCTTTTGTCAGAGGAGGAATTTAGGGATTTTCCAAGCACCTATTAGGGTTCTTCAGCATAGAGGGGGAAATTTGAGAAGGCAGAGGAGCTGGCTTATTATTCTTTATAAATCCTCTTTTTTTCTTCCAGTTTTTCTTGCAATCCCAAAGTTCCCCATCAACAGAAAAAGTCTGATCAAGGTGACTTACTCCCCTAGCCACCTTTTCCCTGTAGTAGAAAAGCTCCCGGGGGACAAAGGCAGTAGCTCCTGTGTTCAGTATGCAGGTGGGACACAGATCTTGGGGCTGGAGCAGCTTCTGGGAAATCGTCTGTCCTGCAGCATGGATATGAGCTCTTAGCTCACTTCTGCCCCTTTGGAAGGAAAATTTTCTTGGAACAGGTAACTAGAATCTTCTAGACTAGGGGGCCTTTGGGATCCTGTGAGAGGCTGGGATGTGCTGGAGAGACGAGCTGTAATGAGGCAACTCCTTGCAAGGTGCAAGTGGTAACAGCACCCATGCTCAGGAAAGATGCTGCTTGTGCAAGAGTTGAGTGCGAGATGGTCTTTGCATTTCATCTGTAGGGTAGTATGCTCAGGACGTGTTCCTCCAGCAACTTAAAATAAGCCACTGATGAGCTTTCATAATTGACGCTATTAATCTGAGACAAGTATCTGTGCCCCATTGACCTTTAGGCATGAGTTACCCCAGACATAGCTGGCTGTTTTTAATGGATTTGTCCGTCACCCAAAGTGTTGCTCTCCCGCTGGCCCTGACTGCCTCTTGGCCATGAACCCTAAGATCAATACTGACTTGAGAGGCTGATAATCCATTGCAGTGTGTGCAGTGTGGTAGAGCAGATCCCGCATGGTGGGCGTGACGGTCTAGTGGGCAAGTCATGGCACGAAGAGAGGGTAGTAGGTGTCTGCTAGGCTGTGTGACAGAAGGTCTCAGCCTAGCAGAGACCAAGCACTACATCTGGGTGCCTCTTTTTCTTTTTTTCTTTCGTTCCCCTCTCCCTTGAGTGGTTTACCCATCCTCAGTTATGAAACATACTGCTTGGCAATTCCAATTTATTCATGGTGAGAAATGCTTCCTCCTTTGAACTTTCAAAGGCCGCCTACGTAATGGGAACACAGTTTATCTTCCATGCACTCTAGACAGAAAGGAGAGTAATACTTTCAGCCTCTTTTGATCCTCAGTGTGAAGGGAGGCAGTGTGGTTGATTTTGAAATGCGAAGAAGATCTCTTGAAAAGGGCTTGTGGGCTGCATCTGTAAAGCAGAATTTTTGCCTGTGGACTGTCAATGTATAAGCTTATATATCTCTGGAACTATTCTAGAAAAAAAACATCTGAAGTAGTGGCCATTGGGTCTGTGTAGCTTTAGAAACAGCAGCATAAAATCAGCCTTCTTTTTTTCTTTGAATTGTTTAAATTCCCTTCCTCTCTTGACTTCCCTTATGCTAACGACTACTTTCTGTCATGTCTCTATTAAAGCAGGGAATGCAAAATTGCAGGGCTGTTTGAGGGCTGCCTTACACAGAGCAGTGTGTGGCTTTAAAACCACAAGCTGAGTGAGCAGCAGCTGGCAGTAGAAGCCCAGCTATGGGTCTGCAGCTGGAGCCAGGGTTTAAGACGTGGCAGGTAAAGCGCGTGCTGATGGCTGTTAAGGGTAGAAGCAGAAGCAGCTAACAAAGCTGGAGCTTAACCTCAGCCCCTGACCTATCCTTGTGTCTCTGTTACCTCTAGATGAAAGAACAAAAGCTACTTCATTTGTTTCTCTTAAACTATTATAAAAACATAATAACTATACCACAGCTGAATTGAGGTGTATTCTTCTTACTTGTTGCATAAACAGCAGCAGCCCAAGGCACTGCCAAAACACAATCTTGTTTTGTGGGAGACAAAATGAGCAGCAGTGGATCAGCTCCTTTGGGTACCAGTTGTTGCAGCGAAGCCCTGATCTTCCAGTGAGTGCTCACTGAGCAGAGAAAACAATAGAAGTCTGGCTCTTCTAGAGGAAGCTTCTCCATGAGAAAAACCTCTGTCCTGTAGTGACTCTGGAATGTGCTTGGTTTACTTTAAGCTTTAGAGAGCAAGAGTTTACTTCTTTATGCATGTGTAAGGAGATGGTTTTACCATTTTCCCTAAATTTGTAACGCTTCAAGAATTTCCTGTTGTGGGATGTGTGTCGCTTAGAGTGGGCGTGGTAAATAGTTTGAAAAAATCCCTGGCCTCACAACATCCAAGTTACGAGGTGGGGCAAGAAAGGGCGGAGCTAAAGTCTTCCTGCTTAGGATCATGACAAAAGCCTGATTTTCACCTGAATTGCAGGTGAATTGCAGACAATTTTGTGGTTGGTGTTTTGCAGTCTGTCCTGCCAAAAATCTTCCACTTCCTGTGAATAATGAGGCTAGAGAGGGAGAAAAGCCAGTATTTGGGAAACACAGCCATGAAAGACAGTGAAGGGAGGTGGAGTCAGCATCTTGCAGCAGAATGTAAAAAAGAAAAAAGGGGGGGGGGGGGGAGAAAAGCCTGAAC
>VFFE01006710.1:1834767-1851592 GCA_008921705.1 Burhinus oedicnemus
ATCAAGCTCTTCCTAAATTAAAAAAAAAAAAAAAAAAAGTGGTCTAGTTGTACAACAGTTGATTCTTGTCTGCTTAACTCTCTTCAGAAAGCAGCGTAGCCCCAAAACCTGGGGAACCAGAAAATGCTGTGCCCTTGAGAACAAGGCGCCTTCTTCCCCAACTCCCACCAAGTGATAAATCAGACAGTCCCACGCCCGCGGTCCTGGTCTGCCAGGAGTCCTACTCGGAGGTTACCAAGAGAACCATCGTGAAGGACCACTGCGTGGAAGCTTATGGCGATCCCAGCAGCCGCCTCTTCATCCAAGAAGACTTGGATCCAGATAGCCTCAGTGATGCCAGCAGATCTGACGATGGCTTCAGCACGGAAAAAGGCATGAAATACAAAGAGAACAATAAAATGCTAGAGCAGATGGGGGAAGACACAAAATCTGAGAGTCGGCAGCCAGGAGCATCCCGGGTCTCAAATGTGAGAGCTCGAAGTGAGCCAGTTTCTACTTCATTCTACATTGGTGATGACAGCAATGACGTGGGGATTCCCTCCAAGCTCTCTCTGAGTGTGTCCCATGCTCAAGCAGACAAAAACAGCAAGGATCAGGAGTTTTCCTTCAAATCTGCTGGCATGTCAGTTCCTGGAAAGCCACCGGTCAAAGATGTTAGTGCTTACATTAATGCAGCAGGAAAAGTTGTTATTTCCCTTCATCAGAGTCTTCCTCAAGATCAGGAAAACATGGCAGGAAAGGAAACATCATCTTTTGTTAGACAGGAAAGTTTTACCAAAGATAAATCAAGCAGTGGTGTTCCTCAGAATAAACTCCCGCATATTTCAAGTCACCCTCTGCTTAAAGATTTAGAGGCTGTTCGGTCAACCCGTATGGACTTTGGTCAGGAGACTCATCTTCTCCTTAAGGACACTGAATCTGCCTTGGCAGCACTGGAAGCCAAATTACTTGGTCAAAGCCAACAGCTGGAGCCCTCGGAAACTGCTGGTCAGCTGGAGGACTCCTTGTCAGGGGACTCGGATGTGGACACTGCCAGCACGGTCAGCTTGGTGAGTGGCAAAAATGTCCCGACGAGCGCCCCAAAACGCAAAGCAATCGCGAGCTTGCAGAAGGAGAAATCTTCCTCCACGCCGTCCATCCAAGAGCAGTGCGGGCAGCCGAGTGCTCGGGACAGGCTGACGGAGAAGCGGAAAACGCAAGCACCGGAGGTATCAAACCGTGTGGAGGCCACCAAACGCTTCCAGATGAAGCGGAGCGCTGGGGCTCGAGGGTCACTCGACTTCACGGATGATGAGAGAAGTTCGAGCCTGCCCTACCTGCCAGTCCCTGACGCAGTTGTGTCTGACCATGAGCACTCGGTAACCCGGCCGGTTCCCAGAAGGAAACCTTTTACTCAGGCTGCCAAGGAGGACCACAGCAAAACAACCTCAAATGTGCAGAAGATCCAGCAAGTTCTCACCCGCTCCAACAGTTTATCCACCCCGCGGCCCACGAGGGCCTCAAAGTTACGTCGTGCCCGGCTGGGAGATGCTTCAGACAACGAGTGTATTGATACTGAGAAGACGGCCTCCAACCCTGAAGCTGCTGCTCCGGGCTCCAAGCAGTCCATGGAAACAAAGAAGCTCTCCCGGCTGGACATCCTCGCCATGCCAAGAAAACGGGCAGGTTCCTTTACGGTGCCCAGTGACTCTGAAACGGCGCAGTCAAGGTCAGGGTGTTCAGGCCGGAGTGTGGAGTCTTATCGGAAGACGGGTGTTTCGGATGTTAGAACGGCAGCGAGAAAAACAGCAGCCGCTGCCTCCACGAAGCAGCCTTTCAGCAGGACCCGTTCAAGCAGTGTCAAGTACTCCTCCTCGTCCAGTAAGTGTTCATGCTTTATGGTTCTTCCCTGTTCCCCTCTTTCTGACTTACAGGCTGCACGTGGTTGCCAAGGATTGGTGTTTCAGTAATACAAGTGCTGCATCGGTGAGTACAAAAGTCTGCATTAATGACCATTACAGTGGTTGAAATTTCCTGTGGGTTTGGAGACAGCAGAGTATCTCTCGTATTCAGTGAGATGTTATTGTGGTGTTGTCAGTGAGGATATTGCAAAGGGCTACTTTTCTTTTTCTCCGCACCCCCTCCCCCGCCCCAATTTGATTTTTGAGCAAGCAGTTGCCATTTGACAAGAGCGTGTTCGCCATTTTTCTGTTAAAAACAGTTGAATTTAATGCCTTTCCAGTGCTACAAGGAATTCTGCTCTGCTTTTCTTTGACTTCTGAGAGTCAAAGTTTGCTCCAAGAAAGCTTATTATGGTGTTGATGACAGCTGATGTCCAAGGTGGCAGTTTTGAAGGCATCTGAAACAGGAAAACGAAGTAAATGCCCCTGTGTTTTGAAGGCTGTTCCCTTGTTCTTCCTGTAAATGCAAATGTGGGGCTGGACACTACACATTGATTGTCCCAAGAGACTTCCTCTACTTTGTGTTTTCATTCACTTTTGCCATAGGTAAGGCAGGTGGACAGTCGTGTTTCCCACGCAGCAGTGGTTTGGGGGCTGTCTTGCCCCCCCCCAGCTGTGCACTCAGCAGACCCTTGCAGTATCAACATTTGTCATATTGAAATCAGCCTTCGATTAAATGGTGTGGATGATGCAGATGACAGCTCTAAGATGGTAATTGGTAATCATAGATTGTCCCCGACACCTGTTTTAAGTCCTGGTCTGTGCCCATACCATGGATATGGCAAAGCAGATCTGTCTGCTTAGGTTTTTAGGAATGATGGGAGGACAAGGAACAGGAAGAACCCCTTTGGCTGGGTTTCTCAGGCCTGTTGAGATGGATGCTGTTTTCACCAGATCTGTACTTTTGTAAGGAGTCTTAGAGTTCTGGGTGTATCCTTTTCATATACTTTCATGTAGTTTAAATAATTATCCTTCTTGCACTATTCATTTTTATTGCATGCTAAAAATGTTACTTGCTGCTTGTTTTGATTTGGATTGTTTTAGTGCATCCAGCTTCCCTTTTATTTTAATGATTATTTTTTTCTTGCACATTTGTATATGCATGTAAATCAGAATAAGAATAAGCTAAAAGATTATGTATGGTCTCTTCTCTTGCCTTTTTTGAGATGATGTTATTATTGAGTTCTTGTTAAACAATAACAAATTTAAAACAAAATAACGTGGTCAGAGTTTTCCGAACAGGAGGCACTCTTTGCACTCCCTCTGCCTTTGGACAACAGACTTCAAATCATTTGGAGAAAAGTGATAAGTGTTGGCCAGTTCTTGTTTTAAATGAATTGGTTTTTGATTTCCAGAGCTTTGTAGCAGCATGCTAATACCTTTCCTTGTGCATAGTTGCAGCAAATGATGCTAATCCTTTCTTTGAATTAGTTGCTCTTAAAATACTAACCTCCTAATTCCTTGATAGGATTGTGGACCTTACACAAGCTCTAGGTAGACTTGTGTACTTCATGCTTCATCGTGCTCTACCAAGTGCCCCTATACTAATGCTATGATAGTGAATCAACACCTAGCACCCCGTTCCTGGCACAAAAGTGAAACATTGATAAACTGAACTATTGCACTGTGCCATCAAGACATTTTTGAACATGATACAATAACCCTTGAAAACATTGACCGTCAAGCCTTGGGAGTAAGGAGGCAGATGTGGCTGATTTATTCAAGGATTTCTTAAAGCATTTAGCTAACCACAATAGTTTCCAACTCTCCCAGTGGGAGAAAGTTAATCTCGCTAACAGAGGAACAGAATGAACTAGCTGGCCGTGAGACAAGAAATGCCAGTAGATTGTCAGGCCATCTGAAGTAACTTTATGTGAAATGCACACATAACATCAGAATAATCCACATTACCAGTTCTGAAAGCTAAGGGCCTGTCTCCCCTGCTCCTCTGTGTACAAGACTTGTTTACTCAGTATAATGTGAATGGTACCGAGGGAGTTGATACAGATTTCCCTTGGCGTACAGGGATGGAAAATCAGGATCTTAATTTTAAAATTGCTGTTCAGTGACAGGGTGACCTCTTGATTCTAAACCTGTGTTAAATAAATAAGTAAATAAATCTCTACTGCTGAAACATGAGCAAATTTTTTTTCTGTATATGTATATATTTTTTAATCCTAAACCAAGACATTTATATAGCTATAGCTGAGATAGCAATGTATCGGAATGTTTTTTTCACTATACGGTAACTATCTATAGTTTCTACCTGCATATTATACGCCAAATTCATTATTCTTGTTTGTATGATCTATGATGCTGGCTTAATTCGCTTGCAGTGGTTCAGCATTATGATAATCTTGATAACACAGTGAACCTTTTAGGTGTTGCAACTTTAAATAACTCTCCTGGTTCTGTGTTTGGTGGGTCTTCATTCTCCAGGGAAGGATGGAAGGGAATGAAGTGGTATCTGTAGAGTGTAGTGCGGCAGCAAACACTCGGAGCCCAGTTTTCAAATAAGGATGTCTCAGTACTTCCTATGCAAGCAGGACCTGGGTGTCTACAGATCTGCAAAAGTGGTTGGGATAAGTGGACGGCTTCCACTTGGCTCCAGGGGTTGGAGCTGGTCCTGACTGTGTGAACACTCTTTCTCATAGAGTGTCGTTAATGGTGAATTGCGAGCCAGGAGGTTAATGTGGAGGAGTGGACTCTTCCAAATAACACCAATCGCTATAGTCTGTTCTTCACTGAAAAAACCCTCCTTTTGCTTGTACTCGTATCTAATTGGAAAGGTGTCTGCAGGCTTGAAAATTGGGCTCTTTAGAAAAGGACTTCTGTGGGACTATGAGGAGTCTGCAACGTGTGCTACTTATACACAGAGCTTCTGTGCATGGAAAGCCAAGTCTGTGGTAATAATTTACTACATTGGAGTTGTTAACGTGTGTTAACAGTCATTTTGCTTTTCCATTGGAATTTCCCACTCCAAATTTGTAGAGTGAGTGGGAGCCATATAAGTGCTCAACTTTGAAATAAGCTCTAAGAATGTGCTGTTTAACTTAAAATCTGCACAGAAACTCTCCTTGTGTTCTTGGGCTAGTTTTGTGTTACCTTTTTGCCCTTTTATAGTTATTCTTTACTACTTTCCTTGGTCTGAAACCAATTCATTTTTATAAGCATCAAGGCGGAGACCGCAGGGTTCAGATTACACTTCTACTTCGGAGGAGGAATATGGCTCAAATCACAGCTCCCCTAAACACAAACGCTCCCATACTTCAACAGCCACACAAACACCGAGGATACGTGGCTCTGGGCTGAGCAAGCAGAAGCACAATGGCAGAGAAACAGATGATGATGAAGATTTTGATGACCACCCTGACCCCTACAACTTCATGGCACAAACAGCAGAGATAGCAGAAATAGCCAGGTGAGGTGGGGCTTTATGTGTTGACCCACGTGTTGAAAATGGGTTGAGTTCTCCTTGGTGTTCAAATCAAACCCAGTTAAACCCTCACCTCCTTCATATCTGAACATCAACTTCTTCAGACTTGGAAGGTTTTCACGAAGCTTTACAGCCTGTGCTAGGATGCACTGGTTGTACCTTCTCTCTAGAAAGCCAAGGTGCAGGGCATGGTCTCTTGGTTTGTTTCTTGTTCAAGCTGTGGATGGGTCTCTTGTAGCTCAAAGTCTGTCAAAAAATGTAACTGTCTATACCTGCTTATCTCTGCTTTCTGCTGGAAGTCACTGTGTGTGTGTGCACAGACCAGTTGGTGTGAACTGTCCTAATTCTCTGCAGAGGAAGTCAAATGGATTAGCAAAGACTGACTATGTAAACTGTTGAAGCTGCTTTGCCTGAAGCTGGTGAGGGAGCAGTAAGTAGTTGCTGCAGGGCAGAAACCTCTCTGCTTGGCACAATTGAATCCAAATCTGTCTGGCCCCTGTGTATAAATGAGTTGTTGCTTAGCTTGATGTCCCTGGATATGGGACCTGTTGTATACTGGTGGTCTGATGGTTGCCTGGAGGACCTTGGCAGTAAAGCAAATAGATTCTTTTTTTAAACAGTGGCATTTGAGATTTGACATCTCTAATATGCAACTGTGTTATGCCAACTTTCCAGAAATACTGGTCTTCCATTGTACTGGCCATACTTGAAATACTTTCGACTGAGGAAGCTAGCCGCCTTCTGTCTGCTTCTGGTCAGCATTTCCACGTCACCCGTTATTGCTTGCCACACTGATCTCAAAAGGGCTTTTCTTGCCTGAATGTTGCTATCAGGCTGCTAGAAAGTGAGTCAGCCTTCAAACCAGGCTGCATTACCTGTGCTGCACGAACTGTGCGTGTGGGAGACACTGGCTTCCCTCCTAGCAGCATTCCTAGTGCAGGAGAGTGCTTTGGGTTGCAGCAGCTATAAATAAATGGTTGCGTCAGACTTGTCTGGCGCTGCATGTTGCAGGGCTCGGTCATAGCGTCTGCTTTGTAATTGCAGTTCTGATTTCCGTTTCTGCTCCCAAATTAACTGGGAGGGGTTTAGAGGAGAGAGTTAAAAGGGAAAATGCCACTTGTTTACAGTAAGTGAATCACTTAATGGATGTGTTCGGTGACAGCTCTATCCAAATCAGCACGGATAGGGGGCACCTTAGGCAGGCAGATCAAAATGCTTTTTATTAGTTCAATTATGCATTTTCTTTTCGAGGAAATGTTTTGATGAACTGACAGTTTTATTACATTGCTTGGTTTTTCAAATTAAAGAAGGAAGTGTCTTTCAGATGAAGCTAGCTAGCTAGCTGGGAGATTTTTTTTTTTTCTTTCTCTTAGAAGCTTTTCTTTAGAATTACCACAACAGCTACTTTTGGTCTGAAGGGTTTTTTTTTACGCTCTGCTAGCAACAATCCAGAGACTTAGAAACTATTCTTGAGATCTAGAGCAAGTAGAGCAGAGTCCTGCAATTGCTGAGAGTTAACTGGACACCTGTCAAGGGGCTTGAAGTTTCAAGATGGTTTCTAAAAACCAGATCCTCTAAGGTATGCCGTGCTTATCCTGGTAATCCCTCAGCTCTTCTGGAGAACACGGAGGCTTACTTTCCTTGACAGTCTATAAACCACAAAGGAGAAGGAAAGAGAGTTTGAAATCTTATTGTTTAAGTAATAAAGAAAAAAAGCTTTTCCTTGCATTGGAAAAGAAAGAAGTCTCAAGAAGAAAAAGTGTCTGTGTTCTATTAAATAAAAAAAGAAAAAAGAAGGAAGTAGAGTGGGTGGGTGGGGGAGCAATAACATAATGCTTCTTTATGGATTGTCTCCAATACTTTCTGGTAGTGTATAGTCACTAGAACTTGCTTTTTATCAAATCTCTACTTTGAAGCTGGGTTTAGGAGAGTGGATTTATTTTGTTCCTCTTGCATGCAGCCAGAGTATTCCTCAGCACCCTGCCAAGGCACCCCACCAGAAAAACTGCTTTCCCTAGCAGAGATTATAATTCATACAAACTTTTGGTGGCTGGTCCTTTTATATTGTATGAGTATGAGGCTTGTTGTATCATGTGTCCTAATGGCTCTTCTGCATGCCCTGTGCTTCAGACTCAGCCAGACCTTGGTGAAGGATGTGGCCATCCTTGCTCGAGAGATTCACGATGTTGCTGGAGATGGGGACTCTCAGAGTTCATCAGGAACGGGACTGAGCACCTCCCTCAGCTCTGTGCCCAACACTCCTGCTTCTACCATATCAGCGAGAGAAGAGGTAAGATCCTGAACGACAGTAATCTCCACCTCTGAATGCGAGCAAGTATGCAGGGTATGGTTGCAGTGGGAGACCAGGGCAGCATCCCCAGTTGCTGCAGCATTAAAAAACCCTCACCCCTTGCCCTCTTAAAAAACACCAGCAGAAAGATTGTTTGCAGTCTATTTAGAGTGCTCTTTATTTTGTCCTCCCCTGTGCCAGAGCCAGCCTTGCAAGAGGTGGGAGCGGGCTGCATTCAAGAGCTGTATTGGGTCTGGGCAGGTTTGGCTTTTGTTGGGGGCTCCTTACTGTGCCTTTAGGAAGCAGGAGGGACCCTAGTGTCAAAATGTTAGATTCCTCATATCATTTCTTAAGGATTTAATGTCCAGTAGTAGGACTTTCGTCCCTGAATTTTGCATCTGAGGAGCAGGATGGGGTGGGCATGCTGTGCTGTGCTGCCATACCAGGGAGCCAGAATATCCCTCCTTGTTTCAGACAAGGCATTGAAGATGTGCTCTGGCTGCGTGCTCTGTATCAGCTGTGTATTTTGTACCTCTGCTGTGTCCCTTCTGCCAGGACTGTTGAAATGCTGTGCAGATGTTACCTGAATCACTTCCCTCCATCTGTGTATTGATGAGCAAGGGCTGGGACTCTTCTCCAGCCAGCAAGGTGGGCAAGGAGGAAGGTAGTTAGCTTGGGAAATGCTGTCCTCCAGCTCTTCAGTGAAGCTGTGGCTTCCTCATGAACTGTGTAACACAGTTTGTCTGCAGTGGAGTGGGGAGGAGAGAGGTGATTTCTTAATTTGGCTCACCAGTGCCACAGCACAGGGACTCAGCTCAGCTCAAACTTGACTGGAAGGTCACCAGGAGGCTCCAACTGCTAAAGCAAAATTGCCTTTGCTGCTGTTAAAATCCAAATTCCCTCCTGTCTACCACCAGCGTGGGCTTAAAAAAATACACAGCTCTTTCTTATCTGCTGTTCAGATGAGCCTCTTTGCCTTCTGTGGTCTTTGGTTGTTGTGAGAATTGCAGACCTGTCCTAAGCAGGGTTTGAAGCTGAGGACCAAACCAGTTACCCTGCCAAGAGAGTAGTTGGAGGCCCTGTGACCCTGCTGTGTTCATCACTGAAGGTGCAAAGCAGAAGTTTAGGGAGAAACCCAGAAGATCAGGCGAGTGTGGCTGTGCTTGTGTTAAACTGAGGTCAACTGCAGCCTGCTCAGGGAGGGAGTTTTCCTCAGGCCATTTGGAGCCACAGCGCACAAGTATTTTGCAATAACTTCAGGCTCTGAGATAAAAGTGTTTTATTGCTTTGTTTCCATGCAAGTGCCACACCTGCAAAACTGCCTTGTGTATTATTCTTTTTGAGCAGTTAAGGTGACAAATCTACCTTACTTCTGACTGGCAAATGAAACATTTGCTGTGGATTGGCAATGACCAGTACTCAGCTCCTGCTTCCTTGCAGAAAATCAGCGTACTTACTTTTTTTGTTGAGTGCCACTTAAAGGTACAACCATAAGTCAGCTCATACAGAGGGATGTCCTCTACTGCGAGAGGAAGAACACCTGCAAGACACAGTGTTTCTACTCTGTGCAAAGTGATGGTCTCCAAAGCACATGGTTGTGACACTGGATGGCACGATCACAAAGCCAAGGTTGCTCGGACTCAGGAGAATTGAGGGTTTCTCTGCAACGTGGCTTTGCAGCACTGCCGTGCACTGTGTGGGACGTGCCAGTCAGCCCCCTGACAGTAGTCAGGAGAGCAAATGTAGGGCTGTGTCGGGCTGTAGGTAATGCTCCCAGCAGTACCCGCTGCTAGAGCAGTTTTTGAGATCTTACAGTGGTGTAAATGAAGCACTAGTAGGAGCCTGTGAAGATGGATCAGGTGCCATAATCTTTAGTGGGTTCAGCCAATGTTGGCTGAAATCACTATAAAGGCTTTGAACTAGACTCCTCCAAAGAGGGTTGGATGGCACTGTGATTTCAGCAGGGCCAGTGGCTGGGTGGCCATTTGAGTTGCACCCAAAATGCCACCATGCATCAGTGGAGCTGCTGTATCTTAACGATAGCTAGGAACCGGTTAAATCACAGGACTTTCTACTGGCAATGCTGAGATGTAGGGTTGAATCCTGAATAGCTTGACATCCTGAACTGTGCATCTTGGGGGTCATGTTATGAATGGGAGCAGCAGAAACAGATGTGGGTTTAATAAACACATGTTGCATCTTTGAAACTGGAGTGGAATCAGCAGACACACTTCCCTCAGTCTAAGTGCTGCTGAATCTGTGCTAAAATAATTATTTTGGCTTAATGCAGGGAAGTTGCTAGGAAATATCAGATCAGTGTGTGTGATGCTAAACACTGAATTTTGTGAGTATTTATTAAACAATTTTATATTAAACATTCTAGAAAAGGACATAGTGATGAGAAATAGCTACTATAGTTACAATAGTAATGTATTGAAACATCTCATAAAAGGAAATATGTGAATAAGAAATGTTTGCTTTGTGTGACTGTCTCTTATACTGCTCTGGCTCTTGCAGTGTTGTATGCCATTCTACTAGCTCTTGATTTTCTACTACTAAATATTTACATCTATTCTAATAAAGTGGGGGAAAATGCAGGAGAAATAAGTGCTGATGCTGGAATCACTTTTGACGGTTTAATGCCATACTAGAAGCTTCACTTTGGACCAGTGTGTGGCAGAGCATTTCTCAGCCTCAAATGAATTGCTTTTTAAATTACTTTTATTATGAAGCTTGGCTAAAGATTAAAATAATGAGTGTTCTCTTAGAAGTTAAGACGGAGCCTTAGATTTAAACCTAATTCTTCATGTTCTGTCCTTTCAGGTCCAATGTTGGCTTGGATGTTTGCCAGGGAGGTTTTCAGTTTCCCCAGTGCATGTTTGGGATGTTTTTGTTTGTTTTTGTAGCCTCAACTGTATAGTTTATAATAACCTAGATTCTTGGCATACTGAGCTGAGTACTGCTACAAATTAAGCAAAAAACCCCAAACAAAACAAAAAAGGGATCCAGCAAGGGTGAAACCTTTGTGATTCCTGTTTACCGAAGCCATGTTTTCTTTGGGATTCCTTGGGTTGTGGGTTTGTAGGTTTTACAGGACCCAGCTTTCTGCAGAGCCGAGCAGTCAAATGGAAGGCTCAGCTGCTGCGAGCGGAGTCAAGTGGGTCATCCCAAATCACTGGCCACTTCTGCAAATTTTAGCCCTGCACAAAATTCTTTTGGCTGGTATTTTTATAAGTTGATAATGATATAGCAAAAACTTAAGAGACCAATTATGTTTGTTAAGTTGTTGTTTAGCATACTTAGTATGAATGTTCGCATGGTGAGAGGAAGTGCTTATGGGTGTGGCAGAACAGAAAGCACGAGAACAGACCAGGTGACATATGAAAATCTGCTGGTGATGGGGGAGCAGGTGCTGCCCTTAGGGTGTTTTCAACTGGTTGTGCTGAGACCTGCTGGACTGTAGGAATCTCTCATTCCCTTCTGACACTGTTTCACAGCTGCAACTAGCCTAACTTACTGTTTCTGCACTTCGTGAAAGGATGCTTAAAAAGGAAAAGCTTATTAGCTAAACATTTTGGCTGTTGTGCCCTGTACCGTAATATCTCATACCTTCTGCCTGTGTATAACCCAAGTGCTATTGCATAGAGTGTGGGGAGCCTGGACCTTTGGATGGCACATGGTTTCCTTGCAAGAGCTGTGTGCTTTGCCAACCAGAGAGCCTCCTGGGCTGTATGTTCAGCTCATTCTCTGTGCTCAGAGGGCTGCTGGATTTCACTCAGCACAGTCCATTTCAAAGTAACTGGGGAGCTGCCCGAGACCACCTCTGCAGAACTGGTTGGTGACCAGGATCTCCATGGGCTTCAGTGCATGCAGGGGGTGGGCATCGAGTGCTGATCCTCAGGAATGCGCTTTTGGGAATTTCAACCCAAAGTAACCCTAAACCATGTGTTCTCTTTGATACTTGCTGTCACAATCATTCACTAGCATTGATCTCTTTTGTTTCTGTTTTAACACAGATTGCTCGTAGATCTTTTCGGCTGGCATATCCATCTCAGGTGCACTTTCCATCCCATTATTTTTGTGTCTCTGTCTTGTCACTGTTATTTTTCTGCCCTTCTTTTAGAGTTTTTGTCTGTCAGTCAACCAAACAGGAGTAGGTGTCTTGCCTTTTCTGTTCTTCCTGTTAATTATTTGCATTATCAGTGGTTTTGTATTGCTTTTTCATCTCTTCCATGTGTTGTGTTACTAAATGGTTACTGATTAATTTTAGTGTGCCTTTAATGTTGCATTGATATATTAAAGTATAAGATATGGGAAAACAGGGCCTTTTTGAGTTAGCCTTAAATTCAAAAAAAGGCAAAGACGTACTTTTCAACTACGTGCTCAAGTCTCAAAATTATTAAGTGGAATAGCCCTACTGAGTTTCATAGGATGACTCCAGTGGGGAGATGCTTGCAGGATTGGGGTCTAGTAGTTTGCTTAGGAACCCATACCTGTCTGAACATGTCTTAAATGAATCAGTGTTCCTCTGGGACTTGCCTGAAAATCTTCAATACCTGCAGTGAGTGCCCGTGTGCCTCCTTCCCTACTAATTTTTAATGACTCATTATTTCCAAGTTGGTGCAGCACATTCCAGAAGCAAGTCTGAACTACCAGAAAGTGCCTCCGGGATCAGTGGAACTGAAGGATTTTGACCAAAATATGAATGATAATATAGAAGAGGATCCCTCAAGAAAAACAAGGACGAGAAACCGTGAGGAGGCAGGCCACCTTTTTCTTTACTTCATATATGACATTGCTTTAAGCTGCAGTATGTATACCTGCTCTTTCTAAGCTGCCAAAGGAGTCTACTCAAAAAAACATGCACTTCTCAGGAGCCCTGAGTTGTAGGTGTAGAAACAGCGTTTAAAAAAGAAAAAAAGAGAAACAGAATCACCCTTCTTGCCAATACCGACTGGAAATTTCCTCTAGTGTAAAACTCCATTAAAACCTGAGGCTTGGTCACTTGTTGTTTGGGAGGAGGCATTCAGTGTCAGAGCCCATTTAGGCTGTTTCACTGCTTTTAGAGAAAAGCGCAAAAATCTCAGTTTTGAAATCTGCAGCACTGGTAGTTTAATGGCAAGAAATCAGGGCATGAAAACAGTTGTTCCTAATCAATAAAGGCACCTTATTTTTCTGCAATGGGCATGCTGGTCAGAGATGCCCATACAGCAGCAGTGGCAGGATCTGCACCTTACGAGGAGTTTCTGCAGCTTGGCTTGAGTGCTGTGGCACAGCTGGCTTGCTATGCAGACAGCAAGCCACTTGTTCTGCATTGTTCCCTCCAAAGTGTGCAATTTGATGCAGTTCTTCTGGGGTTAGAGAGTAGGGTAACCTGGAAGTCACTGGGATGATGCTAAAGGGTGAGGAAGCCTGGCCTGAAATTTGAGGCTGGGGAAGGTGTTGGAGTGAGTGCTGTAATGGGGTGATGGTGACGGAGAGCAGAGGAGCAGGCTGCTGATGCAACGCTGCTGTTGCTTCTGCTTCTTTCTGCTTGCTGGCTCTGGTTGAGAAGGAGGAGCTGGGGCAGAGGCTCAGGGAAGGCAGTGCAGACAGGAGGGGAGAGGTAGGCTCCAGCACAGTCACTCTGGTGCTCTGGAGGGGGAGTGAGACTCAAAGGCTGATGGAGGGGAACTTGGGCTGAGCCACTGATGTACCAGTCCTGTCCTGTGACTGACTTGAAGCAATCCCTCGCTCCCCTGTGGAGACGTGCCAAGACTGAATAAAAGATGCACATTCAGTGTGCCCCCAGCTGATGTGGGCTTCCCTGGCAGAAGCCGGAGGGCCCTTTTAAACCACAGGACTTGAGTATTTGGGGTTTGGTGGGCTTTTTGTTGTTGTTTTTAATAAAGCAGAATGTAACATGGTGGCTTGAACTCATAAATCACATTAGATGGTTTCAGTGAGACTGCTTGTGGGAATTCTTGCATTGTGATTTGACTTTCGGGGTTTTTTTGGGGGGGAGATGCCTGTGAGGCTTGGAAAGTCCTAAGGTTTTTCTTTCAGGAATGCTTAAATAGTTACGTTATTGCAGACAACTCTTTGTACACTCCTCAAGGAAAAAAATCTGAACAAGTTAGTATTAATCTTTTTGCCAAAGTGCTGCAACAAAGCTGCGTGTCATCTTAATCTCCCTTGAACTTCAAATATCATCCCCAAAGATAAAGATGTTCCAGTAGAGATCATTTACTGTAAAAATTCCTAGTTTTGTAATATGCCACTTCTCCTAAACGTTCTCTGATCTGCCCTCATATTTTAGGTAATCTTTGACAATCTGATGTTGAACCCAGTGTCCCAGTTATCACATACAATCCGTGAAAATACAGAAAACTTAGCTGAAAAAATGAAGTAAGTAACTTTTTAGCCCTGGCCTGAAGTGTTTGCTTGCTGCTGAGTTTGTTGGCATGCTATTTGTGGAAGATAATGCATTGTTGTCTTGGAAAGTCTTGTTAGCAAGATGCAGGCAATCTAGATGTAGGAAACTCTGTGTGTAGTAAACGAGAGGTAACATGATTATTTGCCGTCTCTTTTCCTCATATGTTTGGCCTTTGGAATTTTAATGCTGGATTTGTAATGCCTGTTGATGCCTTAACTTTGAAATGTTGCCTGTGCAAAGAGTTAGCAGAAATGTATTCCTGTTGATGGATTGTGTCCTCTTTCCTCCCCTGTCCCAAGACTCTTAGAAAGCCTGCAGGTCACCAAGGCTTGTGAAAGCTCTTCAAAATGTGTTGTTGCTCTAGGAGACATCAGTTCGGGAAGGACTTTGGATTGTTCTTAAATCAGCTGAAAGGCGCTTTGTCTGATGGCTAATCCACTAATCTCCTTTGTTGCCACATCGTGTGATAATTTAAGTCTTTAAAACAAGCAGCTTCTGGATGGCAATTTTAAGACCTGCTTGTCTTTTTGTGCTGCAGGATTCTGTTTCAAAACTCAGAAAGGACCTGGGAGGAGATGGAGGCCAAAATTAATTCAGAAAACGAAGTGCCAATTCTGAAGACTTCAAACAAGGTAAGACCGTGCGAACAAGTGAAACATCGAAGGCTTACGACAATGAAAGCTTTGTAAGAAACTAAAATAACAAGCTCTGGCCCTTCTCAAATCCATTTCTGAAATTTCTAGTCCCTTGATATGTTGAACTGCTGCCTGAAATGTGACAAAGTAAGTTCCTCCAGCTATTGTATTTCACCAAACTCTTCCCCTCTTCCTTTGTGATTCATCTTCAAAGACCCAGTCCCTTAACAGATGTTCAGGTTCAGGGTCATTAGGCCTCATTTAAACATCTACCAAAGCATCACCTACCATGTGGTTGCCACAGCTTCAGTTGTAGACAGGTGTTTCTCATAAATGTTTGTTTTCTTCACCTATAACAGTTCTATAATAGGGCAATAAAAAAGCTTCAGCCCTAGGGTGGTTTGTGCTCTTATGACATCTTGTTGTCGTTTATGGGGACTACCAGGAGGGATTTAAGTACAGTAATGGACCCACCAAATATGGTTAATGCTAAGCTAACATATAACTGCGCAGGACCTGTGTAGCTTGGTGCTACAGCAATATATATGTGGCCAATTGCTTTGTCTGGTCTAGGAGCTGAGTTTGCAAATATGCATTTGGTATTGAGGAGGATGTGGAGGAGCTTTTGTACAGTTAATCTGGCTAGCATTTCAAATCTAAAATCCACTTGAGCTATGAACTGGCTGGTGTAGAGGTCCCTGTGCACTGACCCAGATGCACCTAGATACAGGTCATGGAATCATAGAATGGTTTGGGTTGTAAGGGACCTTTAAAGGTCATCTAGTCCAACACCCCTGCAATGAGCAGCGACACCTTCAGTTAGATCAGGTTGCTCAGAGCCCCGTCCAGCCTGACCTTGAATGTTTCCAGGGACGGGGCTTCTACTACCTCTCTGGGCAACCCGTTCCAGTATTTCACCACCCTTGTTGTAAAAAAATTTCTTCCTTCTATCTAGTCTAAATCTTCCCTCTTTCAGTTTAAAACCATTATCCCTTGTCCTATTGCAATAGGCCCTGGTACTAAAAAGTTTGTCCCCATCTTTCTTATAAGCCCCCTTTAAGTACTGAAAGGCCGCAATAAAGTCTCCCCCGAGCCTTCTCTTCTCCAGGCTGAACAACCCCAACTCTCTCAGCCTTTGCTTTGTAGGAGAGGTGCTCCACCCCTCTGATAATTTTTAGTGAATAGTAGCTTTGTCTTTCCTGTTAAATAAGCAAGACTGGAACTGACTTTGAATCTTCTCAATCAGATAAGGCAGAAGGAGCAAGATTAGATTCCTGTGTCAGTTGAGTACTTTGTTGTTTAATTTTCCATTCTGATGCTTTTGTTTCTAGGAAATCAGTTCTATCCTGAAGGAGCTCAGGAGAGTTCAAAAACAGCTTGAAGGTTGGTCATGTAAAATGTTCTTTTTGTCTTTCAAATGCCAGTAAGTTGCACAAATTAATGTGGCTTAATTTGCCAGTGAAAGCTGGGAAAGAGTGCAGAAGTTTGGTTTGTTAGCGTAGTGCTCTCTGACGAGTGCATATGGAATGAACAGTAGATTTATCTTGTGCTGCCAATTTTTGAGAAAATTGTTGACTTTTGCAATGTGGAAGCTGTTGCTGTGGAAATGCTTTGTTTGTGGTAATTAGCATATTCCCATACGATGAACAGGCAGAGGTCTGTTCTGCTGAAATAATATTTAGCGCTCTTTCAGCCATCAACTGTGCTATGCTTTTTGGACTTGAATTGTGCACATCGAGCTCTGTGCAATAGAAGAAGCACGACAAGCTCTTGCATCATCTAGAAGCTTAATAAAGACATAAAAGCATGCAGGTGTCATTTGGGGCTCCTGCCAAAAGCTTGCTATTTGGATGCTGTAGTTTGTCTTTTCCGATTTAACCAGAAAGTTGAATGTCCCCGTAGCTTCAGTTTGGGAGAGGTTTTGCTTATTAAAGCTGCTTAGGCCTGAAGGTATTAATGAAGAAAATACCGTGACTAAAATGTACGTGAGTACTGCCTACAGTTCTACTGCCTTCAAAATGAAGGCAGCAACCTTCTGTTTAGAAACTCTGCTGAGTGCTGCTAATATGTCTGTGTATGTCTCACTTTCTTTTTTTTTTTTTTTTTTTT
>VFFE01006710.1:1851612-1890130 GCA_008921705.1 Burhinus oedicnemus
TAGTTTTTTTGTTTTTTTCTTTTTTTTTTTTTTTTTTTTTTTTTTCCTTCCCCCCCCCCAGTCATAAATGCTATCATTGACCCTACTGGAAACTTGGATGTAGTTGCCAGTAACAAAGCGTCTTCTGCTGCTAAACAATCTACAGCCAATAAAGTCAGGACTGCTAACACTTGTGGGTCCACATTGGAGACTTTGTCCCCAGCACAGATGAGAAACTACACACAGAAATCGAACTGTGGTTCTTCTAGCTTACAAGATTCGAATTTCATTCCAGATGGAGAGAAATACGTGATCTGATGCAATATTTTGTATTGCTATCATATTGTAATCTACTGTCGCATTAGTATTGTATGTGAGTGGTTTGTGGACAGTTTGTGTGGAGCAGTTGTTTAGATTGCTAACACGTTGCACAAAAATAATCTATGCTGTGAGGGTGAATGGAAAGTCTGTGTATGCCTTTTAAACAAGACTAGCACTGTGGAGCAGCACATATTCAGCATAGAGGTAAACTGATTTTTAGAAAATTACTCACTTATTCTTCCAGTGTGCCATAAGAAAACAGGCTTTGCATACGCTCCATTCAATATTGCCGAAGCTAAAGTGTTCTTGCATTGGCCTGTTTATAATTATTCAGTCGAATGAGGCGCAATTTAAAAACACTTTTTCTGGTACTATATTTGTTTTGGTTTTATTTGATTATATTTTTTAAGTGTACAAGTGAAGCATTACAACTCTGTTGGAATCAACGTGCAAATCCAACAGAACGATCGTGCAATATCAGGGGTTTCTAGGAGAAACTCTAGTACAGTTGTGTAAGAATTCCTTTTCAGCAGTCGTAAAGAGGCAACCACGCTGAAGTTGTGCATCCTTTTTTCAGTCCAAAATCCAAAACAAGACAGAATAACCCCTTTGTTTTTCTCTTGGGAAAGTGTAAAAGTTAATAATGGTATGAATGTAAAGACTATGAATACAGTTACTATTTTTGATGACGTTTCAGGCCCAAAGTTGGGGTAGGTACAAAAAGACAGATTTTACAGTTTAGCTTGCCAAATTTTCATGATTTTGGTACAAATGCTGTCTTTAAGCTGCTTTTTTTAAAACAAACAAACAAACAACCAATCTTTTTGGAATGAGCTACAAATGCTCTTCGGTGGGCCAAAGACTAAGGTGTTTGTGATTAGCTAATTGCTAAGAAAAACATCTGTTCTGATGGCTCATGTAATAAACTTAATTGCACAGTTGCTGTGAACTAGTGTTCACTTGACAGCATTGAAGAAATAATGGCTTAAATGTAGCTCCACCTCCACCTTTACGGCTGGTTCTGTTTTGAATTTTTTTCAATGCAAAAGTGCTTGAAGACCACCATTCTGTGGTATTCTTCAGGAACTATTCAACAGTATCAAGCACTTGGTATATTTGGGATTTTTGTCTGGATTTTATTTTTAGTCTGTTATAATCCTACAAACACAAAGGATTATGTGCAGTTGCACTGACCAATTTCTCGTTTAAAAAGTTGTTTTTTGTATTCTGTCTTTCAGTTAAACTGCAAAACACTAAGCAATTCTTGTTGCTTTAAGAGCAAAAGTTTTGTTTTTGAGGGAACCTCTTCTAGATGTGTTTGCTCCCAGTTTTTTCTGTCTTGTATCGATTCCTTTTTCATTCTTCCTGGTCAATAAACAGTAATCGGGTGAAGAAATTCCTTTGTAGTTGTGGAGGATATGTTTACTGGGGAAGGTGAGCAGATGAGTTCCACTTTGCCCTCATACAGTGTATAGTTTAACCAGTGAAAATGGTTTCCCAAGCTTGACTGCTTCTTGTGTGCTGACTTTATATTTTGGGGTGGATAGTGGATTCCTTAGTTAGCTTCAGTAGTTACCTGAGCTTTTCTGCTAGAATGTTGTAACAGTCGGAACCTGTTAAAATAATTTAAATAAATAGGGATGCTCACAAAGTGTTTAATCTTACTAGCAAAGACCGTGATTGCTTTCCTCTTGAAGCCAGGGGGAGCTTTCTAGCAATTCCAGCAGAAAGAGGATCAGTCCCAAAATGGGAGTATGCCAACAGGCCATTAGTTTCTTTTGAGTGTGCAGGATGCTGGCTGGTAAACAATAGGTGCAAATATCCTTCCGAGATTTCCAGTAGGTTATAAGACTCATCTGCTTGTGTGGAGATGCTCTTCTGTGAAGAAATCTGCTGGATTTCACATAGATGAATGCAGAGTAAAAAAATAATTTGCCCTTGATGTTCTTCTGCTGAATATACGCACTATCTGAATGTGTTCATTCAGTCGTTTATTCTGATCTGTCTTTTCTTGAAATACCTGACTGTGTCCTTGATGAATATCGTAAGTGGTGGTATCATTCCTGACATATGAGACACAATTTTTCAAGCCCTTCTTGGTTAGGGTTTGAACTGACCAGGTGCTACCCCAACTCACTAGGAGTTGAAGGACCTTCACAGATAAGGTGTTGATGTTAGTTTCAGTTTTGCTGTAGAGACATGTAAATTACTCAGACATCTGACTTTTATTGTTATTTGTTGCCGATGTTTCCACATCTTCATGGCTATGCTCTAGTGTATTTTGTTTCTCTACAATGTGTCCTTGGTGGGACTTCTGTTTACTTTCACTTGACAATTGCTTGAGTCTTCTTTCTTTCATGAACACATCAGGGATGGATTTTCTTCCTTGGTTGCTCTGTTCTGAACTTGAGAGAGAGCCCACAGACACCTTACATCAATTAAATCAACCCACAAACTATGGTACCTCTTCAAGTGACTAATAGGATGCAACAATCGGTGTCTGTTTATAATTTGGGAATGTGTGTGTGAAGGAGAGGGAGGATGCACAGCTTGATTTGTTTTATTTGTGACTCAGCCGAACTATAAAATGCTTCTGTGTCCTGACACAACATTCATCCTTGGATCTTTGCATTTAAAACAGTTTTGCAAGTCAATGATGACACGCAACGTGTTTTTTCTTAGATTCACTGTTTCTGAAGTACACCCCATTTGCACTTGTCTGCTCCAGATAAGCCAAAGAGCTAGCCACCTGACTATTACTCCTTCATTGATTGTTCATTCTTACATGCAGTACTGTATGCAACCATGAAAACATGCCTCTGTGTGACTCCAGTGTGAACATAACAGATATGTAGCGGTGTGTCCGGGTGACCCAGGATCAGTGCATAAGGTACCTGTTGGCTTCCGTGAGCTACAGATGGGCCTTGCATTGAGCTTGGTAGGGGTGATGCTGACCTGTGGGTCACTGTTGTACCATATTGCTTTCTTGTGTTTTGTATCTGACTAAAGAAATGTAACAAAGGGTGGGATTTTCAAAGTCTTAGCAAGGGAAGTGCTCAGGTCCTTTTGGGTTTCCATATGCTTTGGGTGCCTGACACCGTGAGCACCTTTCAAAATCCCAGCCCTCAGCTCTTCCGCTGTACTTGAAAACCATGTTCTCAGTTTGACGCTTTCAAATGTAAAAACCTGTCACTCTGTTCTGATGGTGTGAATGTAAATTCCTGCGAGAATGTGTACGACCTTTGTGAGGGAGGACCTAAATGTATCTACAGTGATGTCATGTCGTGGTCATGCTCCAGGAGAAAAGAACGTCTGCATCATCTTTGAGTATTTTAGTAAAGGTACAACTAGTGGAATGTTTACATACGGCCTACTGAAAAAAAAAAAAAAGAGGAGACAAAAGAAAGATTAAAAAAGTGTAAAGTATTTAAGTGCAAGATTCTACTAGTTTTTTCTTGGTTTGCAGATCACTAGCTATTTTTGAAGCTCAGTAAATGTGTATAACTTTTGCAAAGACCAGACAGAACTACCTGTTCACTTTCAATGTGCCCCGTGCTGAATTGTGCCTATTTCACTCTCTGCTGTTGTTATGCTGCTGATTCTGCTGTTCTGAACTGTTCACTGGATCATTCCATTTGCATGCAACACAAATGCAAGCTGAGCTGTCTGAGAGTAAAGCTGAAACACGTTTGTATAACTTGAATCAATTGACTTTCTCTTTTCCGCACCCTCTTGAAATGCTGTGTATAATTTTGATTTGTTTCTCCTGCCCTGATTTTTTTCTGCTTTCATTTTTTTTTTTAATGATAATTTATTTTTGTTTGGATTATAGGCAGTATCTGTACATTTTGTTTTCAAGGTGATATTGTGGATGTCTTTAAAGAAAGAAATTGTTATTTTATATAATTTTATCATAAAGTTGCTCTAATAAATCATTCTTTTATCATGTGACAATGATTCTGGATTTTGTCTGTTAATTTGGGGGCAAGTGTGTTTTTGGTGCACTAAATTTTTCAACTGGCTGTTTATATTGGTGTTAAGTACAGTGCAATGAAAGAATTATCAGCAACTGAAGACTCATGGTGCAACTGGATCTGTCCTGGTGACACCTATGGCTGGAGCAGATCCCTCTCCAATAGTACAGGAGTCCCCTTTTCCCTGCCCCCGTAGTTACAGAATTGAAGTCCCGCAGTCCCCATCACCTGAGGGTGGTCTTGCTTCTGAGTATGGTACGGTGATATTTGATTTAATTTTTAGTACTGTTTTATTTCATTGCCATGATTAACAATAGTAGTTAAATCCACCCTGGGTATGATCCTTCCCCAGCAGGTATGTGATCACAGAAAAACATTGTTAGACTCACTGCTTTGCTGTCATCTTATATATATTTTTATATGTATATATAGGAGTTTATGTTTGTGAAATTCTTTTGATTTTTCCCTTCATTCCATCACTGTCCTCCTTCCTTCCTGAGGTTCTGTCTGACCTTTGCATCCTTCCTGGCACTTTGAAATAACATCAATTCCTCATTCCCCTCTGCACAGCCTTTGGGTGCTTGCAGCCTCCCCCACCCTGCTTGGTGCCGCGTGGGACTCCACATCCCCTGCGTTAGCACAGCTTCTATAGGAAGTAGAACATGTGTAGCTGATAAAAAACATTGCATTGTTTACCAGCAATAACTAAAATGCAGACGAAGGGAAAAAGGGAAAAAAAAAAAAATAGCACCTAACCAGGATCAATGGGAGACTTCCCATCCCCAGGTGACCTGTGCGTTGGATACTTGAACCTGAGACCTTTTATGCTTAAAGTTTTAGGGAGGGATTTTGTTTAAAAAAAAAAAAAAAAAAAAAAAAACCCAAAAACCAAAAAAAACAACCAAACAAAAAACCCCAAACAAAACAAAAAAACCACCAACCCCCAAAAAAGCCAAAACAAAAAAAAAACCCAAAAACCAAACCAAAAAAACCCAACCCTAAAACCCTCCTGCCTCTCTTAAAATGCTTTCTTAAGCTTAGTTTGTGTATGCTGTTTCTGTAGAAAAGGCTTTCTTTGTTCTCTAAAATACAGGGCTGGGTTACACACTAACTGTATTGCCTCTCCACAGGCTTCCCCAGCAGTATGGAGTGGCATTTGAGTTGGGATGCTATGCAAAGTGCACTTTTGAAATCAATAGTGCATCCACTTCATTAATTTTTAACAGTCTGACTGAGTAAACATAAGAGGTAGTGGAACTGTGGCCAAAACTATTTGCAACATAATGAAAGCTGCTATCTGGCAGAATTTAACAATAAAGGATAGACGGCAAAAGTAATGATCTCCTCTGTGCATCTTCCTGCTGAGCGTTCAGCTGCAATCCTGCCTGGCTCTTCAACATCCTCATCTGCTTTGGGAAATACAGCCTGGTTTTTCCACGTGTGCATAGAAGGAAACACCAGAAAGTGTTGCCTTGAGCTGGTTTTGCAGGATCTTTCCTTAAAGCAAAACTTCAAGTCATCGGAGAGACAGATTCCCATTTTTTGACATCGTGTGAAGATCTACCAATAGACCCTCATCTATTGGGTCCTGCCCATGCCATGGTGTGGGAGGACCATGCCTTTTTCGACAAGGGCGTTTGTGGACTGCTCAAGAGCAAAGCCCTGCTGGTCTCAGCTGTTCCTGGTGGGATGGGGTTGGCATAGGGCAAGTGGGTGGTTTGGCTGTGAGCTGCGTTGGTTTCCCCAGGAGAGGTACAACTGTTTGGCTGCAGCCTTGCAGGTACTTGGAGCACCTGTGCACCGGAGCACACTTGATGCAGTTATCTAGAAAAAGCGTTTTATTTTAATGCATTGACTTCTTGGGTCTCTGAATGACATGGGCTGAGCAAGGCTAGTCAAGAAAAATGAACGCAAGAAAGTAGTACTTGCTGGGACTCTACCCTCCTTAAGCTTTTTTTTCCTCTGAACAGAAATTGCTGAAAATACTGTACTTGCCAAAAGAATTGGTGCCAGAAAAGGCTTGTTCAACAGTAATGCTTCTGCCTCTGTCAATATGCAACGCACAGGAAGCACAGGAAGGAAAAAAAATACAAACCCAAAATGTGCCATCCACCTGGCACCCGGGGACACTTTGTAGACAAGGAACGATCCAGAGGCACGGGTGGAATTTGGTTTTGGCAAGAGGACCTGTGGCTTTAGCACAGCAGTAACCATAGATAGCAGGTCACTCTTTTGGGTGGTATGTTTCTCACAGGGAACGGGTCTCCCTTCTAGCTGCTGATGGCTGGGCAGGCTTGAAGAGGATGGGTTATAACAGCCCATAACACACCTTCACCACAGGCAAAGTGATCCTTGTGTAAGCAAGAAAAACGGTCAGGAGGACGTGAGGGTAGCGGTTGCATCGGGCCAGCGGTTTCCTGGGTTGCCAGGTACTTTGCAAATCCAAGAGGAGGAGTTTTTACTTTTGTAATACAAAGGCAGATCTATTCAAGGCAGACAGAACATACTGAAGCTTTTCCTAATACTTGTAGGTCATCTTTCCTAGGTGCGACTGGAGGGTGAGTGCCACGCAAGAGGAGTGCAAATCACTGATTTTACATTTTTTTTCAATTCAAATATTTTTCCAAGCAAAGCATTTAATTTCAAGGTTGAACAAAATGATTCCAAATAAGTGTTAAATATTTCAAGTTAAATGTTTCAAGATATTTTAGTGAATTTACTGAATTTTTTAAAAAGTGGAAATTGAGTAAATCTTTAAAAATATTTCCAAACAGAAATTTAGACTTTGAAATTTTCTCTAGGTGTTTCAGCTGAATCATTTCCCAATTCTTGACCTGAAATGACTCCCCGCCCTCCCCAACCCCCGCCCCAGCTCATTTGAGTGTACAATCTTTTGGCACAAAGTATAAATAGAGCATTTTTCCTTTCAAGTGTAAGGACCCTGGCTGTTCCTGCCTCCCATCCTTCTGTCAAGTGTTGGTGTTTGGAGCCCAGCCGCCTAGTCCTTGTGAAACGAAAAGTGTAGTTTTGTAGTAATCTCTGCAGTGGTAGTGACGTCTTTGTCTATTATTAGCTCCTGGAGATGAGAACGTGTTAAACTGGCAGTTTCTTCTTAGCGAACCTCCCACAGAGGCATTAAAAGATCTTTCACTGTATCTTTTAATGCACCCTTCTAACAAACTGAAGTCCAAGCATGCTTTTTAGAGGGAGTACATTAACTGCAGAGTGGCACCCAACTGTGCAGTGAGAGATGTATTTACTCTGCCTGTGGGATGGTGGCAAGTCAACCAGAGCAACCAGTAGAAGGAGCCTTGTCTGAGAAACGGGAAAGAGGAGGAATTAGAAAAGATCACTTGTTTGCCCTGAAACTTGCCAATCTTTTTTTTATTTCCTCCACTTGCATGAGTTGGTCAGATAAATCTCATCCTCCCCACAAACCCACTTCCATCCTTAAACCTTCAAAGCTACAATGCTGCTAGTAAGATCAGAAATGCATGATGGATGTTGGGTTGGTATGTGAGATCAGATAAGCAGAAGGAAACCAGGCTTTTGCAAGCTGGAGAGGAGGAGGATGATGAGATTAATCAGTGCTGTAAGTGGTCAGAGAGCTGCCAAGGATGTGGAGAAATACTGGTCCTTTTTCTGGAAGCTGCTCTTCCCCCTGATACAACCCAGCCTCTCCCAGTTTGAACTAAACTGGTCATATTGGAGCAATAAACGATAAGTCCTGAACGTCATACAAATGTGCTGCTGTTTGTGTGGTATGATCCTGAACTCACTGAAGTCAGTGGGAGCTTTTGTGATTTATATCGGCATAGTTCATGCCGGGATTTCAGTCCTGCACATAAACAGAGCAAGGTGGCTTATTGCGAAGCTTGCTGACATGTACGGCACACACGCTGACTGGAACTCATGAGGCATCTAGCTGGAATATATAGCTTGGATGCTCAGCCTCTGAAGTCAGCAGAGGGACAGGGACACTTTCCAGAGGCGATTTGGACCTTTAGAATGGTGGCTCGTTGGAGTTGGCTCTTTCCCTGACTGCAGATGAAGTCTCGGTCAAGCAGGATCCTGCCTTCAGCATTCTGGTAACCTGAGTCTAAAGGGATGGCGGTGGCCTTTGCCTTATTTTTAAGCCCTGTTTTAGTAGAGATTTGGGATGGCCCCAGTGACAGGAGATCTGGGTACAGCAGCAAATTCAGGAGAGAGCTGGCTGGTCAGACAGGCATCCTATCTGCTCCACCATCTTCTTTCTCTTGCTTTTGGCCTTCATTGAGTTACTGCTTGTGCTTTGATCCCAGGGGAAGCAGAGAATTCATGACACCTTCAGCTTTCCAGAGAAAGGCCTCTTTCTGCTGTAACTGACCTATCCTCTGGCTCCTCTTAGCTTTTCTATCTTCAGCAGCTTAATAAAAGGCACAAGTGGTGTTCCCCAGGGCCCGGTATTGGGGCTGGTTCTGTTTAATATTTTAATCAACGACCTGGACGAGGGGATTGAGTGCACCCTCAGTAAGTTTGCAGATGGTGCCAAGTTACGTGGGAGTGTCAACCTGCTTGAGGGTAGGTAGGATGACCCTACAGAGGGATCTGGACAGGCTGGATTGATGGGCTGAGACCAGTGGTATGAAGTTCAACAAGGCCAAGTGCCAGGTCCTGCGCTTGGGTCACAACAACCCCATACAGCACTACAGGCTTGGGGAAGAGTGGCTGGAAAGCTGCCCGGCAGAAAAGAGCCTGGGGGTGTTGGCTGACAGTCAGATGAATATGAGCCGGCAGTGTGCCCAGGTGTCCAAGAAGGCCAACAGCATCCTGGCTTGTATCAAGAATAGTGTGGCCAGCAGGGCTAGGGAAGTGATCGTCCCCCTGAACTCAGCACTGGTGAGGCCCCACCTCAAATACCGTGTTCAGTTTTGGGCCCCTCACTACAAGAGAGACATTGAGGTGCTGGAGCATGCCCAGAGAAGGGCAACAAAGCTGGTGAGGGGTCTGGAGCACAAGTCTTATGAGGAGCTGCTGAGGGAACTGGGGTTGTTTAGCCTGGAGAAAAGGAGGCTGAGGGGAGACCTTATCGCTCTCTACAACTACCTGAAAGGAGGTTGTAGTGAGGTGGGGGTCAGTCTCTTCTCCCAGGTAACAAGCAATAGAATGAGAGGAAATGGCCTCCAGTTGCGCCAGGGGAGGTTTAGATTGGATATTAAGAAAAATTTCTTCACTGAAAGGGTTATCAAGCATTGGAAGAGGCTGCCCAGGGAAGTGTTGGAATTGCCATCCCTGGAGGTATTTAAAGGATGGGTAGATGTGGTGCTGAGGGACATGGCTTAGTGGTGGTTTTGGCAGTGTTAGGTTGATGGTTGGACTCAATGATCTTAAAGGTCTCTTCCAACCTAGGTGGTTCTATGATTCTATCATAAAGCCTCATGATCCTTCTTGGCTCTCAGTTGTTTTTTCCCCTACAGCAGCCTTCCTCAGGTATTGAACTAGGGAATCACATCCTTCAGTTCAATAGGATCAAGGGACTGCCTGGAGAATAACAGCAGCGTTGCCATATTGACTTGTGTCAACTGAGGTGCAGCATTTGGTTTTTTACAGAAGATATAATTTCCTAGAAGCTGCCTCAAATTCAACATTGCATGTAACCTTCTCCTTCAACAATGTCACTGCAAATTCCAAATATCATTTGTTTAAGACAAAAGCCATGTTATTTCAAAGGAACTAGTTTGCTCCCTTATGTTTGTCCAAGGATGACTGGCCAGGAGAGTGCTTGCAAGAGGAACTGGGTAGAGAGGTGGTTTTGGAGGGTTTGTTTGTCTCTTTAAAATGAAGCTTCTGGTGGGTGAAAAATGAAGCGGTGAGAATCTTGCCATGTCTGGGATGCAAACTGCACCGAAGCTGAGCAGTCCTTTAAACCAGTGTTCTCTAGCGCTGATGTTGGCTCCGATGTTACACCACTGAGGGCAGTGGGAACTTAGCCATTCAACAGAGATTGAGCCAGGTCAGGCACTGCAGAAAGTTAGGCAGAAAGCTATGGTAGAGATCAGGACCTGGAGTCTAAGAACTGGCTAGCAACAGCTGGATGATAACTTGGGACTCTATCTGTCAGTGTGTCTTGTGAAACTCGCTGTTTAAGAGGAAGTAATCTGCAGCAGGAGGAGGAAAAAAACAGAAGAACCCGAAATAAATCTGCTGGTGAAAAGCATGTGCATTGCCTCTTGTAAGTTGAGTTGGGAGTAACATCAGATTACAGTAGGACATCCACACAGGAGGAGGTCTTCCAGGATGGTAAGTACATTTGCCATCATCTTGAGAGTGCTGGGGGGTGGTCATGGAGAGATGAATGCACTTCGTTCATCTGAGGAACTTCAGTTTCCTGGGGAGATTCTGTATGCTGAAAAATCTCATCCTTGTGTTTGAAATCCAAAATCTGAAATCGTTTGATGCTAATGGAGAAAAGAATTACCAAAAGTTATTTTGGGGACAGCCAGAAAGCAGCCTTAATGTTAGAAACAACAGTCTCCTGTGTGTACTCAGCAGATTGTGGTATTAGCTTGTGTTCCAGCCTGTGAAACAACGCTAAGTAGTGCTTGTATTTATTGCTCTTGGATGAACTTTAGTCATTGAAATTGGCAGCTAGTGAAGCCCTGAAAGCTTCGAGGGAGCCACAGTTAATTACTGACCAGCTACAATATTATTAAGAATTCTGGTTGACTCTGTGATGTTTTCTTTCTTGAAAATTAAACTGCGTATTTTAGTGCAGATCTCATTACTTCTGTATAGCAGCTGGGAATCTAACCCATCACTGGTCAAAGATCTCAAGAAGGACTTTCAACCGAATGGTCGATGACTCTATTGTGGCACAGACGAGATCTGTTCACTCTTGTATTTTAAGAGAAATGCTGCTTTTCAAAGCCATTTTGTAACTGTTGCTGAGAAAGAGAACTGAAACAAGTTGTTTCTCATAAGCTCCCGCCTTCTGAAGCCATCACACAGCTCTAAGTGCAGCTGTAGTTCCTTACCAAGGCCCTGCTTGGGTCACCGAATGTATGGTGGGGAGCACTTTAGCTCTGTGGGCCAGGGGGACAAGACGACACCTCTCGTGCTCTGGTTCTGTGATGAGAACCGCCCCGGGCAGCCGGGGGGCTGTTTGTTACTGGGTAGCCCAGCTGGCTGGGACAGCTGCTGCCAAAGCAGCGAGCTGTGGAGTGTGACCTGCAACCTCACTGGGCTTTCCTGGCTCAGGCGGAAGGGCTGCTGCTGTTGTTTTTAAAATGTCTTTTTCCTCCTCCTTTGAAAATCCCTTTGCCTCTGTTTCCGACCAAACTCCTTAGCCTCTTCTCTCTTGCTCTCTCTTCCTTTTCTTCCCACTAAGTTTACTGGTTTGGCATTTGACCACTTTCTCTCCAGGTGGTGGAATGACGTGTGTCGCTGTCACACAGCTTTCTCCGCATTGTGTGTTATATCCCCTCTCTCTGCTTGGGCTGTAAGCTCTTTGGGGTAAGACACTGCGTCTCTGTACCATGCTTAAAACGTGAACTGGGATTTCAGGGGCACGGGGACCTGACATTCACCAGGGAATGGCCAACTGTCTTTCACTGCTGGCAGCACCTCAGTTTCTCCAAGGCTGGGAGAATGGGTGCCTGCCAGCATTTATAACTTCCTAGTGTAAAAGCTTGTGTCTGGGTCTGGGGGCAGCAAAAGGAAGTGCCAGTGAGAAGTGTGAGTAAAACTGCCTTGGAAAGCCGGCCCTGCTGTAGTGATTACAGCTGGCAATAACAACAAGCAGAACCTGAAACGGAAACTGAGCTTTCATCTCTGCAGCTCTACCATGCTTTTAAGCGTGACTGTTCATAGCTATTCTTCCCTCTCTGCCTTTCTCACTCTCCCTTGTCTGCTCTTTTACCTTGGGTCCTCTCTTTTCATACCCCCCTCCATGTTCCTGAAGTCACTGTTTCAGACCCACCTCCCTCGTCTCCCAAGGCATCCTCCACCTCTTTGGTTCAGCCCCATTAGTTCTTGTGAGTTGGGTCCCACAAGAAGCCTTTGGGGTTATGTCCGTGCTGTGTCCAACTCCTGCCTGTTCCATGTGGTCACAGCGTCCATACAGAAAGGTGGAGCGGGCAGGAACTGGACACAGCATGGACTTCTGTGGCCATGCTGCTTTATTGGTGTGGGGGGGGAGACACCATGAGCCCATCCAGTTCGGGTGACAATAGCTGTGAACATATGCCAAGATGGATGGGACAAGTCTGGCAGGATCCTTCCTACCTAAAACTTGTTCGAGTGTGGCCACCCACAGAGCAACTGCATATCTGATACCATTACAGCATGTTCATCTTCGAGGCTACAAACGCCCAGTGGCTCAGGGAAAGGAAGCGGTAGTTTGGGGACTGGACAGGTGGTGATATCATCTGGTAGCACTTTTTGAAATCTACCATACCCCAGGATGTGCTTCTTGCTTCTGAGCATGAAAAATGAGAGCTGACTCCTATGGGGTAAATTCACCTCTGCCAATGCAGGGATGATTCATGACCCATCGGGCATGTGTGAAATTTTTGGTTTGACCTTTTGAGAAGGCAAAATAGGCGAGTGGCCAACTACCTCTGTCCTACCATCTGCTTTGAGTTTGGGCACATTTTGGTATTTGCCACCATTTTATTACCACCAGCCTCTGCTGGTGATAGTAATACTGTGCAAGGAGGAAAAGAAGTGAACTTATTTCCCAGGGTCATGGTTGCAACACGGGAGAAGAGGAGTTTAGATTTCAGCCTGGTCCCTGTTCCCTTAACAGAATCCCTCCTGGGAGAGACACCAGCATTGAGGACAACTCATATGCATAGGAAGAGAGCAGGAGCCCAACAGAGTCACACACAGGATGACACTGATGCTATACACTATCACCCACGGCTTCTGTGCTTAATTATGAGCTTGTTGGCAAATGTGTTAGCTTGCAACAGGACAAAAGTGGGTGTTGAAGGATAACTTGAAGAGGCAGGGACACAGTTGTTTACACATTAATTACTGCAGTGACTTTTTGTGTGTAGACAGCACCAGGGAAAAACTGCGGGGACCCGTCTCTCTCACTTTGGAGACTGTTAATATCATTCAAGACCCATAATACAGTGAGGATGTTGCACAGATCTGTACTTAAATCTCAGAGCATTATATAAAGCAATGGCAGTAACCTGCATTTTTGGTCTGTAACTGGCTTTATACAAATGTTGCCATAAAGCTTTATTTTTCCCCTTGCATACATTTCTGTTTTTCAGATTGTGAAAAAAGCATTAAAAACATCCCTGATGTTTAATCAGTCCTCCAACATGAAATTAAGCATGAACGATCAAAAAGACGTCAAAACGGTAATTATTGGGATACACTACATTTGCTTATAAGAGCTGAGATTACACTGACATTTCTGAAAAGAAATAACAGATTAAGAAGAATGATTTTATTGCCTGTTTTAGAAATCCATGTAGGTT
This sequence comes from Burhinus oedicnemus, assembly GCA_008921705.1. NCBI lineage: Eukaryota > Metazoa > Chordata > Aves > Charadriiformes > Burhinidae > Burhinus > Burhinus oedicnemus. The sequence continues at coordinate 1,865,360 of VFFE01006710.1, forward strand.
TCGATCCTATTTGCAAACAAGTGAGTGACAAAACCCTCATTGATTTATCCGGTAGGCTGATCAAACCTTGCCAAGGGGGAGTAATGTGGAGCCTAATCCTGCAGCCCTGGCTCAGGACAGTAAACCTTGCTCATACAAATAACCTCACCTCTCACTTCCACCATTTGCATGGCATTTATTTATTTATTCAGCATGCCTGGGGCACCTGGACATCACAGCGTACAGCATGGTGACAGCCAAGATGTGACTTAATAAAAATAGATCTCTTACGTTAGAAATGTCTTATAAAACCTGTGCGATGTTTAAGTCTTGCCAAGGTGTTCACAGGATGAAATGCAGAACTATTAATAATTGGTGGGATTTTTTTGCCATCAATAAGAGGGAGAACGAGCCAGAGGGAAAAAGTTTAAGTAGTCAGTTTAAAAAAGTTTTTCTCGTTCAAATCACTGCCTGAAATTGATGACAGCACTGTAGATCTTGAGAAATGCAGAGAAAATGAAAAGTAAGAAACTTTATCCACGTAGAAACTGAAAAAGATACTTTCAGAGGCAACTAGTTTATGTGCAACTTTCATATGTACCCTTTCGGGAGCTCACATTTATAGCTACAGCCTCATGACCACTCCCAGACTCAGTTCTTCTTGCCTGGAGGTTCAAAAGCTCAACTCTGAAGTGCACATTGCCTATCACAGGGTGGTGGCTGGTCCCAGCTCCCAAGAACTGCCATCGGGAGCCAGACATGATAATTGTTGGGGGAAAATGGAGCTGCACTGGTGGCTGTCTTTTCCTCCTTAATATAGGGCAACATAGAGAGCCTGGTGCTGTGTGTTACAGGATGTGAGTGGCTGATCACGAAATCTGGATATACCAAGTGGCCCGGCTATTTTTTTTTTTTAATCTACGTTCAGGAAAAAAAAGGGAAATGAAGCTAACTCACCACACCAGAATGACAAGGAAATACTATCCACTCGCCACACAGATAAATGAGATTTGTGTAGTTTCCCTTAAGTGGGGTTTGAGTTAAAAGGGAATACCAGAACCTGTTCAGAAACCACAAAATGTCCTTCTGCTTCTGACATTTTCAGACCTGTTTTTTCTCTCCTGACTTCATGAACTTCCTCTTTACGGTAGTGCTGGGCTTGATCCCACAGCTGATCTTGTGTTATGGATTTCCTCGTTTTGATTTTGGTAGCAATTTTGTTGAACACTCATTTGTCTTATGCTAAAACAAAGCTAATCAATGTCAAACTAATCATAAGGTTTGGGAAAAAAACCACGTTTTTTTTATGTTGGCACAGAAAAAATTAAAACTAAAATCATGGTCCTCACATAAACCAATCCCTATGTAGCTTGTGAACCTCACTTTCAGTGATGTATGGAAAATACAGTCTGCCAGTAGCTGAAAGCAGAGCTACTGTTCAATGATTGTGATTTACTCACCTGCAACAGGTATTCATCCATTAGCTGGTGTATCAGTGACTTGATGATCACTTAAATCTTCTCTTATTTGGATTCTGTTCTAGTTTCAAATCCTAGGGGCAATTTTGATACTTGGTCTTGTTGTCCTGATGGCTGTTTACTTCATGAGAGTGGACAGAATAGTTGATCCTAAGGGAGAAGAAGCAGTTGTCAGCATTTATGAATTGGTGGAGGAGGAAGAAGGACTCTACGGAGATCTCCCCGAAACCACAATAATTGAGGAGGACACCAATAGGTCCAATGATTCTTGCAGGTAAGCTGTGCTCAATGGCACATGGAGAAGTAATCACCAGGTGGAGGAACAGTTACAATGCTGACAATATCAGCAGGGCTTTTGTTCTCTTCCCATAGTGATAAAGTACTGCTAATTTGGGAAAAGTGGGGTGTTGCTCAGGCATTGGGTCATTAGTAGTTGCCTGGTTGCCTGTTATGAGGGGCGGTAGGGGCAGTATTGCAGCTCCACTTCTGGTCCACTTCAGGTCCACTTCTGAACATAAAGCACAGGCTTTATGTTCAGCACAGCTCTGTTGCTGCTCCACCACCTCCAGCCATCCTCCCTTTGCGGCAGCGGTAGGAGGCAGCACAGCAACCAGCGGGCAAAGCAGCCTCTGCTGAGCTCACCCTCTTTCAGAGGCTGGAGGGGGCAGTGGGTTTGTCCTGGCAGAGGGTGGAGAGGGTACCAAAGCGACATCCAGCCCTGGGGGTTACTTTTCTCCTCATCGTTAGGATGGTAAAATAAAAAGCTCAGAATGGCTACTGAGAAGCCATTCTGCTGGATTTGGGAGGACAATGTACGATACATGCTTGGCTGTAAAAAATGGGTATGGAGAGTACTCCCAGCTTGTTTGTCCAGCTCAGCTTGTTTGCTTTTGAGGTTGACGTCCAAATGGTTAACTGTACAGCCTGAAAGGTGCTTGGTTTCCTGCTTGGGTCACAGTTGCTTGCTTCACAATATACAATTGCCATTGCAGCTTTGAACTTGTGGAAAATGTTCCTTATGACTTAGCTTTTGAGATAAATAGCACTGCAGCCAAACCCTTGTACCAAGCCTGGATGAAACTCCTTGATATAGCCCAGGAAAAAGTTCATGTGGCTTCTTACTATTGGTCTCTTACTGGGAAGGATATCAACGTCAATGATTCATCTTCCAAGCAGGTAAGAGAAAGTCAATGACAAACACATCTATGGCTGTATGTCTCATGTAAATGTGGCAGATGGCAGATTGACTGTGTGGTCTGTCTCCTGGAGACATTGCTTGACTCTTCCTGCCAACCCAGAAAGGTGGTCTGAAGCAGCACACCAACTTTCCTCCTCCAGTCAAATTAGACTCCATCTGGGCTCTGTCCATGTCTCTGATATTTCTATGCTGTATTTTAAGAGCAGCCAGAGGTCAGCCTCAAAACCACACTCGCTTACCCTGCAGGTGGTGACTTTATGGTAGGGCCAGCTGGTGGCATGGCTGGAGAGCCTACAGGATCCCAGATACACAAGTGAACATGCCAATCCCCCCTGGCTAGCTGGAAGAGTCAGGAAGCAAAGTCTGCTGGACTTTTGACTGCTTCAGAGGCTACTTCTCCCCCGTGTACAGACACGGCATCTGCATTCACCTGTTTTGCAGGTGTCCCTGAACCATGCTGTTGGACAGCAGCATAGGACATTCATTCTCCTTTGCAGGGCTGTCCTCCTGGGCACCCTGTGCAGCCAGGCTTCCTGCGGGGCCTCTCTGGCTCCACCACCAAACATAAATGACAGAGGCCGCAGCACAGGCTCACCTTGCAGCCGTCCATCATGTGTAATTGTCCCTTGGCTCTCTTTTTGCCTGTGGCAGCCGGCACCCTCCCAGACAATCCTGAGCAGGGTCTGGGGGACTGTTCTGAAAAGCAGAAGGGCCAAGGCCACCTTATTTCAGGCAGGTAGGAAGTCCAGTCATGTCAGGAATCGTGCTGTTTGCTGATAGACCAGATGCTGGCCCGTTTATTACTGTGGGCCGAGCCTCTGTTTCCCTCCTGTCACACCTTCCTCATTGTCCCCATGGGCTCTGTGGGACTGTTCTCCTTGTCTTCCTCCCCAGGTGGTTCTGGTGTTGTAAGGTGACTCATTTCCTCCACATTAGAAGAAGTAAAAGTGACAGATGTAAGGCTGAGCCCCGTCTCAGCTAAAGAGACAGCTCAGTGTAGGACAGTCTCTGTTACTTTTATCCTCAGGGAGAAATGATGCAGCATACCTGTTGAGCATCAACATCCAGCAGTTGATCTTCATTGGGACACTCACCTTCGAAGTCTGGGATGTTTGTGGTCATACTTTTAAACCTTCAATAGCATTAAATGATAGAATATAAACTTTGATTTGTACATTGCATTAAAATATTTGTTCCCCTTTTTCTCTACTTGAAACATTCCTGAAAAATTTCTGACCATCCTTGTGCTGGGGTTCTTCACAGGAAGCATCCATTAGTAACACTGTACTTGCATATATCTTACTAAATATTCTATATCAAAATATCAAAAATAACAAACAATGTACCATGCAGGGTGAAGATATTCTGAAGAGGTTTGAGAAATTACTTGCAGAGAATGTCTCTGTGTATGTTGCAGCAAGTGTGCCAACTTTGGCTACAAATTCAACTGACCTCGAGCTTTTAGAGGAAAAAGGTAATTACCTCACTTCGGTGATGTCCTCGGAACTTCAATATTGCAAAAAGGCATCTGAGAGAAACTGGTCTGCACGGCCTTTTCTGGCATGGTGCTTACATGGGTTCACAGGACAAGCACTACGTATTCACTAGTTCATGATTTCTGTGTATGGTGTCATGCCCTTAAGGCTTTTTCTGAAAGTTCACATTTTGTTTGTTTTTGCAAGTTATTGTATTCCCAAGAACGAGTGCTTGTGAATTTTGGTAGTTGTTACCAGTTGCAGGTATTAGACACCCAGACATGTTCTGGCTGTGAGGGGAGCAGTGTAGATTACCATCTCCATGCTGTACCTGAACTCTTTTTCCCCTCCCCATCTTTCTCCAGGGGCTCATGTGAAAAAGATTGATTTTGAACATTTGGCAGGAGGAGTGTTGCATAGCAAATTCTGGATTGTAGACATGAAACACATATATATTGGTAGTGCAAATATGGACTGGAGATCTTTATCTCAGGTAAGCTCTGCTGCTGCATATTCAAATATCTGAGGGGAAATTCATGTCCTAGCATATAACAGAGAAAAATCATAATGATGTAAAATATTGACTGAGTGGGAGAAGCAGCAAAGAAACCCCTGAAGGGGGAGGTGGCTCTTTCTGGGGCTGTGACATAGCTTTCTGTCTTTGCAGGTAAAAGAGTTTGGTGCTGTGATATACAACTGCAGCTGCTTGGCTAAAGACCTCTGGAAAACATTTAGTACTTACTGGGATCTTGGACATACTAATGCTACCATCCCATTCCCTTGGCCTCTTAATTATTCTACCCACATTAACAAGCATCAGCCTCTGGAAATAAAATTTAATGGAATCCTGACAAAAGCCTATTTTTCTGTAAGTATGTTTAAAATTAACAAGATGATAGATTGTAAACTAGGTTTAAACATTGGCCAGAAAAGTTTCTTCAGCGGTCCTCAGTTCCTTGTGCTCCAGTTGGGCAATTCAACAGGTTTCTCTGGAATGACTCAAGAAAAAAGGTTTGACCCAGCTTGGGCTATCAGGGAGTATGGCAAGGATGGGGTGCAGGTCTCCTTTAATCAACAGCGGGCTCAATGTATCAATAAGTACCTGACCCATCGGGACATGGAAGGCATGAGGAACAATAGTGGTCCACCTCAAATGCTTCATGCTATTGTAGTGAACACTGAACAGATCTGAATATAAATGAATCACAGTCTGACAGAAAAAGGATGAAATCACTGACCTGTGTATTTTCTTCTTTAAAGGCTTCTCCTCCGGCATTCTGTCCAGAAGGTCGCACCCACGACCTCTTTGCTATAATCAGTATTATCAGTGAGGCACAGAAATTTGTCTATGTTTCTGTTATGGAATATTTCCCTACCAGCCGTTTCGTTCATCCAGAAAGGTACAATTTTAATCCTGAGCAAAGCAGTTGACTGTGCTATTTAAAGGAAAAATGTACTATTCCCCTCCTTCTGCAATGAAAATATTCAGTGGAGAGAACTGAGGCTTTGCTTTGCATTCACGACTGTCTTGTGGACTGTGTAAATACTGATGCTACAGGGTGGTATCCAGTACTGCCCGTGTGCTTTGCTAGTGTTTTAGAGCAGCCTCCTGTGCCCTTCACACAGCAAGAAAACTGTGAAGTGCCAGACTAGGGACAGTCAGGTACAGCTCCCTTCAAAATGCAGCAGAGCAGCTTTATGAATAGCGAGAGGGATGGGAACAGCAGAAATATGTCTGACATCAGACACTTCAGAGAAAATATTGCTTTGCTCTCTGCTTCTGCTCCTGATTGTCTCTTTCTGTTCTTTACTTCTGAAGACCCTTGACTTCTGGCTCTGCTGCCTGTTTGACCTACTTGACCCACAGTTTAGAGGCTGATTCTTACCTGTCCTTGCCGACCTCTGCAAGGGTAGCTGAAACAGTCTCTGAAAGAAACTTCTGGACTTTTATTTTCCTTTTTTCGTAATTCCATCTAAGGACATCTAATTCCTGAAGCGTGCTGGGTGCGCGCAGCAGCAGCTCTCAAAGAGAAGGTGGTAGTGGTGACCTGGAGGGATCAAATTGTGTGTGGTGGACCACTGCCACGGTCCCAGTGGGCTGCCCAAGGTCACAGCAAAATTGTGCAGCCTTTGCACAACTCAGATTTGAGTAACGCAGAAAGTTAGTCATGGGGCAACAACTAAGACTCCAAATCCTCTTAGATATGCTTGATTTAGGATGTTTACATGCAACCAAGTGCTCTGAGTATTATCTGCTTAGAACATTTCTGAGTTTTCCAATCATCTAAATAATCTGACTGAGAAAGAAATTCAAGCAAAATAATTATGTGCAACGTGGCTTGTAAAGAATAGCGTGAGCTCTAGATTGCCATTTAGCCCCAACTCTACCACGTATCATGCCCTCTGGCATGACTCTATAAATCCTCTATTGTTCAGCTGGGCATGTGTGTGTTAGCAGGAAGGGTGTGCGATAATAGATAGACACAGATAATTCCACTGTCCTTGAAACAAAATCTCAAAGACTAGCTTCCACTTGGAGGATATTTTTTGTAAATCAAACGGAGGATTTTTGGTTTCTATGTTGAACAGTTGAATCTCTGGGTTTCTCATCTCCTGCTTTAAGCTAAGAATAGGTTCACAGAAAGTCTCTTTTCCCTCTTAGGAATGAGTGTGTTAATACTCCTCATTCTTCATCTGAAGCCTTAATCCACTATTTGTGACATCTAGGGTCTGATCTGATGCAAACAAGAGTTTGAAAGGCCTAGGGAAAGCCGTGCGGGGCCTCGGGCTATCTCCACAGCAACCAGCTGTAGTGTAATGAATTGAGGCTGATTAGTTCAGGTTAGGTTCCTCCAGCAGCTGAGGCAGAGGGAACAAAGCTGCTGTCTTAATGTCTAAGTGTTAATCAACTAGAAACCAATATATTAAAAAAATGGAAACTGTTCAAAAATAGCATTTCTAAATAGCATGTTTTTCCGAGTTTTTCAGTATCTACAAGTCAGCCTGAGCCTGAAAGCACACGGCCAGTCTGTTGATCACGATAGAACGATGTGTGAAGGAAGATTTGAGAATTCAGGCCTTTGTACATAAGACCAAAAGGAATAAGTTAGGCAAATTAATTCATCATTACCCATGGGACTGTGAATGAGTTTTGGACCTCTCTCTGTATCAGTCCTCCAATCTGTAATAAAGATGCTTGTCTTCCTCCATGCAGCGCTTGTTAAGATCTACAGAATGAAAATGCTACGTGAGCGTTTGGAGGTTTTAGTCCTGGGATGTACATTGTCCAGTTCTTAGTATTGTGTAGTTGGGCGAAGGATTAGGGAAAAATTTTTCCCTTAAGCTACTGCCAATACAAATGTCAGGAAAACGGGCAGCCCCGTGTTCACGAGAGCACAGCTGTGTTTGTCACCTCGGGGCCACACGGCATACTAAAGAGGGCAAGGAGGGATGGGGAGGGACAGAGCCTGTCCATGCTGGCTGATGGCACAGGACCACTGTGGACACTAGAAACTCTCTCCAGGATCCTGAAATGGCCATAGTCTGCTCTTAAATGTCTCTTAGGCTTTCCTCTGGGCTCTGCACTGTCCTGTTTACTTCATGCTGTATGATCGGGCTTTACATTTGAGTTGTTATTGTTATTTTTAGTTTCCTAAGGAAATGAGCATAATGACACCATGCTGTGTGTGTATCTGTGTATATGCAGTATACTCAGTTTTAAACTTTTTGATCAATTGCAACCAAATTTGGCAGAGACCAGGGCTCTCAAAACATACTGGGAAAAGAACTCGCTGGGTAGAAGGCAGAAATCTTATTTATACCTCCAGTGAAAGCACAAGTGCTCCTCTTACTAGATATCAGAGATCCCATCTGTGTACAATGTCACTTGTATTCTCAGTTTATTGTCACAGCTTTCTACTGAACTGTTTCAAAAATGGTCCTTTTTCTACCCACTTACTTTTCTCTAGATATTGGCCAGCCATCGACAATGCCCTGAGACGTGCAGCTTTCAACTACAGAGTACAAATCCGGCTTCTGGTCAGCTGCTGGACCCACTCTGACCCAGCCATGCTCTACTATCTGAGGTCCTTGCATGCTCTCAACAACCCACATGCCCACATCAGTGTCGAAGTGGTACGATAAGCAACCTGATTTTGGAAAGACAACTTGAGAATATGGGCCCCCCACTGATTTTTGAGTCTAAGCATGTGCAAGCATCAGGTTTTAAAGAAGCAGATTGTCCATTGTTGCAGTGACTGTTTCAGGTCCTTGAGAAAATAAGGCCTAAGAGACAATCTTTGAGGAAGCAGCTATTGCAAGCTACTAGTGACACCAAGGGATGCGACTAGCTGCAGCACTTGCAAAACTATCCAGGCAGTCACTTTTCCTGAGCACCATGACACTAACAGCTTATATGACAACTTACTGCTCTTCTCATAGACCTTTTCCTGTATGGAGTATCTTAACTGGGTCTGATTACTATCAGTTTTTTGCAACTGAGAGCTCTGCTGACTGCCTGTACAAATGGACCCATTTTTGAAGACTAAATATTACCCACAGGCCATAGGCACTAGGCTGGAACACGTCGAGTGGGGTGGGGATGGTGTGGAAGCTCCCAACATAATGCAGTTACCATGACAGAGAGAAGTCACAGAAGTAAGGAGGAAATGTAGATCTCAGTAAGAGTTAACACAAAAAGTTAGGCATTATTGTTGCCTTCAGTACCCCTTGTGTCTGTGATCAGCCCATTCTAGCACAAAATAAGAGCAGCAATCAGTGGTAAATGCAGATCTATTAAACAGCTGCCTAAAACTGCATTTAATTGTCTGCCCTATAATGATAATAGCTATGCCACTAATGGAACATTGTGAAGCAAACATTATCCTTATCTGATCTCAATTGCTTATCCAATTTTATGTATACTGGAAGTACTATTTGTTAGTTTTCTTGGATAAGAGTAAAATCTCTTTTATGGTACATTTAATAACAGTGTGTAGAGTACTCTCTTCTGTTCTTTCTGTACTCTTCTATTCTTTGAAAAGATAGTAAATCTGCATTGTCCAATTATTCAGCCTGTTCCTCACTCTGATATTTCTATTTATGTTTTTAATTTCTCTCCCTCCAGAAACTCTTCATTGTTCCAGTTCTGAATCACACAAATATTCCTCATGGGAGAGTGAATCACAACAAATATATGGTCACTGATAAAGTAGCCTATATTGGTATGTATTCCATTATTCCAAATGCTTACAGTATCTTCAGACCTATAGGACTGAAACTGAGATAAGATGGGCTGCAATATCAAAATAGACCTCATTTTGCCATGTAAAGCAGATAAACGTATCAAAGTACATGGCTTTATCAGAACGTCTGCCCTGGGTAAAGAAGTAGAGATGTGAAGGGGACAAAATAATGTAGGTCAAGTTCAGTAAGAGATTATTTCATATGATTGCAAACCGTTAAGAACGGAGCATGACAAGTCTGAGCGCACAGCCTGTGACAAGCACAGCAGGAATTTCACAGACTGTGTGCTCAGAACAATGCAGTGATAGCTGATGCTCTAGTATATAATGTTATCGTGCTTTAATAAAATGAAATTGCTGGGAGGAATTAATTCCAAGCACTGTTTGTTGAACAGAACTCTAGGAAAGGAAATGAGAAAACAGTAATGTCAATTGCTGCTCAATTCCTGAAAGTCGGGATGGGGTTTATTTTTCACTCTTTTATTAGGATCCCTCAAAAAAAGAGAATGTGAAAGGGCTCTGCCATTTCAATCAGCTCATCCTCCAAGCAATGCAAACCAGCAAATAACCCGATCTTCCAATGGGCTGAGGACTTGCAGCTCCGGTTGCCTCTAATAGAACTTGTTTCTTACCGAGTTGTCTTTTGAAGACAGATATGCAGATAATTTGTTTTCATGCCTAAGCACCTTCTGGAATTGACAGACTTTTCTGGCTAAGGCGAACACCAGGAGAAGTGCTACATGATAAAATGTGTATTTTTTCACAGTGTTTGATTTTCTGAATTGTGATAGCTTTGGAAGAGCCCTAGACAATGTCTACAGCTGGATTCCCAGCTTTGCCTGGTTTAAAAGCAGGCATTGCATGCTGAGCTCAGAACAGCTCCTGAGGATTTAGTGATCAAGGGTCCAGTTTCTCCTCTTGTTTTCCTTTAACAAGTAAAGAGAATTAAGTCCATTAAGGATTTTTTTTCTTTAAACATAGAAACCCATATCAAACACTGGCTTTTATCCCTCTTAACACCCAAATGTTGCACTCTATTCCCCTATTTATAATGAGTAGATTCATGCATCTCCTTACAGCACAGGCTGTAAGGAATCAGACTGTTGGGAAGCTTCAGGGTTGCAGTTAATACTGACTTTCTGAAAGCTGAGGTCTGGAATGAGAAGGAGGTGACCTGATTTTTGCTGCTCCATTGGTCCTAATGAGATTTGCAGTTGTACAGCAAATCAGCAAAGCCAGGCAACGTGGACTTAACAAGTATGGAGATCAAACAGAACACTGGGAAATGAATGTTTTCTAATTAGCTACTTTTCCATTGCATAGGGACTTCCAATTGGTCAGAAGATTACTTCATTAATACAGCTGGCGTGGGACTAATTATCAAACAGAATTTGACCAACCTGCAGAGAAGGCAACTGCCTATACAGGAACAATTAAAAAACCTGTTTGAGCGAGACTGGAATTCCAAATATGCAGTGAATCTGGAAGATGTGCAGGGACAGAAAGACTGCAACTGGAGGGGCAGACTCTGAAGTGAATTGAAATATACATTTTAGACAGAAACAAAAATATATTTGAATCTTATTCCCCATGCAAAACAAGGAGCTTTCTTCTTTACGTCTTTGTCAGAAAAATCACTTCCTTGTGGTGTCCACACTGTTTGATGATGCAAGACCCTCTCACAGTTGAGTCTACCTGCAAAACCATTAGTCAGTGTGTGACATTTCCTTTTTTGTGTAATTACCTTATCCCAGAGTTAATGAAGTGCATGCAGTGTTATATGACGAGCTGTCTGATATTAAAGCAAACATGGAAAATACAACCAGATCTTAATCCATTAGACATGTAGATCACTATTCCTGTGCTATTTTATCTTAGGAAGCTATGTTCCATTAACAGTGTTTGCTTACATGTGTTTAAGCATTTTTTAATAAATTCCTAGCCACTTTAAGATTTGAGCCACATAAGTAATCACCTACAGCAGTGAGGGCAGGTTTTAAAATCATTTAGGAATCAGAGGTACAGGGGAATACCTGTATTTAAGTGTTGAGGCCAGTTGCCAGAGTTAAATGCCTGGGATTTACATCTTGGGCCTGGCTTCCAGCTCAGCTGCCCTGGACCTCTGCTTGTCTGAGGGTGCTTGGATGCCTGTGCATTGGCCTCAGGCAGCAAATAGGATGGGGAAGTGGGGTGAAGCTGCTGTGTGAGTGCTGGTGTGGCGGAGGCATCCCACCTGCACTGTGGGCAGTTCCTGGAGAGCCTCTTTGATCCTTTAGGGCTGTCCTGGTGCTGGCCTTGGCCAGCATTGTGTCTCTGGGCTGTCTTTTCTTCTGCAGTCTCATAGGGACCAGATACCTGAGCCGTCTGGTGCCTTAAGTCCTTATCTGCCACTGCGCAGCGGCTCTGCCCTGGGTGGCTCTCAGAAGGGACAGCAAAGGAAAGCAGGGCATGTGCTCCAGTTGTGGAGGGGTGTGAGTCACACTGGGCTGGGGGTCCGTGACTCTCACCGGTGCCAAACCCCTTTGCCTGACACTGGAAATGGAATTGCAAAGTGGACTTTTTGCTTTGGGACTGATATACAGCAGAGGCGAGAGAGCTCGAGGCGAGAGAGCCCAAGGCGAAAGCCCAGAGCATGGCTCCACAGAAGGGTTGGGCAACCCCCCTGTCCTGGCACTCTGTCTCTGAGCTGTGAAAGTGCAGCGGACCTCTCCAGCTCTGAAAGGCGTGTGGCAGCTCGTGACTTCACTCCCGTCCTGGCAGGGCCTCATTCAGTTGCATTTTGGCTCTGAGGTCATCTCTCTTGCCACAAACGCAATCCTGGGTAGCGGGAGTACAGGTAGCTTCTTCCTCCAGAAGAAGCGTTTTCGTGCTTTTGAATCCCTGCCCTGTGCTAAGAATGACAAAGGGATCTGATGTGATCGTCTGTGTGTGGAATGATTTATATCTTTGTGAATACACACAAATCCCAACGCAAATAAGGCCCCTTCCCCATGAGGTCTTTGGAGGCGATCCCAACCAATTTTCCAATTTTTGGTTTCCAGGCTACTCCTTAGCTGTCTCTTCCAGACACTTCCGAGATTCCTTGGATTGTTTTATCCATCATTACAAATCAATGCTTGCTGTTATTAAGGCAGATTTTTAAGATGTAGTTACATTTATAGAATCACAGAATCATAGAATCATAGAATGATTTGGGTTGGAAAGTACCTTTAAATGTCATCTAGTCCAAACCCTCTGCAATGAGCAGGGACATCTTCAACTAGATCAGGTTGCTCACAGCTGTGTTCACCCTGACCTTGAGTGTTTCCAGGGATGGGGCAGATAACACTGAAATTTTATGAGCATTCACATATGTACCAACATATTGAGGAAGATACAGGTGGTTTTAGCATTATTCTCCTCTATTTCCTTTCTAGTGGCTACTTAATATTTTGAGGTTTCCATTCATAATTAAAATTTCTGGCCAAGTAGAACCTCCCCAGCTGGTTTTCACTAGCTCCTTTTCACGGGTTTATCATCCTGTACCAACAAATATATCCAACCATGCACTGTATTAATACTTGCATGCAAGAACAACATTGGACAGGTATTCCCCAGTGCAATGAGCACACGTGAATGGTGGGTCAGTTTGAAAATCTTTTTGAGAAGTTACATCTCTAGCCAACAAAACTATTTTCTATAGAGGAGTGCGCTCCTCTAGATGGCACTCGAAGCTATGTTTTCACGGGTTTTGGGGGGATAGCTACTGCAGGAATAAGAAAACTTCTTTACTTGTGAGCTCAAATCTGACAGCGCTGCATAAGTTGTTCGGTGGGACAGAGTTTCTGGGCAAGCTGGGAGACTTGTCTTCTGGTAACATAAGACTTGTGTCGAGTAAGGCTCAGCTTATAAAGGAAAAATTGATGCTTATGAGAGTGCTCTTTTATTTTCTTCAGTGGCACCACGTGTTGTTTTTCCTCCACATATGAAGGAGGGGTTTACAATTAAGACAATGAATTGGATCTAAGAGGAACTTGAGTTTATTGCCCTGGTTTCTTGTGAGACTTTTTAGGCTCTTTCATATCTTGATTCTAATTTACTTGGTCTCTATTACAAAGGTATAAGATGTTGTAAATTATAACCAGACTTGGCTGTCTTAGTACTTTTCCATTTATGAAACAGGGTTAATAATAGTCCTTATCCACCCACCTGTTGCTTGTCTCTTTCATTTAGATTGTGATTTCTTCAAGTTAAGGACTGTACCATATGTAAGCTGGGGCTTCCAGTAGTATTCATTAGCATCTATTTATTATCCTTGGATGGATTTTTCTAGTTTGGTTGCAGGCAGTTCAGATTTTTCTCAGTATTGGTTTATTCATGTCTAGAAAAAGTTGCTGGTTTGGATCTTGGGTATGGTTAGTCTCCTCCGGTCAACTCATCTCATGTACCTGTGTTAGATGGACTACAACTTAAGTGAATTGGCCCTGCTTTACCTGAGTGTCTTTCCAGCAGAGCTGCTGCACTGCTCTCCCAGCAGTCTCATTTCTGAGAGCGCTCGGTTTGGTGCGGTGCCTTGTGGCTACAGCGCTGCTGACAGCAATGCAGATGACAGCAGGACAGAACCTAGCTGGCTCCATAGGTTTATGAGCTCTGACAGGACTACAAAGTCACCTGGCTTCACACATTAGACACCAGCTTGTTCCAAAAGCTTTAGTATTATCTGTTTTCAATTCCACCACCCCCACCCCCCTTTACCCAGGATTTTCCTTTTGCAGTTGTTCCAGATAAATCATACCTTTGTTGCTTTCATCCATGTACTAAGAAAACTTTTCATCTACCATCTATGCTGTATCAATGTACACTTAATTTTTTGACAGTCATAAATATCTCCATAAGCCCTGGAGGATAGCTCTTCTGTCATGGGCGCTGCCTCCCGGACCTCTGCTCTCTGCAGTTTCCTGACGAGGGAAAGTGGAGAGGGGAATGCTGATCTCTTCTATCTGGTATTCAGTGATAGGACGCATGGGAATTGTTCAAAGCTGCATCAGGGGAGGTTCAGACTTGACATTAGGAAACATTTCTTTACCAAGAGAGTGGTCAAACACTGGAACAGGCTTCCTAGAGAGGCGGTCGATGCCTCATGCCTGTCAGCGTTTAAGAGGCAATTGGAAAATGCCCTTAATAACATGCTTTACCTTTTGGTCAGCCTTGAAGTGGTCAAGCAGTTGGACTTGATGGTCATTGTTGGTCCCTTCCAACTGAAATATTTCCTTCTTCCCTTCCCTTCCCTTCCCTTTCCCCCCTCCCCTCTTCTTCATCATCTCCCATTCAGGATTAATTTTGACTGTCTTGCCTTTGGGATATATGAGAGGTCCTGCTTCAAATATAACAACAAAATGTATTCATGTCTTAACAATGCAAGATACTACCAAGATGGGTGTGTCGTTCTTTTTAATGCATTTATACCTTCTTTTGCATGTCAAATCACAATTGTAGGTTTGTTTGGCTGGAGACTGCACGTAGATGTTTAGCTGAACAGCTCGCTTTTTCAGATGTTAAAAAATAAGTAGCAGTAATCAAGGAAACCTACCACAGTTAAAAGAACAACCTGAGCATCTCAAACTAAGTACGCAGGTGGGGTCAGAACCACAGGAGTCTGTTGACAAAACGTCTGTGTTCTGCAGGTTTGCATCTGTGCTCCTTGCACCCTTTTGAGCTCTGTTCTTAGCTGTTCCTGCGGTCAGACCCTTGGGTCTGACCTTCTTAATCTTGTTGCTTTTTCACTAACCTTCACCTTTCGCAAAGCTGACAGTAGCCTATTTGGAGGAAGATTTTATTGCTGCTTCTTTTCTCTACTGCTCTTCCCTTAACTATTTCATTCATCTTTTAAAAACATCATGGTGATTATTGCTCTGTGGTCATTGCTATCTCAGAGCTCCATTTTAATGAACTTGATTCTGCCACCTTTGCAACAGACTCCTACATTCTCAGTGCTGTCTAGGTGGCCTCCTATTTGTGGGCCTCGGCAAACGGACACTACCTGAGAAACATTTTATGTGAAGGCTGCTTTGCGGGCAGGTGCGAGCTGCTGTTAGAGTGGGATGTCCTTTATTACATACATTACCTTCTTCTGGACTCAGTTTTTCTGTCTCGATCACAACGTTTGCCTCAGCGCTGGTATATGCCATCACTGTCTGATGTGGTAATTTTGGGTCTACTGAACAATGACTTTTATACTAAGGGAAATGTCGGGGAAATGCTGCATGATCCAAATAAATGACACATGCCTAACACTTATGTGAACAGTCTCTTCAGAGATCATTAGAGTTCTCTTTAGAATTACTGCCAGCAGTTCCTTTTAGAACGTTTAAGTCTACCACAAAGATACAGAAATGAAGAACATCTCAAGCTACAGATGGTTAGACAACCAAGTACCTTTCTTTACAACCCAATTTTTAAATGTTTTGCTGTGTCTGCTTTCCCTGTAGTAAGTAGAACATGGAGAAAGAAAATACAGGATAAGAAAACTACTATAAGGAAGCATGTCTGCACATGCAATTCTATAAAACTCAGGACTGAAGTGAGTGAAAGGTCTCAGATTAGTTTGTAACCATTACCACCATATTTAGAAACTGTGCTGTCATTACGCAGCCACTTGAGCAGGTAGTGGGGTATACTTACACCTTTTGCAATTTTAAGCTGGGATTTTCACACTGAAAAAATGCTAACAGCACTGTCAGTAACTCACGCTACTTGAGTTATTATTCATATGGTGAGTTTATTGTGAATTAAGAATACAGACAACATTTTAATGATACATGTGAAGGCTGTCACATACGCACTCTGGTTTTCATTGTGCACTTGAGAGAAGCATTAATATAAACAAAGTAGTTAATAATTATATACATCTCCTTTCCCAGAAAATCTCTGAAGCAATTCCACCAGTGTGACAGATCATTCTGTGCATTTAACTATCCAGTAAATATATACAATAAAATTTATTTATCCACATTTTAATAATTATTCTTTATCAGCATGTTTTATCTTGGTATCTTAAAAATGTGAATTAGTTATATGGGTTTTGGTCTTGAATTTATTCTGTTGGGGTTTTCTAAATTCTTTTAAGGCTAAATATGACCCACCAGAATAATAAAAAAATGAGAAGAGAGGAAGGGGTAAAGCGTTAGTTTCTCTACACTAGTATTTTGTTTTTATTTTGCATTGTAAAATGTTTGTGGAATATACATATTACCTTAGCTGAAATAAAGAAAAATATTTTAATAAGAAAGCAAAAATAGATCAGAAAGGTCCAAAATCTAAACAGGTAACTATAGTTCTCATAGTACTAGTTTATACTCCATTCTGGAATTAATCTATAATCTAAACATAGTTGGTGTGTTTTTGAGAAGCCTATTTAACAAGCCTTTTTGCTATCATTGAGCCTTTCAATAATTTATTTTCATGGTTTAGGTATCTTTTCAGACTTTGCTAAAATTATGGGCTCCTTTGTACCTGTATAAATTGTTGCCTTTGGGGTAGATTTGAAGAAGTTGGTATTTTTATTAGTGCACAGTATAGCACATCCATGTATTTGAAAATTTAAATGTGGTAGATTCCATTCAACTGTTTTCATAAATTTCAGCTTTGGGTTTTGTTTAATTTTCAGTTGCTAGAAAATTAAGAAAATATTTTTTTTCTGTATGTGTAGATTATTTTATTTTCATTGAAGGCTGAGAAAAGACGATCTTCATTTGGTTGTATCTCCAGGGATATTAGATTGATTACCTTTTTCTTCTTCCAACAAGATTAGTTCAGTTCTTGCTGAAGATGTCACAATAGTTCGAGAAACTGGAACATTAGATGAGGCCTCATCAATTTCAACTTTTTGATCCTCTGTTGTTTCTTTAGGTGATAAGCTTTCTTGTGCATCAAAAAATACATCAGGTTTATCTGATGGGCTATCTTCATCCGGGATTCTTCCCTCTTTATGACCTGTCTCTTCTTTGTCAACAGTCTTAGCCTTTTTGGAAGGAGACGTGAAACCAAGCTTGGGAAATCTAAACCATCCAGTTTTTTCAGTTTGCTTAGAAGAATCATTATCTGATGTGTCAGCAGGTTTCGCATCTTCTGGAACTGATTTTTTTACTTCTGTTTTTGGATCTGTGCTTGTTTCATCAGCAGAAGACGAAAAGCCAATAGTTGGAAGCCAAAATTTGAATCTTCCAGGAGATCTTTTACTATCAGTCTTTTCCTTTTCATTGGTTATATCTTTTTCTTCATCTTCTAGTGTTTCAGCTACATCCTCATCTTTAGAGAGAGGACCTGCAGATATTCCCTCTGGTGACTTATCAGGGTGACTCTCTTCAGGTTTACTGGAAGGCTTTACTTCAACAGCAAATGTTTTTAACTTTGGGAAACTTAGTTCTCCACTAGATTCTTCAGTCTCACTGTGTGGTTTGTCAGATAGTTTAAGCCCAGCGCTGCCAGTCCTCTGTGCTGCTACTCCAAAGCTTTCATCAGCACATTTAGGTTTGCTCACTGATCCATCTTCTGTCGGAGATGGCTGCTGGACTAGCACTTCTAAGTTGCTATGTGATTCAGGCAACTTCACCTTGAGCAATGAGAACCCCAAAGTAGCAGTTCTGACTTCTGATGAAAGAATCTCTGATTCTTTCAGTATTTCAGTAGTGTAAATCTCACACCTTTCAATAGCAACATGTTCAGGTTCTACTTTCTCACTCACTTCTTGGCCCTCTACATAGGACCAATGAAGGTCTTGCCCTGCATTTGAAAGGGAGGAGTCTATGGTAGTAGTCATCTGTGCTGTTTTAATGACAGGTTCAGTCAGTGTTAGAATTTTGCTTTTCGCTTTTTGAATACCACCCTCTAGAGCCTCTGGTGTTTCTTCAGGGATGGCAGAACTTTCTTGCACTTGCACTACTTCAATGTCAGTACTAGATCCCTTTGGATCTGTTAGCACTTTTGACACTGAAACATCAGCTTCAGTTGGGAGAGCTTTGAAAGTGAATCTTGGTATTTTTAGTTTGGGAATTTTTATATTTACTTCTGGGCCACCCTGTGATTTGTCCACTGTTTCCACTGTTATTCTGGCAGATGATTCCATGTGATCTAGAGCTGAACTTCCCAGGCCAATGGATCCTTCTGATTTTTGAAACTGCTTTTCTGCTGTGCCTAATTCAGTTTTAGATACTAAACCAGCTTCTGACTTCGGCAAACTGGTATCATCATCAAAACCCTTCACTTCTGAATGCAACACTCCAAACTTTGGAATCTTAAACCTGTATGTTTTAATTTTACTTGTTTCTGCTCTATCTTCTACTTGCACTTCCACCCCTGCAGACTTGTCCTTTTCAACACTTTTCACTTGAAATTTCATTTCAGGATCTAGTCTAGCAATTTTAACATCCATTTTAGCTCCTGGAACTTCTACATTTAGATCTTCCAGCTTAGCTGTAACATACGCACCGTCTTCCAGTCCCTTTGTTGTAGACCATTCACACATAGGCCTTTTTAATTGGCTTCCTTCACTGTCTTTTCCTATAATTTTCATCTCACCCTTTATCTTTCCTTTTTTAATAACTGCCTCTTGATTTTTAATATCTAGCTCTTCCTTTGGAAGACTAATGTCTATTTCCTCCTGTGTTGCATTCAGAGTAATTTCAGCTGATGATGGTTTGCATCCTAATTCTGAAGTCTCTAACTTAGTGGAACTTTCTACCTTTGGGACTGCTGTGTCCTGTGATTTGACTTTATGTTCTTGAATAGCCAGAGTACACGAAGAAAACTTATTTCTTAAACCGTTGTCTTTGTCAGTTTCTGAAGTGCTTAGGTATGATTTAGACAATTCTGCTGAAGACAGTGTGAATTCAGAAGTATGCATTTTTTGTCCTTCAGCACCGCGCTTAACTATATCTGCGTAAGTTTCAGTTTTTGGAATATTCACTCTACTATCTGTTCTTTCTGCAGATAATGTAATATCTCCTTCCATCTTTGGCAAGCTAACATCAGAACTCTTCGCAGAATCTCCTAATTTTGGAACCCCTTCTTTTCCAATAGTAATTTCAGTGACTGCATGTGGTAATGATAAAGTATTTTCAGGAATACTTGTTTCAGTTTGTACTTTGGCAGAGGGAATGCCTGCCTGAGTTTTTTCCATACTTCTTTCAATACCAGCATCACCTTTTTTTTCCTTTAAGGATGTCCTGCCAAATGCAGGTATTCTGAATTTTGGCATTTTAAACCATCCTTGATGTTCTTCAGTCTGAACTTCTTCAGCTTTTATTTCATGTTCTTCTTTCAATTTGATTTCTTTCTCTTCAAGGTTCTCAAGAGCTCCCTCTGTCATTGGTTTAGACACTGACTGGAGGCTTATGTCTACCTTTGGAGCTTCAGTGCCAACTGTCAGAACTTGGGGTGTTTTCATCTTAGAAGCATAAACACCTACTCCAGGATCTGACATATCAGATGTAAGTTCTGATGCTGGAACTCCCACAGCAATGTCAGCAATTTCATTTGTCATCTTTAGCTGGGGTAGCTCAGCTTCTATTTTTGGAGAGCTGATCTCTGTCTCTGGGCCTTTCCCTTTTGTTAAGGAGATTCCAAACTTTGGCTTCTGGAATTTGGGCATTTTAATCTTCCCTTCAGGACCTTCCAACTTCATCTTTCTTCCATCCACAACAGATGGTCTTTCTGTTACTGTTTCAGGGCTCCTCAGTTCAGTTGAAGCTTCTCCTTTGGGGAACTTAATACCTGCTTTTTGAATGGTACCTTCATCAGTAGAACTTGATTTTAGGACAACCTGTTGAAAACTCCCCTCTAAGGAAGGCAGAGCAGCATCAATCTTTGCTGAGCTGACTCCCATGTCAGTTTGGGACGCTCCAGTTTCTATTTTGGAAAACTCCAGAGTGGACATCTTAACATCAGCCAGTTTTATGCTTATTTGCGCCCCTTCTTCCATACTTTCAGAATGACTTCTTTCTATATCAGGTATCTGTATTGAATCACCACCTTGTATTTCTGTTTTAGGAATAGTGGCATCAACTTCAACTTTTGGTGAATGAGTCTGAGATTTGGGAACCTTGATCTTGGAGAGTGAAATTTTAGGCATGACAAATTGAGGCTTTTTAATTGGACTTTTTTGTTCAACTTTTCCTGCAGATATTTCCAGATCAAGGGCTGGCTCAGTATCTTGATCATCAGTTGCAGTTCCTCTCACTTCTGTGTCTATTCTGCCTGACATTGCAGCAAGTTTACGATCTTCCAAATTTGCTCCAGAATCTGGTTTAACACTTGCTTCATTCTTTGGGGACCAACTGAAGGATGGCAGTTTGAATTTTGGCATTTTGAAATGTCCTTCTTTCTCTTCTCCCTCTCCATCTTGCTTTATTTCCCCTTTGATTTTTAGCATTGCATCTGAATCCTGAATATCAGTGTCTGGTTTTGGAATAGAAATGTTGGCTGATGGGAGGTGAGCATCAACCTCTGATGCCTTATGGTCAGCTTTGGTCATTTTGACTTTAGGGCTGTAAGTTTCTGTTCCTGTACCACATTCCACCTCCAAATTTGGTGCTTCGACAGCAATGTCAGCTATTTCTACCATGGCTTTTAGTTGGGGAACCTTGACTTCTGATTTGGGTTGGCTGACCTCCTTTTCTGACACTTTTCCTTTGGAATGTGTAATTCCAAACTTTGGCATTTGGAATTTAGACATTTTTGTTTTCCCTTCAGGACCTTCAATTTTTATTTCTACATCACCCACAGCAATTTCACTTGATGTTCTTTCAACAATTTTGTCAGGACTCTTCACCTCAAGGGAGCCTTCAGTTATTGTCTTAATATCTGAGGTGGAGAGGCTGGCATTAGCAGCAGCTGATTTCAATGTCAGGTCATCTTCTTCACATGTAGGAAGTATGACCTCACCTGTAGGCATGCGAATATCCATTTCTATTTTGGGAGCTTTGACTTCTGGTTTGGAAAATTCCAAAGTTGGGACTGTAACTTTTGGCACTTTTATGCCCATTCCTGACCCTTCTCCACTACTTCCTTTCTCAGATTTCTCTACTGAAACACCTTTTTCTTGTTTGGGACCACAAATGTCAGTTTCCAGTACGGGCAGAGAGACCTGGACTTTCTGACCCTTCATTTTAGGGAATGAGATCTTTGGCACAAAAAATTGGGACTTCTTGTTTCTGCCCTTTTCACCATCTTTTTCTGTTGACGTGTCAAATTCCACAGGGATGTACTGATTCTCAGATGTAGGAAATGTTAATTCAGATTCTGTGTCTCCAGATAAAGTAGAAAAAGTGGGTTCTTCCAGACATCCCTCAGCTTCAGAAGGAGCAATAGCTTCTTTTTTTGGTGACCAGCTAAATGAAGGCAGCTTGAATTTTGATGTCTCAAATTTGTTTTCTTTCTCCTCAGTGTCCTTCTCTCCTGAAACTACTTCCTGTTCTGCCTTGCACTCTAAATCTGGGCCATGAATTTCCACTTCTAATTTCGGCATGGTAACTTCCATTGATGGGAAACTGACATCCAACTTTGGAGTGTCAAGAAAAACATCAGGTGAAGGCTTGTGCATCCTTACACCTAATTCAGCATCAGGGATCTGAGTGGCTTTTCCAATATCAGTATAAGCCATATCAGAAATTATCCTCCCCTTGGAAATCTCAGATTCCACTTTGGAACCAATGTCACTTTCTGATGGTTTTCCCTTTGACAAAGAAATTCCAAATTTTGGTTTTCGGAATTTAGGAATTTTAACTGTGAACTCTGCATCACCTACAGGTATGTCAGCAGTTGCTGTTTTCCCTCCCGGATAAAGACTTCCTTGCTCCAAAGAACCATCTTCATTTAAAATTTCAAAATCTGTTACTGCAATATTTTCATCAGCAGGAGGTATTTTTGATTCAGATTCTGGTACATTCATTTGATATTTAGTAAGAGTAATATCGCCTTTTGGTAATGGGGAATCCTGATCAATTTTAGAAGAATAAATATCAATTTTGGAGAAACCCAAGCTAGGAATTCTGAATTTAGTATTTTTAGAGCCACTATCTCCCCTACTGCCAGGATGATGTTTAGATTCGACACTGCCTGAATAAACAGAAGGAGACTCCTCTGTTACTGAATAAGAAAGAGTTTCTGACACAGAAACCTCAACACCAGATTTACTCTGTGCCTGAGGTTTCGAACTTTTAGAAAGGGAAACCTTTGGCATTTTAAATAGAGAACTTTTAGCTTTACCCATCTCATCCTCTTTCCCAGGGGACGAATCTATGATCACTTCAAAAACAGGCGCTTGGATCTCGGCCGTGGGCAGGGTCACGTCGACTTCAGCGGTTCCCGAGGGCACCGTCACTTGGGGCTCCTTAAGGCTGACGTCCACATCAGCGGCCACGGTGCCCTTGGCCTCTCTGCTGCTGGACCAGCCGAAGGAAGGCATGCCAAACTTGGGCATCTTGAACTTGCCGTCCTTGGTCTTCGCGGCCTCCTTCTCTGGGGCTTTTGCTTCCCCTTCGAGGGTGAGGGCCGCCTCGGGGGCCTGCAGGTCGACGCTGGCCTTTGGAAGGGTGACGTCGACGGATGGGAGGCTGATGTCCACCTTGGGAGCTTTGATGTCAGCCTTGGGCATTTTGAGGGAGGGCTTCTCCAGCTTCCAGTCGGCCCCTTCAGTTTTGGCACCGGGGACGTCGGCTTTGAGGCCCAGCACGGGGCCCTCCCCTGCAGCTGTCACGGTGGCGGAGGGGAGGTCGACCTCTGCGGTGGGCAGGCTGACCTCGCCTTCGAGCCCTTCCGCCTTGGGAGGCGACACTCCAAATTTGGGCTTGTCGAACTTGGGCATCTTGAACTTCCCTTTCAGGCCCGCAGTTTCCAGCTCGGCTCCGTCAAGCGCGCCTTCGCCAGAGGGCACTTTGAGGTCTATCTCGGGCGCCTGGAGCTCGAGGGAGCCTTCGACGGAGGGCGGCTTGATGTCGGGGGCCGCAATGCTGACGGTGCCGGCCTTGAGGTCTGCCTCTGGCAGGCTGGCGTCGGCTTTGTGCAGGCTGACGTCTGCGTCCAGCTTGGGAGCCTTGACGGTGGGCTTGGAGAAGACCACGCTGGGCACCTTGACTTTCGGCATGTGTATTTTCATGCCAGCACCCTCAAGTTTGCCGGCAGATGCCTCCAGGCCACCTTCGGCCCCGGGGCCCTGCAGGCTGAGGTCGCCCTCCGGGACTTCGGCCTGGGCTTTGGGCAGCGAGCCCTCCGCCTTTGGCAGGCTGACCTGCACGTGGGGAGCTTTGACTTTGGGCAGCTTGACACTGGGCATCTTGACGTCAGGCATCTTGAATCGACCTTTCTCGCCGTCTCCTCCGGCAGCCGTCTCGACGGTCACCTCCACGCTGGGCGCTTGGATCTCGGCCGTGGGCAGGGTCACGTCGACTTCGGCGGTTCCCGAGGGCACCGTCACTTGGGGCTCCTTGAGGCTGACGTCCACATCAGCGGCCACGGTGCCCTTGGCCTCTCTGCTGCTGGACCAGCCGAAGGAAGGCATGCCAAACTTGGGCATCTTGAACTTGCCGTCCTTGGTCTTCGCGGCCTCCTTCTCTGGGGCTTTTGCTTCCCCTTCGAGGGTGAGGGCCGCCTCGGGGGCCTGCAGGTCGACGCTGGCCTTTGGAAGGGTGACGTCGACGGATGGGAGGCTGATGTCCACCTTGGGAGCTTTGATGTCAGCCTTGGGCATTTTGAGGGAGGGCTTCTCCAGCTTCCAGTCGGCCCCTTCAGTTTTGGCACCGGGGACGTCGGCTTTGAGGCCCAGCACGGGGCCCTCCCCTGCAGCTGTCACGGTGGCGGAGGGGAGGTCGACCTCTGCGGTGGGCAGGCTGACCTCGCCTTCGAGCCCTTCCGCCTTGGGAGGCGACACTCCAAATTTGGGCTTGTCGAACTTGGGCATCTTGAACTTCCCTTTCAGGCCCGCAGTTTCCAGCTCGGCTCCGTCAAGCGCGCCTTCGCCAGAGGGCACTTTGAGGTCTATCTCGGGCGCCTGGAGCTCGAGGGAGCCTTCGACGGAGGGCGGCTTGATGTCGGGGGCCGCAATGCTGACGGTGCCGGCCTTGAGGTCTGCCTCTGGCAGGCTGGCGTCGGCTTTGTGCAGGCTGACGTCTGCGTCCAGCTTGGGAGCCTTGACGGTGGGCTTGGAGAAGACCACGCTGGGCACCTTGACTTTCGGCATGTGTATTTTCATGCCAGCACCCTCAAGTTTGCCGGCAGACGCCTCCAGGCCACCTTCGGCCCCGGGGCCCTGCAGGCTGAGGTCGCCCTCCGGGACTTCGGCCTGGGCTTTGGGCAGCGAGCCCTCCGCCTTTGGCAGGCTGACCTGCACGTGGGGAGCTTTGACTTTGGGCAGCTTGACACTGGGC
>VFFE01006711.1:7171-35453 GCA_008921705.1 Burhinus oedicnemus
CCTTGGAGACAGACCGCTACCAGTGATTCTGTTAACCCTGAATTTTTACATGCTCTTTTGTTTGTTCCTGAATTTCAAGGGTAGAGGAGACTTCTTTCTTAAAATCTGCAGGCCTGATTTCCCTCATGTAGATAGCGTTTTTCTGTGCCGCAGTTTGATCTGGAAACTGAGGAGAATGTTTTCATACTTGCACAAAAAGCTCATGAACGCCTAAAAGCCTGTGCAGTCTGCAGACCTATTCTTGCCGCATCTCTCTTGACAGGTGAGATGTGCTTCCTTTTGGACCAGCTGTTTCAAAGGTTTTTATTCATGTAGTGGATAGCTGAGGAAAACCAACTGCTTGAAAGACAGGAAGAGTTTGACTTCACTCTTTGATCAGGAAGAGAAAGGGCCGTTCAATCACTGTCATATCTGGATCCTCAGAGATCTTTCTGTAACAGAGTCCAACTTAAATCACCCACTTACATGAGGAGTCGGAAGAGAGGGGTCATCAAAGATCTACCACCTTACTGAGCTTTTCTGTTCCTACTCATTATTGAGGCTGACAGCAAGTCCAGAAGCAGACTATACATCTTTAGGCTAGGGACGGTACTTTTCCAGCATCTCATAGCACTGCCATGTAAAGGTAAATATTTAAGATATTTGAAGTAGAGTTGGCACTTGTTATGAATAAGCGGTTCTGCTCATTTTTTAAAAGCAAATCCATGCTTGAGCTGACCTGTGATAGACTTGCTTGATATTGAATCAAAAAATCCTCTCAGCTGAAAAACTGGAGCTGTCATAAACCTTGTCACAAGTGTCAAGACTTTAAAAAAAAAAAAAAAAAGCGCACACAAACTTGCTGTGTTAACCCTGTTTACTCTGTTAGTATGTGGTTACCTAGGAAAAACGTGCCCCAGGTAAGGTAACTTTTAATGCAGCACTAATCACAGACTTAAAATATTCCATGTACTTGAAAAAAAAAAAAAAATTGGTATCTGAAGCATGCAGCTGTATACTTGTAAAAAATAACTTATCAATGACATGTCTCTAAATTGTTTTTTTTATTTTATTTTAAAAAAACCCCAACCTTCACTGCCTGAAATAAAAATAGCGTATCTGCTAGTCAGGACTTACATGGTAAATTAAGCCTGGGTCATTGGGTCAAAAAGCCATCACCCCAGACTGGTAAATATTTCAGATTCAGTTTCTTTTATTTCTCGAGATAGTAATTGGAAGGCATCTGTACTAGTGTAGCATAGTTTCACAGATGTATTGCAAGGAGATATACAAGTAAAATATACTCTTATGCTGAGCTGTAATGACATCCACAGGGAGTTTCTTCCTTTAGCTATATTGATTTACAAACCTAATTATAATGAGATGTGGTATGTGTAGAGGAGACTTTGGAGTTGTGTTTATGTAGCCAAGGGTATGGAGACATACCACAGGACACACCTGTCTGATCAGAAGGACTCAGACTTTGATTATTTTTATATAAACCACGTGGTAACCATCTGCAGGTGAAGGACAGGTGGACACTTGGTGAATGCATTGCGAACTATCTGAAAAAGGTGGTCTGCTCCAATTGTGGAAAAGGCGGATGGGAGATCACCTTGGGGAAGGCACATGACAAGTGTTTTGCCTAGAAGGGCTTGATGTGCCAACTGAGTGCTCCAGTCTCCAGCGTTGCTCTGTCTGCTTGGTTCCAAAGCGGAGAGAGAAGTACCATGGAAGAGCTTTCAGCAGCTGCAGGGGAACTGTTTTAAGCAAAGCAGTATCTTTTTCCCTGTCTGTCAACCTTAATTCACTTTGAGTACTTGGAAGAGCAAATTAAATTCACTGTCGCTAAATTCTCTTTCTGTAGCAAGGGTCAGGAGGGGTTTTGGGACTTCATATTCATGTTTGTTTTAATTGCCAAAATGTCTTCTGTACAAATCTATTTATGGGAGGTGAGGAAAAGGTGAATGAGGTGGTGATGTCCATGTGAATCGAGGTTCACAATGTTGTAGCTCTTACTGTCACAACCAAAAGCTTAGTGAAAAACCCATCAGAACCGATGGGCTATTTCTACTCAATTTTCTGAACCTTCAGATTTTTTTCAGATATACTGAAAGACTAGTAACTTTTCCCTGCTCCTAGTAAAATACAGTTATGGCAAAACCAGAAATCTTTACATTATGATTAAAAATGTATGTCTCTTCACCTGAGTACTGAAAACTGTCAGTTTTCCATGCTCTTCTCTGACCAGGAATAGCACTACTAGGCCACAGATATTGAGCTCAGAGTAATTGCTTTTGTTAGGAGATTCTCTTGAGTGTGCAGAAAATGTCTCGGAAAGGGGGGCGTTGTTTGGAGAGATTGTAACTGTCTTCTTTCAAGGTATCATCAAAACAAGAAAGTCTACATTTGTCATTTCCTATTGAAATAACTCAAGTTGCTGATGGGATTTGTTTTCAAATATGTTTGAACAGACTTCTCTAAAACCTCTGCTTCTGACTTAAATACTGCTCCAAAGCCTTGTTTGCCGGTGTGACAGTAAGCTGACAGGCCAATAGGAAACAAAGGGTTTCTCTGGCATGGATTGTGTGAGGGTCATTTCATGGCATGCATTGTTGGGGGTGAGGAGGAAATACATCCCGAACACGCTTCATATTTTCATTGATTAGTTTTGTTGGTCTCGGAGGCAGGTAGCAACGTAAAAGAATTGCTGTATATTAAAATGCCTGTAGCAGTATTGCACTTTCTAGCAGTACTGAGGCACAGCTTTTGCTTTGTAGACTGGATTAGGGTGTCCCTTTTGCAAACTGCATTATGCCAAAAAAATGTTTACCAGGCGGAGAAATGCTGGGGGAGGAAAATGCTTTTGCATTCCAGTTTAGAAATTTGTAGCTGCAATTTAATTTTTCAAAAGCAAAGACTGGAAGCACAGAAGGAAATATCTCAAAGCTGTGTGACTTTCAGGAGGTATGAGCCCTATGCAAGCCTAGTTCTCTTCAGGTCTTAATGAAGGGGGTAGGCAGGGTCACTGAAGATTTCTGAAGCTTGAACTGTGCACACGTGGCTTCTGTGATGCTGAAGAGTGCAGGTGACCACTCTAGCACTTGCTTTCTTCAAGAAAAAAACAAGGGGAAAACAAAGCAAAGAGTCCTGCTCATCTCAAACAAGGCAATAGTGTTAACTACAGCTTGCAAGGTGCTCTTTTCTTGTGATACAGGGTCTATATTCATACCAGCTAACAGCAGTATCTTTTTGGTGACACTAATATAAATAAAGCGGTTCCACTAGAGCTCTTGAGATTCCAAGGGTTTGACCAGCAGAGGTGGGGGGGGAAGGGGTAATGTGTCTGACATACAAGGAACTGAATCAAAGTTCTTTATATTCAAAATTTCCAGCCTGAAACATACATAGCTTTTCATGGAAAATCCAATCCAGTGTATTTCTCATCAGAGGCAAGCTACAATGTATCACCCTCTTAGTGAGATCCTGTTAGCCCGATTTCACTGTATCCATATTTTCTTTCCACTCATCTTTGACTTTCCCTGTTCTTTTTTTTTTTTCCTCAACTGACAGTTCTGTCCACCAATTCTGTAATTACTGTCTATCATTTTAAGTGATGGGCTAAGGGCCAATATCTAAGGTCAGGGCTGTGAACATCTGACTTCCCTTGAGAGTAGAACTGGTTGAGTAGGAAGAATATTGATTCTCTGAGTAGATCAACCAAAAAGAAGGAAACTTTTCAAATGCTTTTGACCTAATAGCGTCCAACCATCTCTACTTGAGGCAAGTTAATGAAGGAGTAAATCATATCTTGTATGAATCATGCCTCAAAATACAAAACGAGAAACTTTGAAAAAGCAGCCCAGAGGCTAGCTGCAGACAGCCGAGTGCGTGTCTTAGCCAGAGGTTAGACTAGATTTATAGAAAATGTCTAGATTTATAGAAAATGCAGCAAATGAGTGAATTTGACCCTTGATTCAGAGTGGGAACTAATTCATCTCTGTGGCTGCTTTAGTGGATCTGCATCTTAAATAGAAGCATATAAACAAAAGCAGAATTCAGTGTTTTACCTATAAATGTATGATCTAATTCACTTAAAGGGAGAATCTGTAACTTATTCTTCCCTCAAATGGCATCTTTTAATTTAGGGGGAAAAAAAAATTCCAGTTAATTTCTGGCTATTTCTTCCTTTTCCCCATATGTGAAACCCTGAGCAACTATGCTTTTCATCATTGAGTAATAGCATCAATTTCAGAGCATTCGAAACTTCCCAGGCTACTCAAAGAACATTGCAGATGATGAAAAAAGCACCCCCTCCTGCCCCCTAAAAAACAAAACCAAAGATGGTTTGATGATGCCACTCATGACTAGCATTTAAGAAGGTCCTAAGTGAGTTCAAGTGCCCATCTTCCGTCTGGTGGAAATCCTAGTCTGAAGTCTGCTGGTGTTTGATTATCTGAAAGCTTTGAGTTGTGTATTTGTGTCCCTGGTCTGAATGAATGATGTGGAAATGTCAAAGCAGCTTTTTGTATGATGAACAGTAATAGAGAAGCAAAATAGTGATCCGAAAAGACCCTTAGATGTCTTGGCCGAGTTTAACTTTCTTGGCAAATCTTAGCTACAAATAACAGGAACAGCCTGCCCTGAAGAAGGAAAAAAGTGCCATGCAAGAAATGTCCTAATCTTCTGGGTTATCCACTCTGATACTTTTATCCTTGAACATGAATAATTTATGCTCAGGAAGTTGGTTTCACTGTGACAGAGAAGCATTTGTTGAGAAAACTCAGTATTGGTCCTTTCAGAGGTATCCGACTGCTTCCTGCTGCCATTTTAGAGTAGAAATGCATGGAAAATGGAGAAAAGCTCAGGCTTGTTTTGTAAGGGAGTCTGACAGAAATTCTCCTACCTTCTTTGACTATTTTTTTTTAAACTCTGTTAGGAAGCTCACGAAATGCTGCTGACTAGCAGAATGCTACTGCTGTCCACACTTAACCATTTCAAGATAGATGCGCAAGAAAGTGTTAGTCTGGAAGGGTTAGAAATAAACACGGATCTTGTTCTTTGCATACACTGAGTGGTTTTATCATTTCCGGTTTTATCATTTCCAGTTTTATCTCTTAGTACCTCTTTATCTCCTGTCCTCTCTTCCCTGCATTTGTAGCACGCCAACTTTTTAATGAGCTAGCGTGGAGCAGACAAAGGGGTCCAAGGCCAAACCCTTGTCTTCAGCTTGGGTGGAAAAGGGAATAACTAAATGCTGGAAAGGTGAGGCTGTCAGGTGCACTAGAAACAAGGGCAAAAGGATAAAGAACAAAGTGAGGGCAGTCTTGATAAACCTCTCTAGTAGAGGTTTCTGACAGTCAAAGCCACTTGCCAATGGGACGTGGCATGGCTGTGCTTTTCCATGCCATTGACTGAGGGGTACGCTCAAAAAATTTTGAGTAAGGCTGCATCCAGTTTTCTTTGGCTGCTCAGGCTGGATGTTGCATGGAGAGAAAGTGAGCCCTTGCCTTAAAATGCAATGTATAAAATGCTGGTTTTCTGCCTCATAGAGGCAAATCAATTAGAGGGGTTTGTGCTTTATTTCACTCATGCTCCTGGAGGATGAGTGCAACATAAATATTTTAACACTTTGAATGGTTCCTGTTATATCGTCGTGCAGTACAGGAAGAAACTAAGCCATGATTAGGGTGAGATTTTTTTTTTGTAGCTGTGTGTGTAGGGGAAAACAGAAGTGGGCTGCGACAGAAAAACCTACTGCAGATAACACTTCCCAAATGATACCAGATTTTGGGGTCAGTCAATAGCTTGAGGGCAGGACTGCCCTGTTCAGAGGGACCTAGACAGGCTGGAGGAGTGGGCTAACAGTGAATTGATGAAATTGATTGAGGGCAAATATGAAGTCCTGAGCCTGGGATGGAATAAAGCCCTGTAGTAATACGGGCTGGGGACAGGCTGGCTAGGGAGCAGGTCTGCTGAGAAAGACCTGGGAGTCTTGGTAGACAGTGTGCTGAATGTAAGCCAGCCACGTGCCCTGGTAGTGAGGATGGCTAACAGCATCCTGGGCTGTATGAACAGGAGCACAGTCAGCAGATCCAGGGAAGCAGGTACCCTCCTCCATTCAGAAATCAGATACTGAGGTCGGCTGGGGTTTTCAGAAGGGAGGTGCTAGAGGAAGAGGTCATAAGTGATATGTTTTTAAACATTCAGCCTTGACCAGTGTGAAGGGCCACTTTCATTATCTTGGCTGAAGCACTTTGGAGATGATGAATGGGTGCAAGATTGGGTGCAGCTGGCAAAGGCCACCCTAGACCCTCAGAATGCCAAGGATAATCTGCTGGCTGGGCTGCAGAGCTATGAAGGGAAAGAGGAGGAGCTGGTATAGGAGGGATCAGGCAGGTTAATTAAGAGAAACACTAGTGAGTAACTGGCCAGGGTAGATACAGTGGCGGTGTGACTATACGCAGCAGTGACCCTTCTGCATCTGGATATGCAGAGATGGGCCTCCACAGTACCCATACTGGAGACAGTTATGCGATTTTGTGTCAGAAGTAGGAGTTTCAACAGAAATCTGAATTCAAGTGCAAAGTCATTCCTAATTGACTGAAGTGTATGTAGGGAGTCTGTGTACAGAGTCAAAGGTGCCCTCCAGCAAAGCTGGCACCTTCCTCTCTGTTCTGGCAGTTTTAGGACCACGTGTGCTAACTGAGCCAGCCTGAGGGTGCGGTGAGGCTGGGGATGTGTCTGGCTTGGTGGAGGTGGGTTCAACTCCCAATCTATCACCAGTCCCCACTCCTTGGTGATGAGCACTGGCCCATCTGTGAGCATACATGACAGTGACACAGCCAAGGTTTTGCCTGTGGCTCTGGACATCAGGTTTGTGACTGCTGTAATCTAATGTTCCCCTGCCTACCCTTAGATGAAAGAGATATGAGGAGATTTTTGTTCTAAAATTAAATAGCTTTGTTGCACCAAGAGCACATCACAAAGGAAAAAGAAGAGTTCCTTTTTCAATCTCCCTTAAAGGATGCCAAGCACAGGCTGCATTTCTTAAAGAATCTGCAGCATTGCTGCTCTGTCTACTTGTTACCTTCCCTAATTTCATCACCAACATCTGATGTGCAAATGTGGAAAGCGGGGCTTGGATTTGTAATGACTGTTTGCTGGTGCTTTTTTTTTTTTTTTTTTTTTTTTGCTGCTCTTTTGGGAAGGGAAAACATGTTGGGTTTTTGGGTGGGTTTTTTTTTGGGGGGGGTGGGAGTTGGGGTTTTTTTAGGGGCTAGGGCATGGGTGTTGGTTTTCTTTTGCAGAGCTGCCCCATAAAATGGAGTAGATACCTCCTGGTCAAACACCTCACAGAGGTGCCTGAGCAAATGTAAAAGGATCTGTACATGTTAAGGAGGGGAAAGAAAATCAGCTCAAGCCTCTTCTTAGGACTGTCCGTGTTGGTTTGGGGTTATCTGGACTCTGATGCTAACTCCTCACAATATCTTTGGGCAGCAGGAAGGATGCCTGGAAGAGAGGACAAAATCATTTACCTACTTGATTACGCTTGTCTCTATCTCTCTCTTCCTAGGTAAGTGAAGGTGAGAGGTTTAAGGGAGATCCCCAACTGCTGAAAAATGAAGGTTTAGACTAGCTGGATTAAGACATGCTAGTATTCACAACCAACCAAAGGACCAGTGTAGCCAGCACTTGCTAACCAGTCATTTCTGACTCGCTGGCATGAAAAAGATCAGGTTACAGGTGAATTTATAGGGTGGCTTTTGTCATGACTACAATAAGTAAAATTCATCTCCCTTCATCCAAAGAAGGTTGATGTAACAACCCAGTTTGTATCACCATATGCTGTCAGCATGAGTGTTAAAAATGAAACTAGCCAAAGCCCTTATGGCATAGGTCATAAAATATTTAATCTATAACAACCGAGAGCAAATGTAGAAGGACTAGCAATAAGCAAGAAATTAAATTTCTGAAAAGAATCTAGTAATTTGCCAGCATCAATATGTTAGACGCAACTCTGGTGAGAGCACGGCTGTCCAGCTCTCAAGGTATGCCTACTGCAGTGCCATGCACCGCTGCCTGGAAGTAATGCGCCCTTTGTAGCATGATATTGAAATTGCACTAATTATTCCTGCTTCTTGAAAGGGCTAATTAGCTCAAGAGTAGAATGCAGAATGGCTACCTACCTTCCAGGGTCTCAGTTACCTTCTTTTCACCTTAGGCTGTTTGGACATATTGGCTAATTCAGGTGGAGTGGGTTCAGGTACCTCTGTATCATTACACATTGCCCTTAGCAATTGTCAGCTTTCAGGAAAAGAATGAAGAATGTGTAATTAGCTTAAGTTTGGGTTTGTTTTTTTTTTTTACAGACTCTGATTTCACTGTCTGTTGTTGTAAGGAAGCTAAGCAGAGTGATCTCTTGAATCTTGCCTGTTTAAATTCAGGACCGACAGCTAGCTGCATCTTTAGTGGGAGATGTTTTGTCTCTGCCAATTACTTCTTGGCTGGAAAGAGTATCCAGCAAGCAGTTACCTTTGCTCATATTCTGTATTACTGGGTATTTATTTTAAATTTATTTTTTGTGGTAATGGCTTGTTTTTGCATACAGGTATATGGTTTCCTGGGAAAAGCAAAAATCATATTGCCCATTTAGGTAGTTAAATTAGAAACGAGTTTAACAGTATGGCTAAGTAAGCATTGGAACAAGTTATCTAAGGGATATGCTAGATTCACTATCTCACGAAGCCTTCATCAAGACTGGTACTTATCTACAAGAGATTTTCCAGCCCAAAGGAGCTGTTGGGTTTAATGTGAGAATCTGAAGGATGTTCTTTGATCTGCGTTACAGAACGAGGCAGATAACACCATTACAATAACCGTAAAGGCTGTGGGTCTGATTAAATGGCAATGGTCCAGTAGACAGTGAGAATCTCAGTAGTCTCTTGTGTGTCCAGTGCTGCTACAACTGAAAGCGTGGCTAAGGGACTATGGAGGTTTCTGGAACAATCATCTCTTATCTAAAAAATGAAATAATGGTAGAAGAGATCTAAAAGTTTTACATGTGTTTTTGTTATTTCTTTTGCTTTTGTGCCTCTCAAATGTAAACTGCTATGCTTTTCTTTCTCCATCTTTGCTATGGTGGACTATTCCTCCTGGATAACTCTTCCCTGAGTCTACTTCCCTTGCTGTCTACATGATTACCATGTCATGATATTGCATTTTCACAACACATGTAACTATAAAGGCAGAAAGGTGCGACCTTGGGAAGGATGCAGTAGGCTAGAGAAAGAAATATGGGGTGGGGGGCATGATAAAGAAGTGTAATAAAATGTGAAGCTTCCTACCTTCAGATTTTGCATGTACTTGAACCAGATGTTTAGTGATTTTTTTTCTGCTAACCTATGGGTTTCGAATAGTGATTCTGAAGGGGAATAAAGATACTTGTTGGAGCAGAGTTGATGGCCTTTAAGCTCTAGAGCTGATGAACAGTGCACGGTTGCTTCATTCTCTATTTTTATTACCTTATTTTTAATCCCTCAAAACGTTACCTCATGTATTAAATGATGCAAAAAAAATAATCAGTTCTTCAGGCTGATGTTTCCTGTAACTTCTGATTGGAAATATTAACCAGAAAGTAAACGTTATGTTGCGCTAAACATTAAAAAAAGCCGAAAAACCTATTTCTTATTTATAGTTTAATTAAGATAAGTATAGATATTTTCATGAATGGAAACAGTGAAGAGCTCAGTGCTTTGGAAAAGATATGACAATTTAAAACTTTTAAATTTCTCTTCTTAAAAAATACGGAGTTGTAGAAAAGTAGAGCTGGAAGAGATCATGAGAGATCACGAAGCTCATCTCTGCCCTGTGGCAAGAACAACTCAACCTGAGTTGTTTCTGACAAAAGTGCATCCAGCCTCCTCTTCAAGATGTGCGGGCTACTGAGAAACGACGCTCCACAGAAAGTCTCAGTAACCTATTCTCTTCAGTGCTTCATTGCTATTGCTGGAAGGATGTCTCTCTTAATACCTAGCTTGCATTTTCTTTGTGGATATTGCAGATTGTGATTCCTGTCGAGCCCCCCACAAACCTGTCGAACAGTTTGTTCCCTCTTTGAAACAGCCCGGCTCAAACCCCTTTTAAGACAGGATTAGGGTAATGCATTAGGGCGGTTTTAAACATTTTAAACAGGGTTTGGGGTTTTTTTGTGAGATCTTAAATTCACAAGCTTAAAAAGATGTAGTATGGGAAAGAAAAACACCAAGAAATGAGCTGGCTTGTCTGTTACACAGGTCTGTCTTCCTTATCTAAAAAGTGCTGAGGTACACGAGGGACACTTGTCATTGAAAGCAACCTATTGTAGGGCCAGTCTGTGGGTCAGTTTTGAATCCAGGTGCCGGTGGTTTTATGGAAGCCAGATTGCATGAGATTTGAGTAGGCACTTTTTCCTGCCTCCTTCCTCTAAGGCTGATAGATGGGATATGGAAGGAGGCACGTAGTCTATATATGGTGAAGAGAAGCACTGCTGCTAAAAACCTAAAAGCTGTCTCTGAAATCCCATCATTTTTTATTGCATAATTAAGCACTATTGCTGACACATCCTCCCTTATGATTCCCTTTAAGTTGGAGCATCTGGCCGAGTGCTGCACAAGAGCCCAGTTTTCTTCTCCCTATACAACGGAGTTTTGATTAATTAATCATTGCTTCTGTTTGAATAATACATTAAAGATGCACTTGAATGTTCTAGGAAAAAAGTGAAATAAAAAAAATAAATAATCCACGCACAAAAGGAAGTACTGCTCTGGCTTGTGAAAGGACGTGCTCTTCAAATGGGGAGACAGCTGTAAAGGTGGATGTGTTACCGGCCAGTCTGTATTTCTCTTCCTGCTTGTTTATTTTTTGTGCGTTTGACTTAGTGACAGTCACTTGCATCAGCAGGCTGTCAAGTCACAAAAAATTAATGCAATAATATTAAAGAATGGTACAGTTATGATGAATAGTCTTTGAGTCAGTGTTTTGCTCTATTTAAAAAAAAAAAAAAGAATTATGAAACTTTGCATATTGTTGGCTGCTGTCCATGATTATTTGTGGCATCACAATACCTGTTTCAATGCTGATATGACCACAACAAAATGGGTAGTTTTCCTCCTAAAAATCCTGCTATGGCTTCAAAAGTGCAGGATTTGTGTTTGCTTAGCACTGAACCCGCTGCTTCACAGCAGCTATCGCTTGTCTCATGTTTGTGTAGGGACCTTAATTCTACTCTGTGCCTGTCCTCCACAATCTGGAAGCAGTGAGACAGCTTCTGAAAGCTCAGAGCAGAACTGCTTTGTATTGAAAGGCCAGGCTTTCCTGGTATTATGCGGTTTTCCCAGTATCTCACCATGGTCAGGATTTTCCAAGGAGGACATCACCCAGCAGTTGCTATCGTACTGCATGCAGTCTCTAATGTTGTGGGTGCTCAGTTCTTGAAAATCTGGATGTTAACTCTCGGGCTGGGATTTTTCAGAAATGCTCAGGGTTGGCCTAAGCTTGCCTTTAGATAATTTGAACTTTCTGGAGTTGCTCAGCGTTTTCTTGTAGAAAGCCAGAGAAGCAGTATGTTGATGTTGGATCTGGCTTGTTCTGTGTATCTGGTAAATATGACTCTCTGTAGTCCTGTTCTGTTGATGCTTTTTAAAAAAAGACTTAGTAGTGTTAAGGGCAGAGGAGAGATCACGGTGCTGAGCGCTGAAATGAGAGCTAGTGCCTGGGTAATTCTGATCACTGAAGAGTTGGGGTGTGGGGAGAGCTCACTTACAAAAGCCTGGCTGTGCAAAGCTTGAGGTGGCCTCTGTACCTCACCTCGAGAGGCTGTGTTCCCTTCTCCCTAAGGGAAGCACTGTGGGGAAATAGGGACTCAATGTAAAACTAATGCCACTGTTCGTGTGTGCGCCTCACGAGTGATGGCAGCAGCAGGGTAGAGGATACGCAGGCCTGATTTGGATCTGCCTTCCTAGGTGACTGAGCAGGAGAGTTTTCCAATCTTTGCCTAGACCCACTCCTGCTGTCAGATGTGACACTTGGCCAAAAATCCCTACTCTGAAAGCCAACAAAGTCACGCCTGAATGACCACTGTGATCTCTCTAGATGGAGAGAAGGCACTGCTGGATTTTACCCACTGAGGCTCTTGCACGAGCTTTCCTCCCCCTCTGCCCCCTTTAATCCATTTTCAAGCCTAGCAATGCCTCATGTTTACCCAGCAGGCCCACGTGAAAAGGTCAGTTTTATTTCTTTGACCTTTTTCAGCTCAGTAAACATTGGCAGCTGGAGCTCCTTGCTGTAGATGTGTCAGTTGCAGTGAAATGGTGTTGCAGGTAATGACATGCATACAGAGCATCTCTGACCTCTGATGTTTGCCCATCAACACAGTAGTCATCCCAAAATCTTAGCCACTGCAAAAGCATCGAGACTGGTTTGCTTTCAAACAGCTTGTGCCTTTGCTTTCCCTTTCCCCTCGGTAATGTTTTGTTTTTTACCCTTTTTGAGTTAAGATCTTAAATATTCATCATCTTAAAATTTTAGGTGTACTGGTTACTGCTAGTGTCTAGCCCTGGGTTTTATCCCTGATGTGTTATTACCAGTTGGTTAGGATATAAGGAATGACCTTTTTTTTTTTTTTCTTGACAATTAATGTTTTCCTTAATTTCTTTCCCAACTTTTTCTCTGAACTGGGAGACCATGTCTGGAACCTGCATGGACTAATGTTTTGGTGAGGGTGGAGGGGAAAGAAAAAGAACAAGGTACCCACTCAGACTTGGATTGTGACCTTATAACCAGCATCAACCAGAACAAATAATTGAAACTAATGCCACTGCTGTGGAAGTGCCAGAGGCAGTGTGAGCACTGTCAGTAGCACCTGCTTCAGAAGTTAGGCTTTAGCATCTCTGGTCCCTCTTCAGACCTTCTAAGATAGAAGTTAAACTCTGGTACCCGTGTGTCTGATGTTGAGCTTAATCTGTGACCATGTATTACCATCAGCCACTGCTGTAAATCCTGTAGTCCCATCAGCGGGAACGCTCGTGGGAACCGGAGAAAAGCAAGTTGTCATGTTGTGTTCAAATTGCAAGTGCTTCTATGTGGAGTGATAGCTACACAATTCCCGTTAGACAAGTGATGTTTTTCTACCCATCCTGTGCAAAGCTGAACCTCATTTACTACCTTTGATTTCTGATGAACGTGAATATCTTTACTGACTGAATTGTATCCAACGTTCAATCTGCAGAGTGTTTTTCATCTTCTGGAATGTAGTGAAGAACTTGTTTTGATAAATTTTGATAAAATTTTGACAAATTTTGTAGCTAGATTAGTACCATAAATGTAGGAGTCAGTGTGTCTCTGGATGAAGCCTCTGCTCTGTATCAAATTAATGATCTGTTACTAAACTTTTGAAAAGCACAATAACCTTAAAAATAATTTCTGGGTAATGCTAGGACAACTCCTGAGTACTCTGTAAGTCCTTTTTGTCCCTTGTTAATACCTCATTTTGATTGTTGCATTTTTAATATTTGGATTAAGACAGTGACATGCTCTGATCACTTCTGTTGAGCGCGCGAACATCTGTTTTTTGTTGTGGTTTAGTGTTGTTTGCTGTTGGCTGGGGATGAAAGGAGAGATCAAATGGTTTGAAGTTGGCTTTTTTTGTTTTTCAAAGTTGTCTTTGTTCATAAACTACAACCCAGGAACTGAGCAGCAATTCTAATTGTGACTGACAAGCAATGATGGGAAGGAGGAAAATGTGACTGATGATACATCAGCTGTGCTAGCTCAGCAGTGGGGCGGGGGGGGGGAATATCTTCCGATTGCTCCTTAAAATTGTCCATGCTTTACCTAATGGAGAGATGAGGTTGCAAAAAGAAGGTACTTCATTAGGCACTGAACAATCTGAGTACGCTGCCTGCAGACTAGAGACCTGCTGCTTGCCTGGAAACTGAAAAGTATTTGGCATCTGCAGCCTGGTGACCCGAGGGCGAGGACGGGGCTTCTCTGACCTGTGCCAGCTTGAAGTGGTAAAAAGTGAAACCCCCGTGCCTATAGATTGTTGCAACCTGAACAGAAGCCAACATCCTTTTAAGAGGTCACAGTTTGTAGGCTTCCTCCCTTGCTCCTCCTCTCTTCTTTGAATATTTTGGGATTTCATATAGTAACTTGATGGTTATTACCTTGTGCCATTAAACAATAATGTCAAGGAAAGGCCGTTCCACCCTGTGTATTTAATGATATATGTTTGAAGATGAGTAGCTGGCAAGCATCAGTGTCTGGGGAGAACTTGGAAAGCTCAGGGTACAGAAGTGGGTGATTAAATGACCTGAAAGTATGTACAGTTGATTGCTTGCTCTGAGTGAGGTACTTTTGCAAGCCTGACGAATATTGTTTCATGCAATGTGCTGTATGCAGCTGGCTAAAGGTTTCTTTAAATATTTCCCACATATCTCATGCTTGTTGGAGGGACTGTGCTGTCAGCTCTGGAGAACGGAGAGATCGGTCTCTGCCACACTTGCTCTGAACAAATACCCTTTTAAATGAAAACACCGCTTCTGTGTTTAAAGTTAGGCAAGAAAAATCTGCCGTACTGTACAAGGTAGTGCCTGAGCTCCCACTGGGCAGAGAGGAGATGATGCAACTTCCAAAGGATGAGCCAGAAAATGTCTTAAATGTTTTTATAAGAATGGAGGACTCTTCCCTCTAGGAGTGCCTCTCTTACCATTGTGCAGAGGAAGTGTCAGGATGACCAACTTAAATTCCTGAAATTTAACTTAATTTCCAAGAGATGAAGCCTACCCTTAGTGAATAACAACCTTCCTGGACATAGAATAATTTCACGTGAAAACTAGACTGAAGGAGAGGAGGTGTTAAGTACACCGTGTCCCGAAGTCTTGAAGCTGGGGGTTTGGTGCCCAGAGTCCTGCACAATGCGGAGTCTGGTGTCTGCACGCTCAGTCTGCCGATCGCTCCTCGTCAAGGAGGTTGCTTCTGTGGTCTGTTTGCTAAAAGTCATGTTGGTCTCATTTTTATTTTTTTTCTTCTCATGCTTAAGGAGATTCTGACTTAACTTTGTATAATGTGTGTCTTGGCTTACTTAAGAAATCCTTAGCACTAAGATGCTACTCAATCTTGGTGTTCACAAAACACCTCTTTCCGCTCTGCACATGTTGTTGCACCATCCGCTGCCGAAATGACGTAGGGCAATGCTGCTGCTGCTAAAAGAGCATGTCCCAGTACATCATGTCCCAGTACAGCAAGCAGAGAACCTGGGGGAAGAATGGGATAAAAATGCCGGTGGTGTTACATAGGGATGAATTTAGTCTGCTTAGGCCCTGTAAAAACAAAGGGAGGAATTTGCAGATGCAAATAGCAATTACCTCAATGGGAATATGGCCAGGGCATCAGGATTAACGTTAATGGAAAAAAATGCAATAGGATGGGTCTTTAATGATTCTTGGGGTTAGGACCTTGGCTTTACATCTGATCTGAAAGGTAACAATTCCTGAAGCATGACAACAGAAGATGGCTTTGCTTCAGTATTAGATGAAAAAAATGCTGCCCTGATACTTTGTAAATCAAAAAATTCTGCTGGCTGTCCCTACACAGCAGAGTACTGGAAGAGTACACAAAACGAATTACTGCCACTACGCTCTGACACATTCTAGTCCCTGCTGGGAGCAGGACATATATGGTGCCTTTGCTCTGTCCTGGGCTCGCGGTTGCGCTGTGTTCTTACGGCAGTGTTTCCTGTGGGCCTGTTTCTAAAGGCTGTAATGTGGCCAAACCTGGTCACAGTTGCACTTGCAGATGCGTCATTCATTAGCCTCCTTCTGTCCCTGCTTGGTGGCTGTGGAGATGACTTTTACCACTATATCATCAGTATAAAACCTAATTTGCTCCCACGGTCCACAGGTGACAGAGATGTACCAGTTACATTGCACTGTGCTGGAATTGCAAGTTTCCAGCCCTCTGTGGGTAAAAACAAGCTTGCTAAGGAGCTTATTTTTCACACAGGGAAGTTCCCGTTTAATATCCTTAACGTGATGTGTAGAAGAACCTCAGCTTCTCTAAGCACTGGACTGCAAAACCTCCTCTATTGAAAGCTTCCTTGGACTTGATCAATTCATTTGTAACCTCTCTAAGCATGAATATAAATGTTGCTCACCTGATTAGCCTGTTTTATAGCACTTCAAAAGCCTTGATAAAACCGGTCAATGCAATAAATATCTAATGAGCAGTAAGCCTCCTTCCTTGGCAAATAAATAAATAACGCACAGCACAAACTCTAGGTAATGCTTTCAATCAA
This sequence comes from Burhinus oedicnemus, assembly GCA_008921705.1. Lineage (NCBI taxonomy): Eukaryota > Metazoa > Chordata > Aves > Charadriiformes > Burhinidae > Burhinus > Burhinus oedicnemus. Next base: position 23,484 of record VFFE01006711.1, read on the forward strand.
TCAGCATAAATCCGTCTTTGGCTGCAAAAATGAAGCCTCAGATGATAAAACGCAGTGGCTTTGCATGTGCTACACTCATCGTATTATTTCTTTTTCCCCCACAGTAATATGGACAAACACAAGTCACTCTTTCCTCTTCTAATTTAAATGTAGTTTGCTGGTAGTTTCACATCCTTTTTCTAGTTTGTAGTACTTGCAATGTTGTTATTTTAATATCTTAAAGGGATGTGGCGTGCTGGTACAGAGTTTATAGGACTGTATCCCTTTCATGAGGTACAGCTGGGGATGGATAGGTTGCGACTCCAAACAGGAAGCATTTTATTTTTTTTATGGTCCTGTTGCCATTCCTTAACTCTCACCCCCACAGCTGCTTACACAAGTGATCTTCTAGCAGGTTTATTCTTGAAATGTGTATTTAGAGGAATAATATGCTGAAGTGTCATGACGGAGGCTGCTGTCTTGACAGTTGCTGTAGGAAAATATTTGAGCCAATGCTGGAGAATGAAGAGGATACCTTACTGTTAATCATTGCTCTAATCACTTCTTAGTATGGCTAGGAAAGACCACTGTGGTGCAATAAAGGGTTTTCAGCGTGGTTCACGATAGGTGATCTGTGTCAGCTCCTGTTCCTTGTATTGACCTTCCCTGGTCATTGCACTGGGCGCTGATGCATTTTGTTCTTTCCTAACAGCTCAGGCTTATGGATGATTTATTGAAATCCTCTGTGTGTTACAATTAAACCACCATAAAAATGGCTGTGACCATTCCTGCTCCTGTTCTGAAAGATCTGTTAAGAACTCTAGCAATGAGAATAAAAGTATTTGGTTTTGCGCAGAGTGATTTGTGTCCCATGCTTGATTTGCTTGTGTTTCTCTAAATTCTGAGTGTAGCCTCAGCCTGTTCCCCTGCAGCCACTTGTACACTCATGGTGGTGCGGGCAGCAGTAAAAAAACAACTCCCCAGTTCCACTGAATGGGATTGAATCAGATCTTTGTGAAAGCAATGAGTTATCCTTCGGATTTTTTTGATGCCTAATAATGACTGTGAACCACTTGTTTTTCACAAGCACAGAATTTGGCCCTTCTCTCTCTTCCTCAGATCCTACTGAAAATTCACTTCTAACATCCTTCTTTTGCTAAATTTAACTGAAATTAACAAATGTTTTCTCAAACAAACAGGTCCTATTTCAGGTATAGGATCCTCTTAAAGATCACAGGTAATGTCTTGAGTTTTACCCAGCATCATAATATATGGACTGTGAATGTCAAATTCTTCAGATCTTCTTAGAACCTGTGGGTAATATCAGTAGTAAATTTGCAAGACTCTTTCTGGCAGCTTTTAGGCGATTCCATGACTAATCCAACCTTCTGCAATATGAATAATTAAAAAAATGAAGTAGCAGACTTCCAAGTAAAGCTGGAAGAAAATACTAATCTTTTCCTGACTTTTTTCCACCAAGAATAGTGTTGATCTGGCAGCTTCCGTGGTTTCTCAAGTTCATTTAAATTACACTAAATTGTTATAAATATCTCCACACCAGCAAAACAAAAACCCTCTATCTTTAAAAACAAACAATAGTGTTCGAATATGAGGGGAAAAATTGTTTCAGGTGGGCAAGTTACCTTTTGCCATAAACTTTCTGCCTCAGTAAAATACATTAAAAAATGAGGGGAGATGTCACTGGGTTTTGCATTGATTTAACAAGATTGTTTTTCACATACACAAGTATAAATTTATATAAATATATATGTTTTTACATACATGCATAACCGTCTAGAAGATCTAGTAATTTTACAGGTCAAGAATATCTGGATTCATGTGTAGGCTGGCTTGGGTTTTTGTTTATTCTTCTGATTGCACTGAAATGAGGAGTAGGAAAACAAAAAAGTATTGTGTTTGTGTGCTTTGCCCTTTTTCCTGGGAAATCATCCTGGTTAATGGCCTACCCTTAGATGGGATGAAACATAAGTGCAAAAATGTTCTTTGGCTAACAGAGAAAGTAAAGGAAAAATAAAAACCTGTCACACAGGTTGTAGGCTAATGGTGAAGCCGACTCCATTTACTGTACAACAGCTTCTCTCTCTTCTGGCAAAAGTTGTACCTTAGGCAACCTTTCCTGTAGCTGGGGCAAGCTGCTTGTCTGGGTCCGTACTGCAAAGACTGTCATTGTTTGTTCTGGCCATTCTGATACCATCTTAAACAGGGTCTCAAATTCCCATCCCAACCCTTAAGACTGCAGTGCAAACAGAAAACTTAGTGTTTAAAGGATTTATTTTATGCGTTGGTGTCTTTTTGCTTAGTTTTGTGCCAGTCTTTGACAAACACTTGGGGTATTTGAGTAACTGTTTCCCCGTTGCCTAACACTTTTTTCTTGCTATTAATATTATGACATCTATTATTTTTGTGATTAAAAACCATGATAAATTGCAAAGCAGTGCATTTTATAGAAAGACTAGCCATTTTTTTCCTCCCTAATGGATGTAAAAGTAGTGCCCAAATTAATTATGTAGGTAATGGTTTTTGGGCCCAGTGACTTGGCCAACATCAGAAACATAAATCCTTCCCAACTTGGTTGTCTGTGTCAACAATGCATTTAAAATTTGCAAGAATTAATTTTCTGGATTCACATAAGCCACTTCTGTTGAAGGCCACCATCTGCTAGTGACTGGATGCCGAGGGCAGTTCTTCCTTGGTGGGCAGACCTTTTAGTCAGGAACACAGTTCTATTCAACACTTACTGCAGATTTCCTTTAAAAAGACCATTATAGCTGTTTTGGGAGATTTTGAAGACCCCTTTCCCAAAGCCAGGGTTAGTGTGTCAAGAGTTGGGTTTGGTCTCCAGCCATGATAGACAAAGGAAGAACAACCCAGAGACTTGTGACTATTGTACCCATTTGCTGGTGTCTGTCAACAAACAACTTTGAAGGAATGTGGGGTTTTTTGGCCAGACGTTGGAAGACATGACAGGAGGAGGAGAACAGGTCTCTGTCTCACTGCTGGAGGATTCTGGCAGGGGTGGAGTCCTGCAACATGTGCCTTATCTGAACTCTTTGGCATGTGTGTTCAGAGTAAATATGTTTACTTCTAGTAAACAGGCAGGTCCCAGAAGATGGTACAGCAGCCCTGGCAAGCATGGACAGCTATCCCAACAACAGCAAAGCCAGGTTGCTCCCACAGTAGAAGGAACTGAAAGGTTACTAAACACATGGGGATAATTTGCATCAAAGGTTTGGAGAATTGAAGTTGTTGGGGGTGGAGTAAGTAGGGAAAAAGCCGTGCTAATGAAACCTCCCTGCTGGTGGTCTGCAGACAGTCTGACAGCAGAAAGGATACCAGCACTACGAAACCTACTGAAAGGGTTAATGTAGCGTAGGGGTTCCTGCTGGAGGATGAGATGATAATTTAAGGACTTGCATACCCTTGATGTTCTCACTAATAAATCAGGTTTGAGCCACTGTTCCAGTTCTTGATGCTGTCCTTGGAAGAGGTTGTCATACATTGCTTAGGAGGGAGCATAATGGTTTATGACTACAGCATCTGAAGTCTTCTCGTGGAATGAGTTCCCAGGAGAATCCTAATAATACAAAGCTAATATTGCTTAGCTAGTGATAATGTCATGCTGCCAAGCTGAGTTACATGGATTGCTGCGGCAAATGCCCGACTGATTAATTTTAATTCAATGTAAATAGAAATGGTGTCAAGGATATACTGTAAATAAGAAAAGGCTCTACATGTGAAGGCATTAGTGAGGGGCCAGTGAGCCAAGATGGCATGACCACATTCCTCAGTTGTGTCTGACAGTATTGCTGAGGTAACGATTGATCCACAGCTCAGCTACGAAATAGTGCAGTAAGCTCTGAGAATACCTGAACAGATGGGATTTCTCTCTAGAGGTGTGGGTGCTTAAAAAAAAACAAAACAAAAAACAAACAAACAAACAAACAAAAAAACAAAACCAAAACCAAAACAAACCTTAAAGTCTAGTGCTGCCATCTTTTAACTGGTGAGGGAGCTGAGACGCTGAAAGGAAGCACCACCCTGAAGGGAGCAGGGGGTGAAGCATGATCCGGTCCTTTCCTGCAAAGTGCTCTCACCTCTGTAACTGAGGTGGTTTGTAGTTTATGGAGGCAGAACCCAAGTGTGGCATTCCTCTGCTGGGAGTGCTCTGCTGCAGATGCCTTGCTTAGCTTTGTTTATAGGGGTTAATTCTACTGAATTTAACCCATCAGCTAAATTATTTCCTGTAACCCCAGGGTACGGAGAGAAACGATTAGCTGCAGGTTTACATTGCTGATGAAATCAGCTAACAAACTGCTGCTATTTCTGTAGCAAGGAAGTTAGGCTTGTTTATAACTTACCCCCCAAAAAAAAGGAAAAAAAAATAAATCCAAATATGTATGTAAATTAAGTGACTCACTTAAAGCTCCTGTCAAGTTGCCAGTTCCAACCTACTTTCTGTGAGCAGATCTCTTTATCACCAGAACCTGGTTGCTCACTTTGGACTCTGTCCACAGATTTTCCTTTTTGCCTGTTAGGCTATATGTAAGCAGTTAATCACGTTACAGCCAATAAATGACTCCAAGTTGCAATAGGTCATCAGATTTTTTTTTTTTTAGTAGGTGGTTGTTATTTTTCTTTCTCCAGGGCATTCTGAGAGAGAAATTCTGATGTGAATATTCATGAGAATACTAGAAGTAGGCAAGTGAGAAGATGGACCTGTTATTTATGTTTGAGGAAGAAACTGTAGCCTTGCTTTCATCGTATTGACTTCTAGTAATTTGCATAGTAGACTGAAAACATTTAATTGCGTGGGTTGTATGAAGAAAAGGATTGCTCTCTGGCTTGAGTGCTAGGATGGAGTTATGAGCGCTCTCTTCTGTGCCATACACCTTGTTTGGCCTGGGCAAGTCATTCTCCTTTATTTTTTCCACTTGTGCTAAATGGGGATAGTAATTACCCACTTCACAGAGGAGAGCATGTGACTGAAATTAATTAATGTTTATAATGTACTTGGTTTCCCTGATGAGGTTTGTAGCTCTGCTGCTGAGTACAGTTATTTCTGGGTTTTGGCTCATGTGTGTGCATGTGGCATACAAAGGTTGGCTCCAGCAGAAAGGGTAGTAAGATGCAGTTTTAAGAATAAAATTCCTTGGAACTTATATAAATGCAATTAATCGCTGAAGGTTTTAAAGCATTAATGCAGCTGGTACTGGCTTTGCTACTGAAACGTTATGGTTCTGTGGAAGGCAAGAAGGTAAATAACAAGGTGGAAGGCTTATGGTGGTTTTTAATGGGATGGGTAAAACAACTGGCCCTCAAGGATAGCCCTTGGAGAAAAGACATTTTTAGGACACTGAACACAGCTCACCTGAAACCTTGTGGATATGAGTGACTGAAAAATCACCTGATTGACTTCAGTGCTAACTTGTTGAAAGAAAGTGAAATCCTGATTGAGCCTCAAATGCTTGTTTTACAGTATGCTATTAAGTGGAAAAATGTTATAAATAGACATGTGAAAAAGCGTATCAATAGATATATAACAAACATGACCACATGTCTTGGTGTAACGGCCAGAGGATTGTTTTAGCTGGATTTTCTGTACCATCTGTAATCTTTGCCAAACTATTTTTCTATCAGTTAACACAAATCCAGTGAAACCTAATAAAATGCTCCAGCTTTCAGAATGTTTGCCGGAAAGCAAATTTATGCAAATCTGCTGAAGAGCGAGGTCTTGGTGAAAAACATTGTGGTGAGTGAGTTGCCTTACGATGTCAAACAAAAATTCTCTGTGCGAGGGGCCTGCTGACAACAAACCTGCCTACGCAATTGTGCACTGCAATCAGCAATACTCGGTTTTAGCAGGGGATCAAGGTAAGCAGAGGCTTAAATCTTGTCAGTGCAAGGGAAATTGTCCTCGGAATTAAGCATATCTTTTACGCAGTTTGTCAGACTGGGATGATATCAAGGAGATGTTCAATGTAAAGAATGTGTTTAAGTGCTTTGCTGAATCCAGGCCATAATGGCCAAGATCTTCAACTTTCATTGATATGATGGGTAGCATCTACCAGGTGAATTACTACTCCTCTGCTTGAAACATTGAGATTTTGAGTCAGCCTTAACTGTAACACAGGTTTTCAGATGGGTACTCTAGCATTTTCCGTAGAGTCTTTTTGATGCTGTCAGTGAATCTGGCTTAATTCATCTACCCAAGGAGGGCTCCAGAGAACTCTTGTTTTCTCATCCTGGAGTGAGTTTTTATTTTCTAATAACTTCTCCCTGAATTTTGACTCTGATTAGCAGCATGCCTGAGTTTTAATAAATGATCTTAAAGAGCTCCCTTCCGTCTTCCCCCAGCACTTAATTACAATGTGTAAATATGCACACAGCCCTGTTACTGATGTTAATCCCAGTGCTGATAAAGCTGGATAGGAGAGAATAGAAATGAATTGGAATAAGGATAAGCACAGGTCTTTCATTAGCCCAACTAAAACCAATCACAGATCTCTTGCTGGTAATATACATCTTCCAGATAGAGTACTAATTACTTCTGGCAGTGCTGTGCTACATCGTAGAGATAACTTTATTGTTATCCTGCAGTGATCTAATGCTTTCAGATACCAGTTGCTGCTTTTCCCCCTTTCTCTCCTTGATAATGTGACCTTACAGATTTCAAACCTTCAAACTACACCTTGTAGTGTCAAGGCTGAGGAAATCTGACAGGCTTTTTTTACCCCCCCCCCCCCCCAACTTTTCCTCCAATGTTTGCCATAAAGTTGTACAGAATTCAGGGAAATAAACTTGTACGTTACATGTGCCCAGAGTGTAATCTTTTATGCAGCATCCAATATGGTTGCAAATGTGGCATTGATAGATAAATCAGCTACTCTCTTCTGCTAGAGGAACCTGAAGTGCTTCCTTATATGTTTTGTGTTAATCTATGTGTTATGGCTAGTCTCTTCAAACTGTGGTACCTAAAATTAAGCTCTTAAGTCCAAAGTTAGGGCCAAACTCTCATCCCCTAAGTTCTTTTTCAAGGAATACTAAACTCCAAAAATAAAACCCTTATGTACTTCTAATTAGTAGAATCAAATTCTGCTTGAAACGATTGAGAGCTGCTGGGATGTGGCCCATGAGGACCTGTGGAAGTTGTCTGGTTTTTGTGGTGTGGGGGGTTTGGTGGTGACTTTGTTTGTTGTTTGTGTTGTTTTTTTAAAACAGTGGGAGTTCCACCTAGTGGTGCAGCTGTATGGGTAACTTGATATTTTTGTTTAGTCATCTTGAAGGCAAACAACAGTGAGAAGGGCATTGTATGGGTTTGACTGAGAAAGACAATTAGGGACATTAAAAGGCTGAAATGTCCTTCCCTCAAAATACTTGATATTGTTTGAGATGGATGACCAGACTCAGTGTGAAGTATTCCTCATCGATGTGTTAATCAGCAAAACTGAAGGAGCTTTCACGCCAAAGAAGTCATTCTTATTACAAAAAACCACTCAACATATGCCATTTACATGGAATTCCTCGTATATTTTTGGTATCTTTTTAATACAAAAAGAGCGAACAGTTCAACTGAAAACAGATCAATGAAATAACTCCTTGTCACTGCATGTTTGGTCCAAAAAACATTATCAATGAAAAATTTGCCAGCTTGTACTGACAGCCTGGTTCAGAGCCCTTCAGAATACATCTCTCACGCAGCGCTAGCTTAGAAAATACCAGAGGTAACCAGGTGAGCAAGTCCAGCTGTATGGTATAGAGCTATAAGCCTTGTGGATGCGGTCATCCCAGTACCATGTTGTGTGTTTGTCTCATCCCCTCACCTCCAGCTGGTCACCTTCATACCACACCAGTTTCTGACTAAGGAGATATTTTGGGCTTTGAGAATCCTAATGGTCCTTCTGGCTTTGAGGGTACCGTATTGTGTGATGTGCCAAATGCAGTCAGCACAGGGGTTTGCCACCTGGGGAATACTTGTGATCATGTCATTTTTACCTTCTCGAGATCTTAATTTCCACCTCTGCTGCTAAAGCAGTTCTTATGCTATTAGTGAGAAACACATTTTGAGTAACATGTTTTTGCCTGCAGATAAAAACCCTTTCTGTGAGTTTGTGTGAATGATTTCTGTAAGTACTTGTGTGTGCGCAGTTAAAGTTGCCAGAACAGGAGGCTGAAGAGTATGTGCTGAGATGTAGCGTCCGAGAGACTGACAAGGTCCAGAGATGAGTGGTCTGGTCTCATTTACAGCTTAATAAAACGTGTTGAAGTAAATACTGGTTCTGATTTGGTGCCCCAGCTTGATGCTGTACTGGGGGGAAAAAACAATTCGTTCATAACAGCTTGACCAATTTTTTTTTTTCTACGTCCGTGACCTGTTTAGCCTTTCTTCCTGTGTGATGTGGTCTCATGTGTGCTTGCATTAGACTCTCGCTATTTTATGGACCTGTCTTCCTTTTCTGGCTGCAACAAAATACTTTCTTGTGGTTTCCTGAAAGCACAGCAGGGCTTGATTGCATGACTACTGCTTGGTCATAGCACCACACTGAGTCTTGGCTGCTTGCTGTAAATAAAATGGTGCCTGGTGTTTTGTTCTAAATCAAAACAAACAATTTGGAGGGATTTTCATCTAGTTTGTAAACAATTTACTTCAATTACAGTTTATCACAGCATTTACAAAACTTGCACACTGGAATGCAATTTAGTGAATTAAAGACATCAATCTTAATCTATGATAAACATCAACCCATAAGTATCAAGAACTGATAGAAAAAATAATAAAAGCTGACTTGGTATTTTAACAAATACCAAGAATTTAATATGAAATTTTGTCCATGCAGTTAGTTTCTGTACAGCGGTTGCAAAAACCCAGTCCACAGGAAATACTTCTGAAATTGTATGGGTTTTTTAACTTAGCACCATATTAAAATGTCTAGAAATTGTGTATTCCAATTTTTATGAAAACTTCAGGACTTTTCACATAAAGCACTTGCAAATCGTGTTGCTTCTCTTCTGGCAAGGGCGATAATAATAACATCAGTAGGTAAGGTGTGAGCTTGCAAAGAAACAGATGCACAGAAAATAAAAAGCTGGTTATGAAGATACACCTGTTCAACAAAGCTACGTAACTACAGAAATGTAGTTTTCTGGTGTGAGACCTGGGGACGATTCGGCTGTCAGGCAGGAGTTGGAACATCTGGCCTGAGATTTCCAGTTCACAGCGAAGCTTCTGAGCTGCTTACCATGGGCAAGTCAATTACGCCCAATAACCGAGGGCAGTTAGATAATGTGCTACCTTGCACTACGGTGTCTAAAAGAAAATTAGAAGTAGATGGCAAATGCATGTCTGTCTTGCAAGTAGTGGGCTGAGTAGGCAGCTCCGATATCCTCTCCTGTGTCTTTTCATGCCAGGCAGCACACCAAAACAGCACCACTTCCACACACCTTTACATGAACTAGCCAGAGGTTATAGGAGACTTTCTACTGCTTGGTGCATGTAAAACTACAACTCATGAAGTGGAACCCAAACTAAGCAGTGCTAATGCACATGTGAAAACATATTTGGCCATAAAGATGATACGGACATGTCTGTCTTTCTCTGAGACTATGAAGTATAAGGCCTTTTCTGAGAACCGTAGGCTTGTGTTTTAACCACTACTGCATTTCAGATTAAGGACTTAGTAGAATCTCCCACATGAGACTCATAATGCTTTGCTGGCTAATGGAAATAATTCATTTATCTGTCTTAATGTGCAAATGATGAGGCTCATGTAATGACAACACCCTGTTTGGAGAGGATGAGAGAAACGGGATTTGAAGTGCAAGCTTATGGTGCTGATCATTGGTTTTGTATGGCTGATTTTTATTTCCATTTGCTTACATTTTTAGACTACAAGGCTGCCTAAAAATGACATTCTTGTGTCGTGTTACTCCAAGGGCTCTGTGAATGATGCTGCAGGTCTGAAGATAGCTTGCTTCCTACAGACAGTAGCGTTCTCAAAACTTGCTTTTGGAAGAAGAATCTGCTATACAGACTCTGAGGTGATTTCAGTCTAAACCAGGGAGAAAAATTACTTTTGATATCTGATTTTAGGACTGTGATAAGTCTTGTGTCTGCTTTACAGACCAAGAGCTAATAAATGTCAATGTTATAGCCAGTGAAAATATCATGGAATGAAACACAAAGAAACAGTCTACAAATACAGTTTAATTTTCTGTTTGATGTTGCTGCCCCCTGTTTTCCTTGAACATCAACACTTAAAAACTTTTAATCTCACCTTATCTTTTTCATGATGTCTGAAGAGTTCAGAGTCACCTAGGAGATGTGATATGCCGAGTTCTTAGTCACTTTGTATTTTTACATGGACATCGCCATACTTTTTGTTTCCAGATATTTAAAGCTATATCCCTTCAAAAAAGGGAGAGAGCAAAGACTGTTTGACTAGATTTTAATTTTTTTTTTTCTTTGAGAAACAAATTTCTGGGACCTCATTCCTTTGTTCCCTTAGAAAGACAGACAACAACTGCCAATAGAAGGTGACTCATAAGCGCAAGTGACAGGCATACAGAAGCTAGATTTGGACACCAAAAAAACCCCATGGTCTTACAGTTGGAATGAAAGGTGAACCTACTTTTTTTTCACGGAGCTTGCTTTATTTCTTTAGTACCCTGCATAAAATGAGATGATTTGTCTTGTTAAGCAGAAAGCAAAGGAGAATAACATAACTTCTGATTTAACACATGAGGACGAGGTAGAAAAACTCAACTCTCCAGTCATAAATGGTTTTAGTTCCCTAATTCACTAGTGAGAACCAGGGACTGAAATCCTGCCGAGGGTCTGGGTCTCTGTTACTGTGGTGGCTGGAATAACTAATGATACCTTGGAATAAATGGCTGTTTGAAATGTTAAGAATTAGCTCATAAGAGAACTGATTGTGAACCCCTTGCTGCAGGGGATTTCACTGTGCGTTTTCATGTTTTGTTGGTTTGGGGTTTTATCTAGAGGGGAGGAGGGAAGGATGGAACAGTTCTAAAGAGAATGGATAAGTGGAGAAAACAGCTGTTTGGAGACTTTTAAAGCTGTTGAATAATTCAATTTGATTTTCTTTGGGAATAGTGAATGAGACTGTGCCTTTTTAATGTAAAAATAGACAAGTTCAGTTGAGATTGAAAGTGCACTTGAATGGAACTTAGATTGCTTATTTCTATTCTAGCCAAATCATCAGCATTTAAAAGCAATTTAAGAACCAGCAGTCTTAATAGTCTATTTACTTAAGAAGAAAAAAAAAAAAAGAAATTAAATATGGCATTTTGTTTAGTAAGTAGAAAGTGTTCTATTTAATTGTAGAGCAATTGCCCTCAGTCTAGAGACTGCTGATAAGGTACTCACATAACCGAGGCTGTATGTCTATGGTAAAAGTCCTTTGCATATGTAGATGTGTTTATATATTGTACTAGTAAAGTACTCTCTAAACACATATGGCCGTGTTGACAACATGGGGATTTGCACTGCTGTGATGGAAGTAGTGCTGCTATCCCTTGACCAAGTTTGACCAACACAACTGATGTATTTAAGTGCTTCCTTGGGGATGTCGGTCCATGCAGGATCACATCGCTGGTCAGTGTAGGCAGGCAAGCAGAAAGATAAACATACCTGAGACTCTGGATTAGATCTTAAGATAAACTCAGAAAAGTACTATTTTTTCACTGCTATTTTTTCCATCAAAATTCAGAAGATATAAATCTCTTGATTTGCACCTAAAAAAACAGCAGACTGTTGGATTTGAATGGTAACACTTGATTTTTTAAAGTTTTTCTCCTGCCTGTTACATGCGTGGTTTGTTGTTGTGTGGTGGTGTTTTTTATTTATTTATTTTCTTGTGGGGGCTTTCCTTCCTCTTCCTACTCCATTTTCTTCTGTCGTCTTTTCTACCAAGTAATATAAGAAAGAGTTTTAGAAAAGAAAGCCCAGTGAAT
>VFFE01006711.1:35473-110677 GCA_008921705.1 Burhinus oedicnemus
TTTTTTTTTTTTGACAAATTTAATTTTACCAAGTTCAGTACTAACAGAATTTCTTTCTTTGTTCCAGTTTGCGGTGTAGCCATCAAAAGTATGCATTAAACTTTCTCTGCAGTGGGAAAAAAAAATAAGGGAAAGCCCTTGGAGAGCTGAGCTTCCTGCAGCTGATAAACTTTTTTCAGGTCTCCTAGGCTTAGTGCAGCTTGAGGCAGAAGAGCACAGCCCTTGGGTACATCATCTCTTTCATTTGGGCTTTCCCAGCTGTATGGTGTTTGTGGTGGGGTTTTTTTTGGTGTGGTGTTTTTTTTTTTTTTGTGGTGGTTTGGTTTGGTTTTTTTTGTGAAGCAAATCTTTCAGTGAAGGAAATTGGAGGCAATAATTCATGATGTTCTGTTGCTTTCCACTAGCTAAAGATCTGGTCTTCAGAGTGCATTACCCCGGCTGCAAGAATTTCTGAGAATGTCTTGCCTTCCCTGAATGATATCCCCAACTGGTGGAAACTACCGGTGTGGCACTGAAAACCTATAGAGTTGATATCAGTTTGTCTCCTACCTCTTTAATCCCTTTGGGGAATATATACTGCTAGTGGTGCTTATCGTACAACACGAGCTACTTGATTAACAGCAAGCTAAGGGTAAAGGTTAATAATCTACTTTCCCTACTGAGCTTTAAGGAACAGGCAGCTGAGGATAAAGGTAGGAAGTGACATGATGAGAATATTTTTCTTCCATAAGACCTATTTGTTCAGTTGCTTGGGCAGCTCAATGGCAAAAATACAGAAATGCCATTCTCCCTGAGAACAGGTGTTGAGCAAGCAGCAGGGATTCTGGAGAAAAAATTGTATGTGCTTCCCTGGAGGCACACGTATCAAATGTAAAACATAAGTCAAAGGGAATGGAATGTAAAACTTCGTTCTGTACCTGTGTCTTGATAAATGGCTGACTAAGTGTAAGACAAATTAGTTTAGTAGATGGGTCATTGAACTGGTGACAGGGCTGAAAGTTTGTTAGAAATAATTCAGGAGGATTCTCTGTTCTAATAAATGAATCCATGAAACTTTTCTAATGTCTTTTGGGGGTCATGGTTTGCAGGTAAGAGAGGAATGGAAGCCAAGTCCAGCTTTGGGGCAAAATTCAGATCTCCAAAATGTCTTCTTAGCTGAGGCCAAGGGCAGATTGGTTTGCTATAGGATGAAGTTTAAGGTTGAGAAGACTAGAATTTGGGAATGTAATGCTGGAAAATCAGAAATGTGGCATAAGTGGGAGAGAGAGATACGTATTTGGCTGGAAGTTTGCATTCAGAAATAGTGTTTCTGTTGTAGGAAAGGAGTATCTGAGGGTGGAGAAATAATTTTCAAATGGTTGAGTGCATCTGAAATTAAATCGCTAAACCAATGCCGTAGTGTTTCCAGATTATCTGTGACTTGCCCACAGCGTCAAGCGTCTGCATCCCCTGTCAGACTTCAAGGGATGAATCTTGCCCATAGACCTTGGGAATCCATACTTCTGTATTTGTAGGAAGGAACTCATATGCTGGTAACATGCTGTGGAAGGACGCTCAGAAATCCTTAAGCCCTAATGTTTTCAGTATAAAAGATTTGTATTACAGTCTAAAATTCTCAGAGCTCAAAATATGTTCTCGTTCCCCAGCTTTCACTGTTGTATTGATACAGCTGATGAAACAATACGCTTCTCTGCAGTGTGCTGGGAGGAACAGGCCATTTTTTTCTGTTACACTGTTCAGGCAGGGTAGCTAATTTTGTTGATAAGCACTAACTAATTTTTTTTTTAAAGTTATAAGAATTTTGAAAATTCCTGTTAATACAGTGCTTTCTATTTTTAACAGCCTTAATAAGGAATATGGCAAAGCCAACAGGGAGACTGGGATGCGTGGGCTAGTTCTAGGATCAAGATGATACTCAGTAAGGAAATCCTCCGTGCACCTGTGTGTTGGTCTGCTTTTGTTTAATGTAAGAGCTGGAGGTTTGACCCAAAGCATAGATAAAGGACTTGAAGGAAATGATGGAGGGACAAAGGAGCTTACACTTTTTTAGAGATCAAAGATAATTTCAGTAGTGGGAATGACCAAAGCAGTGCTGTGTCTTATCCGCAGTCTAGAAGTTCAAAAGAGGACATCCGATTCCACAGGAAGTTTATAAATCATTGTTCCACCTGGAAGACAGCACTGGTTAGATGTCATCAAAAATGGTCAGTGATTTGGGTGCTGCAGTTCTGGGTAACAGGTTTCCACTCGGCAACCTTTTTGTTCTTGGTTTTGCCCTCTGCAGACAAAGTCATAAACTGGCTTGGCTTTTTCATGCCAAAAAGACCCCATGAAAACTCCAAACTTAAAATAGTTTATATATAGTAACTGAGAGTATCTTCACCCTTCATCCCTCTTGGCAGTAAATGAGAAGGGGAAGGAGGAAAAATTAAGATGAAGGTCACAAGTCACTTGGGACTACTGTTCCTCTCATACTCTTTCTTCCAAAGCCTTGAGGATATAGGCAGAAGACAGCTTAGGTTTGTTATCCTTCAGGTAATAGGATCTTAGTCATACATCTTAGTGGGTTAACAAGATTTTTGTGCGTTGGTTTGTCATATGCTTTGTCTTCCCCCTCCTTTTGAGTTAGCTTCCTGATAAAACGTGTGCCAGGAGAAAGCAGAGATGCGAGGTGCAAGTTACTGTCCTGCCTCTTAATTTTAAGGAATGAACTCTCTGCAGGAGATCTCTATGTGCCTTTCTTCTTATTTTATAACTAGGAGGCAGCTAAAATCTAGCTAAGTTCTCTTCCTGACAGATAGGAAGGACCCCAGGTCAGAATGTCTTGTAATTACAAAGCCTTGATTGTTTTATCCTCCTTTAATTCTGCTTTATCCTCTTTTTAATCCCCCTTTTACTTCCTTGTGTTGCTTAGAGTCCTGAAGGGGTGTAGCTCCTATCTCTTGTCGCTTGGTGGAAAACCTCCACCTGTTCTACCACATGTAATCTCCCCCCATTCTCCTCCAGCACGGTTAAAAAATGTAGCAAGAGAAATAGGGAGACTGGAGTTTGCAGGGGAGGGAAAGGTGTAGAGGGCAACAAGGGCATTTTTAAAGAATAAAAGCCTTGGGTTGTGTGTGTTTTTTTGTTTGTGTTTTTTGGTGTTTTTTTTTTTTTTTGAAGGGACTGCCATTATGGCCACAGTGCCACTGAAAGTATCTCAGGCCTAATACCTTCTCTAAAGATATTTAACATTAATATGTCGTGACTTATATAGTAGTTTGGCCCATTACAAGATGGAATCATTCATTTCTTTGACTCCTTCCCAAAGACATGGGAATGTGAGCTGAATGTGCTTTGAACCCTTAGGAGGCAAATATCGGATACGCTCTTCATATATGGAGGGTGTAGTTTAATACAAACAGCTGTCTTCGTGCTTCAGTCTGTGGTGAGTCTGTGGCTGCTGCAGATCACTGTGAGATAGCTCATGGGCAGCTGATGGGACCTCTTGACTGGAGGCTCAGTAACAGGTTTTCTGTCCTATGTGGTTCTGTCTTTCTTCCAGTCCTGTTAAACTCTGCAGCATTTTCTTTGTGTGTAACTGTGCTGTAAATAACATCAAGAGAATGATCTAACAATTTGTTTTCTGGAGGAATTTTCCCTAATCAGGTGGATATGTCTCCCTATCACAATACCAATTTCAGGCTTCTCAGATGATGGACTATGAATCCTCTCTTGTGACCAGGGACTCTTGCATTATTTTGACATAATAGACACAATTTTAGTCTTTCTATGGGGATATGACCATACAGCTCCATTTTAAGGTTTGTGTGATCTGCTTCTTGAGGAAGTTTGCATCAGTGCTGCAGGTCACCAGATGTTCTCAGTTTCCCACAGTATTGTTTTCCCAGCACTAATTTCATGGGGATCCTAGGAGGGAATGCAGCAAGAAGTCCCACTCAGTGGGTGCAGCTTCCCAAAGAACAAACTATAGATGTTGCTGTTATCAGTGCCTGTGCTCGTTACTAGGTTTGCCCCAGCTCGCTCTCAGAGTTGATGACACCGATGGGAACTGGTTCATCTTTAGCTGGTGGCTGTAAATTGAGTAGGCTGGAGGGGAAGAGAAAGAAGGAACAACTTGTAATTCATGTTGTAATGACAGGGTAGGGTTTTTTTTGTCAAAAGAACTGGGGGCAGGATCTTACTTTGACTATATCTCGCTTCCTTTAACAAGTTGTTTTTGACTAAGTCCTCCTCTGTTTGCTAAAATACAACAGTTTTCTTTCTGACAGCATCAACCTGCTCTACAGATGTAGAGCCCCAGTGAGAATAGACCTTTAACAGGAATTTATACCCCAAGTCTGAAATGTGCACTTTATATCTGTTATGATCCCTGGGTGCCTGTTAAGGGATTACTTATATCTTACCATCCTAAGTTTCTTTCCATAAACAAATGAAACCTTTGAGTCTGAGGTTCAAGGAATATGCTCAGATGAAACATGGTTTAACAGCTCTTTGGGGAGAAAGAGATAAGCTGGGAAGGTGAAGAATTGATGACCTATTAACTGTTTCAATTTCCCACCTTGAATTATTGACAACATGTGACATTACAACCTTACAAATTACTGTCTATAAACAGCTCAGAAAATATGACCTTTGCATTACAATTGGTCTCAAGATGCCTTCCAGCTTATTACAAACAGCTGCTGCTGGCATATTTTGTTGCAGCTGGAGTGGGTGAAAGAATGCAAGGAACTGAAGAACTTTTCCTGTATAATCAGACAAATCTCAGATGACAAAATATACTGGGTGATGGCTGAAATGTCTCTTTTTAAGACTGGGCTCACTCCTCTGGAGTTTTGGGGTCATCAGTAAGACATCCAATTAGTTAAGGTTAGTTGTCCTTACGTTCTGCCCTGTCTCTAGAGCAAGTGGTGATTCTGTTCATAGCTGCTAGAAAGCCCTATGTTACTCTAAATCCTCCCACTTCCTTGACTGTGGTGACCAGTGAGTGCAAGCTCAATGGATGGTTTGTCTCACTTGTTTATGGCAAACCAAGCGTAGTAAATTCTTCTTTTGTTGTTCATGTGATTATACACAAACTAAAGTAAGTGTTGTGCTGAATTTGGCCCTGAGATTTCTGCTGATTTGGGAGAAGCTGAGAACACAAGGACTTGATTTTGCATCTTTTCTTCTTAGCACTATTGACAAGTAAGAAGTGACCAAATTAGTGTTGGCGGCCAGAAAGCATATAAAGCACTTTCTGACTCCAAGGCCTCAGCTAAATTCATTTCTAATTTAACTTCATTAACAAAGGGTTGCCGTGAGATGAGACCTACCATGTGTGTCTACAGAGTAATGCATTTTATTGTCATTTGTTAATGTAAGATGTGTAGGGAGTGCTAGAAGAGCATTTTCAGGGGAACCAGTATTTGGAAGAAGAGATGTCCCCAACACAGTCTAACAAATGACTGCGCTGAATAAAAATCATCTTTACAGCAAGCTTGCTTGTTTTCTCAGTTTCTGGGAAGCATACCTTGTCTGTTAGTATAGCATTGTTCATCACTGACTAAAGATGAGTTGAAAAAGTATATGTTTCCATCTGTGTTGATGCAAAAAGACAGTAGAATTACAGGAAGAGGAATAGAACGCTTGAATTTGACTCATGCCCTGTTACAGCTAGACAGGGTAGAAGCTGTGATTTAAAGTTAGAGTAGGTCAGGGCCTTATGAAGTCCATCTCTCCATGCATTAGAGGACAGGGAAGAATGATTTCAAGAGTGAAGACCCAGGAGTTCATCAGAGTAAGTGTTCCCTCCCTGCCTTCCATAACAAACTCTCTTAAACTCTGAATGCTTGATGTGTGCAATAAAACCAACCTATATCACAGAGGTGCTGTTAGGAGTGATCAATTAATGTTTTCAGGGCACTTTTGGGACCTAAAGATGAAAAGCACTTATGGTTGTAAGTTTCACTACCCCTGCTGCCCCAGGATGAAAGTTTTACTTTAAAGATCCAATTTCTTCCCTGGGGTGAGAGGGAGGCAGTCTATTATTCAGGAACATCATCCTTATCTCTGTTTCTCTGTTGTAGTTGCCTTGTGGCCATGCAACATCATTCAATAATTCTGTCAAATAGTATCTTTTGCTTGTGACAGAGTGCTAAACAGTGATTTATTGCTTGAATACACATCGCTTTCATGAAAGTGATTTGTTTAAACAACAGCAAAGTGCTAAATAAATTATTCATTGCATGCTAATTTCTCACTTTTATATTCTGTAGTGAGCTCCAGAATAAGCAATCTGGGTATTGTATATAGCACATGAATCCCATAATTTTTTTTTTGGTTTTGTGTTCCCCCCCACACTTCCCCCAGGACACGGTTCCTTTCCCAAGGAAAGACCTCTAGTTTCAGCTTTTCTCAGCATTGTTGCCCTTTTGTGATAGTTTTCTTCTTCATTCTTTCTTCAGACAGAGTTGGGTAACTTAGATTCAAGGGGAGGCTTGGATTACTGGTTTAGGAAATACTGCGTGTGTTTGGAGTTTGAGTATTTCTAAATCCTTCAGAAACTTCTGGGCCTTAACCAGGAAGGCATCACCATAAATAATAGCTTGCAAAGCAGGATCCTAATGTCTGAGTAGCCTGTTTTCATAGTGTCTCTTCTTGCATGCTCCCTTTTTTTCTGAGTGTGGTGTATGTGGTTCTTTTAGCTGCCGGTGGCCATGCTGGAGCACTAGTTTGCACATAAGATCAGGTGTCTGAGAAATTCCTCAGAAGCAAGATTTTACTTGTAGATACGTAGGCTTTCCAAATTTGCTTCAGAAATGGCTTCTCAGCACTTAAAATCTTTGTCTCTTGGCAAAGCCCAGAGCCTCCTGAATGTCTCTGAGTGTTTCAATAGCAAGCCCGAGAGCAGGCCAGGCACAGAACAGCTTAGCGCTTTTCTCCAATTGACCCTTTCACCCTTTCTGGGTGTCCACTCTAAATCACTGGCAGTAACTGTGTGTTTAAGCAAGACCTGCTGATTGACAGCAAATATAACAGGGTGTAAGAGTAGAAATTTCCTTCCAAGTAGTTTAGGGCTTCACCCTCCTGGTCTTAATTCTGAAATAATCCCCCAAAGGCCTGTGTGGGTATTCAGTGAAATGAATAAATAGAAGACTTCATTTCCCTCTTGAAACACGCACAGAGCTCTCATGCTAATGGCTTTTAAGCATCAATGCAATTATAGTGTGTAATCGATTCTCTCTATACCAACTTTTGTCTTCTGAAATGGAACCTTCTCTCTTTCTTAACTATTTGCCGTTGTATTTAAACATTTCTCGATGACAGGCAGTTTTTTCCCTTGTTTTTGTCCTCCTTCCCCTCTTTCCTGCCTACTTCTGCCACTGGAAGAAAAATCTATTACTACATTTACTTCAGAACCTGAATATCTCTGCTTTTTTCCCCTACAGTAATTTACTCCCTGGAATTCCTTTTACTCCTTTTAATTTATCAGGTTTGGGGGTTTTTTAGAGTTCATTAATCACATTTGGAGGTGCTCAGAAATACTTCTGTGAAACAGATTCTCATGGAGTGAAAGGGGAATTTGTGAAAATGGATTTTAATGTTGGGGAAAGGGCTCAAAGCAGGGAATTAATTCCCCTTTATAAGTTACTCAGCACGTCAGTATCTAAGGTGTTTTTCTGTAATGTTGTAGGCCTAGGTTTGGGTCCCTTTTGGAGCCAGGGGAAGCAATAACTCAGTGTCTTGACCTTTTGGGCTTTAGCTATTACAGAAACATAATTTCCTTCTCTCTACTTTGGTGGTGGTAGTATTTTAAATTCTATTTAGACCATAACAAATTTCTGTTTCACTCTGATGACAAGAATGAAGACTGGGGCTATCTTTAAAAGATTTGAGAGCTGCACCTCATTTTGCCTCTTTATTATAATTTGTATTGTAGTCTCCTCTAAAAGTTGTCACCGTGCCAAGGACCCCAGTAAGCAGAGTATAATAGAAACTGCTGTACATCTTGCTCCACTGATTGAATTATACAAGACTAAAAAAGGAAATACTAGTATCCATGTTTGGCAAACATTGAATTTCTTGCCTACAGGTGGTTTTTGTAGATGCCAAAAATATGCATAACTATAAACAGATTTAGACAAATTCAGGAGGGCTAAAGCTAACTATGGTAGCTATAAGAACAAAAGAATTGTTATACTTGGCCATATTCCCTCTCCAATGGTGGCTAAGATTGCATGCTTGGGAAAACTTGCACAAACATTGTGCTAGATATATATATATTTTATTTTTTTTAGTTGATCTCATTGCACATTTCTTTACTGAATTTCTCCTGTCGCCTCTTGAACGGACGTTAAGTTTTTGGTATGCACAAAATACAGTGGCAAGGAATTTCCCAGTATTTTGAACCTCCCAGTTTCACTTGCTTTCCTAGGTCTTGTGTACTGAAAAAGAATGAATAATCAATTCAGGACACTTAAGACTTTACAGATGTCTTTCATATCTCCTTTGCTGTCTCTTTCTTGGATTGAGAGTTTGAGTAATTTCTCATTAAAAAAAGGCCATTCCACATCTTTGATCAACCTTGCTTGCTTTCTCTGATCCTTTTATTATTAGGCACAATACTGGCAGTAGTTTTTGAATTAGGAAGAGTGTAATCTGATTGCTGAAATAAGGGAAAGGATCACCCTCTACATGGGCGAGTTTTAATGCTTTATCTCTAAACGTCTGTGATCGCCTCCTGTCACAGATGGGATAGTGGGCAATATCAGATCTTTTTTCTGTCCATTGAAGGATGCAGAAAAATGAAGGGATTTTTACTTCATGGATTCTTCATAACAAAGACTGTGGTGAAATCAGGAGTTGGTAGTCTAGCTGTGAAACCATGTGGCTGTCCTTCTCTAGCATCACGCTTTTCCTCTCTTGCTTTGCCTGCTGGTTTGTTTATATAAGGAAGCCTGTTGATCTGTGGTCCAGGTGGAAAGCAAATCACAAAGTCTTTGTGTCTCCATAGTTCTTGGTACTTTCATAGTTGTTAGAGACCCTGATACTTGCTGACTGGTATAAAATCGCTAAATAATAGTAACACAAAGAACAAGATTTGTACAAGTAATTTGCCCTGAATAATGAGTTCTCTAGAGTTTGTCTTTTTTTATTCATGAGCAGCCTGTAAAATTCTGAGTCATGAATTATTCAGACTTATTTGTGAATTTATTTGAAAACATTTCCTCACATAGCTGCCTCACCAGACGGCTTATTTTGAATATTCCTGTGTTCTGGTTGTGTTCCCCCTTTTCTTCCCGGTCCTAAAGTTCTGTGCTGTATTGGGAAGGGAGAGATGAAAAAGGGAACAGGTAAGTGTTGCCCAATTATTTCCAGTCTTTGGTTGAATGGTGCATACTCTCAAACACTGCAATCTAGCCTGACAAACGTGGTTTATTAACACATAATGCATAAGAAAGCTTCAAGTCCTTTAGCTTCCTGCTCAATTATAGAAGACCAACAAACTTGTGAAACCTTAATTTAGTGCTTCATTGTTATTGACTTACGTTCCCACTAAGTAGGCGATGGGAAGGATCTCTGGAGTTTAATAAGGGATTAATGGATCACAGCACACTGAGGTGTACTTACACTGTCTTGATTGTGGCTGGATATTTGTTTCTGTCTTCCCAATTAGAAGGCAGCATGACAGTTTCATCAGGAGAGTCTTGTAAAGGATAGTTGCACCATTACCATTTTTTTTACATAGCTATATGTACTACAATACCTTATTAACGAAATATTGTTATATTGAAGACTGCTTGTGTTCTGTGCAGGTGTGAGACAGTCCCTGTACATCTGCATTTACAGCTTATAAAAGAGCAACCAAACTGCACATGTGGTGTTTTGAGTCCCAGATGCTCTGGATGTGTTGCGTGTTCCTCAGATGGGTGGAGAGCACCACAGGAGAGGGAAGACTTTGTAATGGCCCTTTTCTCAAATTTGTGGTACATCCTGAAGATCAGGTCATAGTGTAGAGTATGTAGCTGGCACATGACTGAAACTAGAAGCTTGCTGTCAGGTTATTAGTTCTAATACGGGACTAATGCTGGAATTAATGAAAACTGTTGCAGTTACCCTACGCTGGAAATGAATATGGTCCTAAGGCTGTGGCTTGAGACAGAAGAGTCTGTGGTGCTGGACAAGAAGTCAGGATAGAATAGCATCCTGAAGGCTTTCATTGGGTTGTGAGGGGGTCAATGTTCCTTCTTTTTTTTTTTTTTTTTTCTTGGGACTTCAGTGGTCAAAAAGAGATGTCTGATCACCCCACTAACAGTCTACAGAAGAAACTGGTTCTCAGACTGATTCAGAAAGCTGCCATAAGTGGCTTGTGGTCAGTACTAGAAGTATTTTATCAAATAAAACATTTGCAGCACTTTCAAATGTTTTCAACAAAATGTTGAGTAAGGACCAGTCTGTGCACAAGTACTGCTGAGAGCTGATGGTGCGCAAGTCAGGAAACTGGACTATTGACTAAGTAGTTCTGTGGTGTCTCAGGACAGCTGCAGTCTTGACTGGAACAGATGCAAACATACATGGAAAGCATGGAAGTTTGAAAACATTAATGCAGAAGTGCTGTTTTGTGCTTTCATAGGCAAAGGCCTGTTGCAATTTTGAAATTGGCACTTGAATCCTGTAGGACCAATCTTTCTGGCACAGTTTTAGGTCAGTCTAGAGGTAACCTTGTAGAAATCAGAGCCCAAGAAGTTACAGTGAACACCTTTAAAAACTTGATTGTGTTCTGTTTGGAAAAATCTCTATCACCATGGAGCTATAAAAGTTGTTTGTTTGAATTTAGTACCCTGTAGTGCTGTGTAAAGCGGAAAGCATTTGCAGAGAGGACCTGGCAGTAGTGGTGAGAATACAGCTGATAACGTGTATCCAAGATGAGAGCGCTGTTGGTATAAACGAGATTGAGTTGGAACATCACAGGCAACTTTGTGCAGTGGGTCTTTAAAAACAGTGATCAACCTTAAAACACAACAGTTGTTCCAGTCCATGTCCTTGTTTAGCCTAGCTTGAATGAGTATGGACACGTTTTAACGTAGTGCTCACGTCGTGTTCCCTGGAGTAAATTTGCTATTGTCAGTGAGTAGTGCAAAGTGTTACAGATCCCTGACCTAGTGTGCAATTAGTTGGCTCGGTTACTGGTTTCTGCGTAGCTGTGGCAGAAGATAGCTCAGTGTGGGCTGGCTTGCTTTCTTTCTGGTCACACATCATTAGCAGCAGATGAGTTACAGCCACAGAGCGTATCCTGTTGCTTCCTTCCCAATGTGTTAGGAAGCTGATCAGGAGCAGTGTGCGGGGCTTTTGTTCACCACCTTCCTGGCCAGCTAGTTCAGCACTGGTTGAGACTAAATGTTTTTTGCCAGGGGAGAAAAGTCAGGTTAAAGGTAATCCTTGCATTACATTTGGAACTGGTGCTGCAGTAAAGGATGAGCTTCAGCTGATATCCTGTGGGAGCCTTGCTAGGTTAATTTGTAGAGCAGCTGAAGACAAGGTCAAGACAAAGATTTAAGCCAGTACTAAACCTGAGTCAGAAGTGCAAGGAAGGGTGCAGTGAGACAGTGTGGACCAGTTGAACACGAGCCAAGTTAGGTCTGGGAAAAATTTAGCCATGCTTACCCTAGAATTCCTCCCAAGATAGCAAAGAGCCTCCTAGGGCCTAAACTGGCAAGTTCACAGAGCAGTCTCTTCTGTCCAGCCACTGGTTTCTATCTTGAAACCTATAGATCAGCCTTCACATCCCTAGACTTAAAAAGCAATCACAGGTCAGGAGTGGTTAACAGAGGACACTTCCTTGAAAATGCTGTTTTGGTTTGAAGAAAAACATAATGGTGTCCAAGTTGCAAATTACCCTGTCATTCCTAGAATAGCCACTGGGAACTAGTTTCCTTTGGGACACAGGTGAGCCAGGTTTAAGTACCTCTTTTGTCAGTCTGTCTTTTCCCAGGTGAGTGTGCTAACCCACCAAGCCTTCTGTTTCTTGCCTGCTGGGGCTTTTCCACTTTGTATAAGTAACTCGAACAAAACATTTTTAGTGCTATAGCTCATGGTTAGTGCACTTACTGGGGATGTTGTAAACCCAAGATCAAGTATCTTTTGCTCTGAGCTATCAATGCAGAAATGAAGAAGTTTTCTCTTTCCTTCTCTTCCATACCTGCTATGGCAGAATAACCCACTTCAACTGCTGATGTTAATGAAGAACAGACTTTCTGAAGCCTTTCATTTCTGTGCAGTAGGAAGGGTTATCTGTATTCACAGCAGAGCTGGCATAAGACTGGATTTTCAGCTACTTCTCATTGTATCTCTAGTTTGTGTGTTCTGTTCTTCTTGCTCTTGTTAGCATGCATTGATTGGTAAAGTGGTAAAGAAGGGGGGGGGGGAACACAGACCCAGCAAACAAAAACAAAGGAAGAAATAAAAAAAGGTGAGACAGTATTTTTCATTTCATTACTGTGCTTCTTCACAGCCCCTACTCTGACATTTAGAACAACATAATATGCATGTCTCTGTTCATTAGGTTCCTCAGTGTTGCACAGTGACAGCCACAGAGCAAAGAAAAAAAAAAAAAAGTCTTAAACATGAACTAACCTTTGCAGGCTAAATAACAAAGAAATGAGAACAGCAAAGGAGAAATGTTTTCTGAAAAAGTAAATATAACCAAAATCATGGCCTTGCATAGGTTATTCAAATATCATTATAAAGGGGAAAAGAGAATACTGAACTCTAGGGCAGAAATAACTAATTTTCTGCCCAATGACTTGTTTGTTTTGCACATAGATGTTTGAGCAGATCTCTTGCTAGTATTTGAACCACAGTAAGGGATACAAGGAGACTGCTGAAACTAGAGACAGGCTTAAAAGATATTCAGGAGCTGATACAGGTCCACAAAAATGAGAAAGCTTCCTGTAGGAAAGCCTTTATGTGTTTTGAAAATAGGGTATCTGTGCTAAGTGGAGATATCTAAGGTATTACCCAACAAACTGGTGCATATAGCATCATAGAATGGTTAGAGTTGGAAGGGACCTTAAAGATCATCTAGTTCCAACCCCCCTGCCATGGGTAGGGACACCTTCCACTAGACCAGGTTGCTCAAAGCCCTGTCCAGCCTGGCCTTGAACACTTCCAGGGATGGGGCCTCCACAACTTCCCTGGGCAGGCTGTTCCAGTGCCTCACCACCCTCATAGTAAAGAACTTCTTCCTAATGCCTGATCTAAATCTACCCACTTTCAGTTTAAAACTGTTACCCCTTGTGCTACTGCTACACTCCCTGATCAAGAGTCCCTCCCAATCTTTCCTGTAGGCTCCCTTTAGGTACTGGAAGGGGCTATAAGGTCTCCCTGGAGCCTTCTCTTCTCCAGGCTGAACAACCCCAACTCTCTCAGCCTGTCCTTAAAGGAGATGTGCTCCAGCCCTCTGATCATCTTCGTGGCCCTCCTCTGGACCTGGTCCGACAGGTCCATGCCCTTCTTACATTGGGGGCTCCAGAGCTGGATGCAGTGGAGTACCGGTGGAGTCTCACCAGGGCAGAATCACCTCCCTCAGCCTGCTGGCCATGCTTCTTTTGATACAGTGCAGGATGTGATTGGCTTTCTGAGCTGTGAGCGCACATTGCCAGGTCATGTTGAGCTTCTCATCAACCAGCACCCCCAAGTCCTTCCCAGCAGGGCTGCTCTCAATCCATTATCTGCCCAGCCTGTATTTGTGCTTGGAATTGCCCTGACCCACACGCACTACCTTGCACTCAGCCATGCGTTTTTATGCTGCAGTGTGGTGTCAAATATAAACATTAGCTTGGAAATGTTAAATGTTAAGATTTTATCCTAAATTTACTAAGAAGCCAGGATATAACAATATTATTTAGAGTTCTAGATGTTGCTAGTCGGCAGCTAACATGCATGGTTGAGTCAGGGATGCCTCTGCAGAGGGATTGTTAGAGCTATATCAAAAAGAAGTATGACTGAATCCAGCTAGGTTCTTTCCACCCATCAGTTCTGAGAACTACAGCACTCTAAGATTGTGTGGGTTTTACTGAAATTTCTGGGGGAAGAAAAAAGAACAAGAGATGTTTCAGCTCTCTGAAAGTGAAATATTTTGATTTCTCATATTGGCACTTTTAATTTTTTGTCATTTCATATTTTTTGGGTTGTCAATTACAATTTTTTTCTCAAGTGAGAAGATTAAAATTCTTGGTGGAGTTTTATTTCATGGAAGTTTTGAGATTTTTAAATTTTCCTTGGTTGGAAAAAGTAAAAATCTGAGTGATTTGTGAAAAATAATTCTTGGTCTATTTAGCACTAGTAATTACACACTACTAATCTTAGTATTCCATAAAATTAGCCTGATTCTAGTTCTTGGGTTTGACAGATGGGGAAGGTGTTTCTTGATTCTTTGTATAATGTTCCCCAAGATTACATCAGCCAGTGGCAAAGAATGGGGGAAAAAACCCACTGTTTTTCCTCTTTACTCTTCCCAGTGTCTATGCCTGCTATCTTCAGGTCTGCTTGTAAAACTACCAGATGTCAAAATATTCATTAGGGGAAATATTCGTTAGTCATTTGCGTCTCTGGTTCCTCTGGCAAGTAGAGGAGGAGAGGGCCAAGAGAAGACAACAAGGCTTGGAAAAAGATATAAGCAACTGTCCAGCTGCTTTGCAGATCCAAGGGAGGCTTGAAGCTGAGGGTGCGTGCAACTCCCATGTCTTATGGAAGGTCTCCAAGCAGCTCTCCATGCAGGCTTGCGCTGAACCTCATTGAGTTCACCACTGCCTTTCATTGGGAGAGTAGTTATTGAGAAAGGCTTTATGCACACACCCCTTCCTCTTCCTTTTTCTCCCTCCCCCACTTTAATTTTTATTTATTTGTTAAGTAGGGGATTTATAGACCCGTTCAGAGGGTGCCATGAGGGATGGCAGCAGCACAGTCCTGTATCTGGAGCAGACAGCTGCCCTGCTGTCACTGATAAGCATTCCTGGGAGGCTGGAGATTGAAATTTAGTACTTATGAAGCCCTAATTGGCGCAAGCCTTTGCAAAGCATGTGTGCCTGCTGCAGCTCCACCATCTGATGCCTTAGCAGGTGGCTGGCTCTACACACATTGGCTGCTCTGGAGGGTCCCTCTTTAAAGACTTAGAGGGAGGCACCTCCTGGACAGCAGTGGGGTTGTGTGTTTTTGGGGGACAGAGGGGGATGTCTGTGTCACGGTGCCCTGGGGAGCCGAGGGGAGGGGTCGGGTCATGGCAGTTGTGTAAACTGCCCCCATCCTAGTAGGGGATGCATGTTGTCCTCTGGGCCCCAGGGCAGGGCAGGAGTCACCATGGAGCTATTTTAGGGGGACATGCCACTCGGTGGGTTGGGGTCACTGTGGATCGGTCCCCATTTTCCACAGGGTGGGTGTTGCTGGAGGCTGAGGTGGTGTTTGGGGTTGGTAGTCAGGGCACCTGGAGTAGTCTGGAGGTGGATTGCTGCTGTGGGGCCATGGGGCAGGTCTGGTGGGGGAAAATGTGAGGGAGCCACTGAGGAAATGGGGACCCAGCAACAGACCGGGTGGGTCATGCAGGAGCTCAGGGCTGGGCTGGGCCTGACGCTGAGGGGAACCTCGTGACAGGGCCCTGGTCTCTACTCAGGGAGCCTCAGGGCGGCCCTCTGCACCACCATGACCAGGCCCCGCATGCACCTCAGGGTGAGGGGCAGCGCAGGGGCAGCAGGGCAGGGCCTTGCAGCCAGGGCCAGTCCCACACCCAGCCGGGCAAGCCGGGGGCAGCTCAGCGCATCGGGCACCTCCCTGGTGATGCTTTTCCACCGTCCTCATTTCTCTGTGGAGCCGTTTGTGCAGTGTCACTGAGCTACAAGGTTGGAGTGTCTTCCCACAGAATCACAGGGGTTGGAAGGGACCTCTGGAGATCATCTAGTCCAACCCCCCTGCCAGAGCAGGGTCACCTAGAGCAGGTTGCACAGGACGGTGTCCAGGCGGGTTTTGAATGTCTCCAGAGTCGGAGACTGCACCACCTCTCTGGGCAGCCTCTTTCAGTGCTCTGCCACCCTCAAAGGAAAGAAGTTCCTCCTCGTGTTTAGATGGAACTTCCTATGGTCAAGTTTGTGCCTGTTCCCTCTTGTCCTATCACTGGGCACCACTGAAAAAAGACTGGTGCCATCCTCCCAGCACCCTCCCTTTAAGTATTTCTAAGCATTGATAAGATCCTCCCTCAGTCTTCTCTTCAGACTAAAACTGAGCTGAACTAAAAAGACCGAAGTTCCTCAGCCTTTCTTCATAAGACAGATGTTCAGTCCCCTAATCATCTTATGAAGAAATATAGCCCTTTGTACCCTCTCCAGCAGTTCCCTGTCCTTCTTGAACCGTGGAGCCCAGAACTGGACACAGTACTCCAAGATGCGGCCACCTTGTCTTCTGCCTGATGGAGTTTGCATTTTAATAGTCTGAGTTTGCAGGCAGTTATTTATGGATAGCAGGATGAAGCTTTCATTTTGGACATAAAGCAGTAAGTGGGTGTAGTGGGATGTGGGAGATAAAAACGGGATCAGATAATAAGGGAGGCTGCTTTTCTTCTGCATGATGTTTGGTAATGGTTGGCCCTGGTAAACCATGTTTGTTTTTTCAGGTGCCTCTCCTGTCTCCCTCATCAGCTGCACATGACTTGTGTTCATGCAGATAAGAATGCTTTGGGCAGCCTCTCTCTGTGCTGTGAGGGATTTAAGAGTTGTGCTGTAGTTGTGCTGTCTGTCAGAGATGTGTGCTCTGTCCCCTATACCTTCCTCCATTACAGTAACTATGTGCTTGCTTATTCCCTTAGCTCCTGCATCACTGTGCTTTTTCTGGTCTGGCTTATATATTGAGTGTATTGGAAAGAGGCAGTTCCTGGTGTGGCTGTTTCAAGGTTATCAGTGTACAAGAGGTAGGATGGCTTTTGCCTTTGGAAATGGTAGCGGTGAGGTCTTTGCTTTTGCCCTGGTGCAAGCAGCCATGTGGCAATTCCTCTGCCACACTGGTGCCAGCTTGCACAGAGCTTGCAGGGACTGAATTTCCTCTAGTCCTTTCCTACTCTGTCAAATTGGTTGAAGTTGGTGATGTTATCGAGGCAGCAGGGGGATGTGTTTTTGTGAGCCTTGTGTCTTAGGAACCTCAGCTGAAAATAATAATGTAGAGGTATATAGATCAGAGGTTTTGTCAGCTAAGAAGTCTTGTGCCTCTTTAATTTACTGCCGTTTTAATGGGATAGAGAGGAGGTAAGATATACAGCAACTTGGCAGGGAGAAATGCAAAATAAATTGGTAGCAGTAGTAATGGGCTGGTAGTTTATGTCCCAAATGTGGGTCTTGTTAAAGGAGCCCATCATCTTGAAAGTCAGTAATTTTTTTTTTTTCTTAAAGATATTAACAAAAGAGCAGGCTGAAATGCTTTGCTGGAAATTCTTTTTGCTAAAATTGCTTTCCTCCCCCCGGTAAGATAATTGTATTCTAGATGTGTCTGTTTTGGCAGGAGGGAAAAGCTGTTTATCAAAAGAGCTAATAAAACTCCTAAATTTGGAACCACTTCCATTCTAGCTAAATCTAAAACTTTTCACTGAAGTCATAGAAATCTTGGTTGTTAGGGACATTTGGAGGTCCCTAGTTCAACCTCTCACTCAAAGCATGGTTATCACCAGCTATAGATCAGGTCAGCCATGACTTTATGTAGCCAGGTCTTTAAAACCTCCAAGGATGGAGGCTTTACAGATGTTCTGGGCAGCCTGTCTCAGTGTTGAACTCTTTTCCTTATGGAGATTTTTTCCTGATGTCCAGTCTGAGTCTCCCAGGCCAACACTGGTGATCATTTGCTTGTGTTATATCATCTGCTACAACCAGAGTTCGACTGGAGACAGGCCGGTGGGTTACCTGTGCACTGCAGCTGTGAAAAAGATCAGCAGTTTCAGTGCTTGTGAAACAGAGCAGAAAGTAATCGCTATTTCCTACTGCATCCAGCAGACCTCATCTTGTATCCTGAAATATTGTTTAGCATGTCAGCTCCTTCCCACTGCACTCTGCCTCCTGGGGTTAAGGGAAGAATCTTGGCGATGTCATGCAGAGGAGTTGAGCAAGAAGAGGTCTGATTGGCTCAACATACATCTCTGCAAATACTTCCCACGTCAGTTTAGGCAAATGCTTTTAACAATTCATTCAATTATGTTAAGCACCCATTAAAGGAATCCTAAGCTGTCCCTGGGGTCGTTTCAGTTCTATGAGATTGTAATTGTTTGAGACTAACCATGATTTCTTCTTTTGCCTTCAGGTGATTCTAATTCTGACAAAGCTGTATGACTACAACCTGGGAAGCATCACGGAGAGTTCTCTTTGGAGGTATGGAGATAAATTGAGTTAATAATTACCACCTTACTTAGATAGGAAGAGCCTGATACAATTCTTTTATTGAATTTAATTGGATTTTTTAAAAACGTGCTGGAAGGTTTGTAGCTAAACCCTCTCTCTCACGTCTGTTCTTTCATACTCAAGGACAAAGAGGCTGAAGTCTGATTGTCTTTGTTTCAGCTAGATAATGGACTTCATGGACGTGCTATCATTTGATTTCCCCTTTCCCATCTTATTCAGAATCAAGTCAACCAATTGGTTTATTTTTAGGAGAACTCGACAGCCTTAAGTCCTTGTTTATAATGGAGGATCTCATGGCTGCCTACTGCCCAAATGATCTTTATGAAAAGTCAGTGCTACTAAAACTGGGGCGATACCTCTGAGCGAGTATTTAATGTCTGTTTATTCAGAACTGATAGAATTAGTACCAGATAATTGATTTCCACTTGTGTGATGTTGACTACTAGACTGATTTCTAGCGCATGCCTTGATACTTTCATGATTTCAAAGCATATTATGCACTCTGTTCACCAAAGGAAAGACTTGGGCCATGATCTATTTCTTAAGGCTGTTGTTTGGATTCAATAGAGCAAATGATGCATGTTTTTATCTCTCTGAAAAACGGACCTAAGGGGTGCTTACTTCACGTGTCCCTGGTCGTACTTTCATGACCTGTAACGGATGAAAGGGAGGTTTTGTGGTTCCATCTGTGAAACTTTGGTGGGAAGTCTATGAATTTTGTATGCAGGTCATTGATGGAGGTGGACAGGTTACTGTCTTGATACAAGAAAACTTTGGGTATTTGAAACTAAAACTTCTTGTTAGAATGAAGTTCGTTTTGATAAACTTGTTGAGGAAAGGTTTTTTTTTTGTTTCCAAGAAAGAATTTTGGGTCAGAAGTAGAACAAATAACCTTTCTATTCAAGGAACTGTGCAGGGTTTTAAGAGAATGACAGAATAGGGATTTGATGTGCAGTATATTCTGAACTCAGATTAGTGCTCTACCCACTGGCCTGAAGAAATAAAACAAACAAAAAAAACCCCCATATGGTGCACACCATAGTAAAGGGCCTTTCAGGACTGTGGCTTTGGCAATGTTTTTCTGAAGGGGGTTTGGGCTAGATTGTTTCATTTCTCAGTGGTTTTTAGGAAGAATATTCATAAATATGAAATATATTATTTTTATTTCCTCTTACTACCCTCAGTCATTTCACCCTGAGAAATATTCATCTCTGTTTCATCAGTCATTGAGGAAGGTATGGTGTTTCACTACGTGTCTCCACATCCTTCCCTGTTGCTGACAGTGCTGAAGAACTGCGTTACTTATGTGATGCAATGCAGCGTTCTGTTGAGGCACTGGTTTAGGACTGAAAATAGGACAGCCACATCAGAGTGGAAAACACACTTGTTGAGGTGTATGAACGTGGGCACAAAATTGTGCTGATAACCTTATGCTGTTGTCTGTTTCACAATTGTTTTCTTTGGAGCATGCCACAATGGCATAAATTTTACCCTGATTAAAAGGAAGGGACTGTGGGGATTTCACTGGAGGATGTACCAGAAGCTGGGGCTTTGGCAGTGCAGCAGTCCTAGAGCTAACAAGTACAGTGCACTTCTGGACTTCAGACAGTCCCTAATGTCAGAATGTGATTAATAACATAGTAATGGCCTGATTGTTTCCTCAGTATCCTATTGCCAAAAAAACAGTCTGAGAAAGAATATATGAACAGGACTGTGATATCTGACATTTCCTCCTAGTATTCTCCTAGCATTCGTTCTTAGGGTTGAAGTTTATGGTCCATCCTCAACTTTGAACCTATGAGCTTCAGGTTCACTTGGCATGTCACT
Source organism: Burhinus oedicnemus (assembly GCA_008921705.1). Taxonomy (NCBI): domain Eukaryota; kingdom Metazoa; phylum Chordata; class Aves; order Charadriiformes; family Burhinidae; genus Burhinus; species Burhinus oedicnemus. The sequence continues at coordinate 55,711 of VFFE01006711.1, forward strand.
TGTGAGGACTTGATTACAGTTGCATGACCAGCCATCCAGAATCCCTGGGCAAATGCTTTGGACTGGAAAATGTTGAAAGAGAACCAGGATAGCTAAAATCAACCCACTTATCTTTGCAGTGCTCCATTAGTCTTGATCAGCTCTTCAGTGTTCATGACTACTCTGGAAATTGCCAGTGCACTTCATTGTCATTCCTTGATCCTGTTGCCTTACATAAGCACACCACAATGTGGTTATGTTGTCCTCTGTCCTGAGTCTGTCTCTGCTGTTAGATCCCCACTCACCATGCAGGCATGCCTTCAGGTCACCAATAAATATCCCTGTGGAGATCCCAGGACAGCTTCTCAGTTCTTAATGTGATGGAAAGAAATGGTAAGATGGGCATATCTTTTTATTTAATGGACCTGACAGAGGTTATTAGCTGTTGCTCCTCCTGGCTGCTTAAGTGACATGTTAATTTAAATCTCCTTGCTTGTTTGAAAAGGATAGGAAAAAATAGAATAGAGAGAAGGGGAGAAACATATCTTGCACTTCACACTTTAGCTTATTTCATGCCTCGAGGTTTGATGCTGGGGGGAATGGAAGAAATTATGATCTCATTCATCTCTGGTTTGATTTCTGATGTGAAGGGTTCTGTTTCTGAAAGATAGAGGAGAAATTCCGGTAGTTCTGCAGGTACCCACAACTGAAGAGGAATCTCTGCCTTGAATACATGACAAAGAAATACCACTCTCGCCTCCTGTGCAGAGTGCTTTCTCAAAAGGTTGATGAATGATGAGGGGCTGTTTAGAAGCATGTCACAGACACGAGTCATTTATGCTATAGCTGGTTATAAGCACATCTGTCATTTGAAGGTGTAGTTGGGTGATTTAAGCAGTCTTGTGACTGATGGGACTGTAACCATCTATAACACAACTACGCCATCGCCTACAAGATATGAATCTGTCTTCTTTATAAACACACTACTACCTGCTAGGATGGCATTTCTTTGTAATTTTTCAGCCAGTTTAACTACAGCTGGCTGCAGCACTAATGGATGGAGATCACCCTTCTAAAACTACCGATGAATTAAGAGGCCACTGGTGACAGACACGAAAGGATGAAATACAGTAAGAGAAAAGAGTCGGTGAGAATCTATACAATCTTCTAGAGTGCTAAGGCTCTGTGCTCACTGAGCTTTGGTTAGAAAGTGAGCTGCTGCTTCTGTACACGGTAAATGAGTTTTTTTGCATCAGGCTGGGCCTGACTTTAATTATGCTGTTATCCTCTCAGCAGACTTTTTCCACAGTTTTAGTTGAGATCTTTTTATTTACTTTTTATTATTCTTTTTATAGGAGGAGAAAAGATTATCTGTCACTGAGCAATTAACTGAGTGTATTGGGTTTATTTCTCTTCCTCTCCTAGCTATCTCTCAGATCACAAAGAGGATTAAGCTGTGAGAGTTAGGAGAAGATGTTTTTTACCACTGGAGTAAGATAAGCTTACATTTCCAATAAATAAAAATGTCAGAATAGTGACTATGGTGTCCATGAGCTGCAGACGGTGGTGGGGGAAGACTAATCTTCTTTCTGTTTGTGTAAATATGATGCTCTGGAAAGATGTGCAGGACACTGTCCTTCAGGGCCTTGAGAGGCTGACAAGCAATGAGCGCTGCCATTTACGTCTTTGCTTTCTTATAGCTCTGTATTTGGTCAGGAATGAGTAATTTCATGGACCTTCCTGTAAAAATAGCAGTAACTAAACCTTTCAGCCAGAAAGTAGGAAGATGTAGAGTTTGCTTGATTTGAGAGCGTTTATGTTCTAAATCGAGATCTGTTGCTCTGTTAGCTCTCCACCCTCCAACATCATACCTGAACTCTGAGCCTCCCCAGTTCAGGAGAGCTTAATGCTTCCAGCCTGTTCTCCTTCACTGCTCCTGGTTTCTGCAGTAAGGAAGCTTTAGCACATATGCCATAAAGGAATGTCAGGGACTCCAGAAAATACCTGTGCTTCATATAGATCTAGCTTTAACTTCCCATATGTAAAGCAGGGGATGCTAATAGTTGGGGGTTTTTTTGTTTGGTTGTTTTTTTTTCCCCTCCCTGGAGAGTTTCGAATGGATTTAGTTAACTGGCATCTGCAATATTTTGATGCTTGCCTGGTGATAAATATTAGAGGTCACAGCAAGATAAAAATTCTCAGAACTCTAAGGCTCTGTTTCTAGCTTTTTCATGGCCTTTTTGTTTAACCTTAAGCTAGATTTTTAACCCCTCAGTTTACTCATCCACACCTTCCAACACCACCACAGCACATCATCCTGTAACTGTCCTTTCAAGAAGGGAAATCGGGTATGTAAGCCAGAGAGGAATCGGAACCCTCAGCCACTCAGTATAGGAATAACCTTCATGTATTCCACAGGACAATTTAATGAAATAAAGAATTCACTGTCCTTACTGTGTTCTTATCCTCTTCTGCTCTCAGCCATTACTGAAGACAAGGTATTGGGCTAAGGTAGACCAGAGTACTTGGTACTAGGTACTAAGGTCTAAGTACCATTGTGTTATGCCTGTATATTGGGTAGTCCCATAATCACCATTATTCATGGGAGTGTTTTGGTGAAAACACTTCTTGTTGGAGATGGGTTTGCATCAGTATGTTAGATAATGAAAAGGAGCAATGGAGCAATAGGAATGTGTTCTTTCTCTCTTGCAGCTGCTCTAGGGATAGAAGCCTCAGGGATAGAGGCAGATGTAGACTGAGGATCATATCTGAATACAGCCTTGCAATATTAGCCAGATAATCTCTGGTAGGCATGTTTCTCTCCCTTGAATCCTGTTGGTTAGAAAGGTCTTGGCTGTGAGTTGACCCCAGCTATGTGGTTATAAATAGTATAGATGCTTTGAAGCCTCAAATATTTATGTTTCTGCATGTAATTTTCTGGCTCCTTGCTATGTAAGAGTGCCCTCTCTACAGATCAGAGCTATAGCTAGGGACATCTTGCAACAGGAGATTTGAAAGACCGTCAGTATTTGCTTACTTCCTTTGAGAGGAATTTCCAGGATATGCCTGTTACTGTATTCATCGTTCTGCTGCACTTTTTATGCTGGTTCCTTACTTCTGTTTTGCAGATGGGCTGTTCTCAACTCACATTTATTTTCTACCTGCTGAGGCACATTAATAAGGTCATAACTTGTGGCTTACTGACACAGTGTGCTCTGCAACAGCAGATTAGGGTCTTTCAGCTAAAGTAGGTAGGAGAACCACATCCATGAGAGGAACTGACAAAGCAAGGGGAAGGAAAGTCTCATTACGCACATTTTATCCAGCAGTTTTCTGGGAAAAGGGAACTTGAAAAGGACTATTTGAAATGCTTTTATCTATAAATATGGTGCTTCAGTTGCTCAGTGTAAGTCACTTTTCTTAACTGAATATCAGAGCTTGATAAATGCTGCTACATTATCTCCCATGGGCATTTAGTGAAGCTGTAACAACGACATTTCCTTGTGTCTTTTAATTTTTTTCGTTTTTGCTCCTGCAAGCATATGAACCACTGGCTGTTCTGTGTATAGATGCTGGAGGGCATCTGGCGGGGAGGGAAGAATGAGTTTGCACACTCAGCTATTTGCGTAGGAAGCAGTGTATTTTTACGGTTTGGTTGCAGCGGGAGATCTGTCTGCACTGGAAGCAGGCTTAGAACATGGATTTCATGCACTGACTGAATGTGGACCTGAGTGCATCCTTTTTCCTGTGTGATGGGACACTGTTCAGCCATCAGGACCCGTAGGGACCCAGCAGTTTCTGTAACTATCAGTTTTTTACATGAAGGGCCTCATTTTACCCTGATGACTAACAGTAATAAAAACTTCTAGCACAGTTAGCTCTTCTAGTTGCTTTCCAAAGTCTTCTGGGATGTTTTGCCTGCTATCAAAAAGAGCTCCAATAATGCTGGGGAGGGGGGAACCAACCAATCAAACAAATAAAAAACCCACCCAAAAAGCCAAAAAAAGACTTACCTAGGAAACAACGCACAGCAGATGCTTAAATAGATCCTAATTTAGCAGGAAACTTAAATCTTTTTGAATTTTACAACATTCTTACCTTCCCTGAAGAATGAGGGCCAGTATAACCCTTACATTTTGTGGCATAACATCTGTCTTTGTTTAATCAATCTCAAGTAAGTTCTTCCTTGGCATAGTTTGAAGAATCATACCCTGATATTTTGAAGGATCAGATTTGATTGAGGATTTAGTGATGTGTTCCTCATTGCCTGGTCTGCATGGATAAAATATTCAGCAATAATGACAATGCAAATTTATTAAGCATATTAAAAATATATTCTCTTTTGCAGCCAGTCATGAAATGTAGGAGTGTTATCAAGTAAATCAAAAAGAATCCCAATCCATTTTCTGCATGAAAAAATATGTAAATCAAGATAATGAATATTAATACTGACATATATTATCAATATACTGTAAATAACAGATGCACAATGTTCATGCCACTTTACAGACATACAGTGTTTAAATGTAGTTTGTCATTCTTGTTCTGCAAATTAGAAAATGAACTTGCACATCTGTTTCCTAGACTGTACCTGTTTGCGCAAATCGTGTTGGTAAAACATAGCAGAACTATCTCTGGTTCTGGTCCACGGAGTTCATCTGTCTGTTGCGGCTGTGTAGTAACTGCAGACAAGCTAGACTGGAGCTGATATGTAAGAGGAAGGACAAACAACACAGTAGTTACCAGTTCATAAACAGAAAGCAAAACACCCTTTATGTTCTGAGATTTCCATCCCTTTCACATCTATGCAGTCACTCTTCCTTTTGCAAAACTGGGTAAAATTGTACTTATCTTGTCAGAGGGATTGCCTCCATTAATCACAGAAAGGAAAGAATGTATTTGGGGCTAAGCTTGGGTAAACAAAAACTATTCCAGTTGAGTGAGTTAGACCAGTTTGAGATCTGAACTCTAAAGTCTTCAGATCCAGGTCCCAAATATTTCTGTATCTGCATCTTCGGAATTATCCAGGGAAACATTCAAAGCTTATTGTTACTGCAGAAGAAGGCAGATTGTGTGTCAGTAGGTATCTCTTGAAGGACATAGTGAAACACCCGGAACCTATGTGCTGTAAAAATGCATATTTAAATACATATCAATGGTATGTTTGTCATGCAGCATAAATTCACTACTGTTTACACCAAAGCATAGTGGCTTGCTTGGAAGTGTCCTCTTGTTCTGATTTCTCTAACCTACCAAACAATAATTGGACAAAACAGAAAAGAAGAAATAAAGCCCTCAATTAATCAACTTGTGTCTTCAATAGTGATAGCAAAGCCAGCTTTTGAGTGTGATCCTGCCAGCAGCTCCCGTGCCTCGGAGCACAACGTAGTTCTCAGCAGCAGTGGACTTTTCTTTCCTCATGTCAGAAGTTTAGTGTGTTGGGGGAGAAAAGTAGGACATCAATGCATAAGCTGTTCATTAGGAAGGCCCAGAGTCCTTTAGGAAGGCCCAGGGCCACTGGGTGAGACTGCAGATCTGTGTGTATGCACCAGTATTGTTAGTGACTACTGTGCTTTGCAGGGAGCTGGGGCAATTAGGGCAAGGAAGGTTCACTTTGCCTCCTGTCATTAGGATGTACTGTTGAGGGCCTATGTGTACTCAGCACTGAGAAGGTTTATCCTTTTATGACAGGGACAACTTGAGGGAACCTCGATTCCTAGTGAGAAGGAATTAGTTTGTAGCTCAACTTTCCCTTATGAAGGCTTGGAGTCATGTGGGGATTCAGTAACTTTTCTGTCCTGGCTGGCAGGCTCCCACTGCTGTTGTGCAGAGTCATTTCACTGGTGAGATGTATTAAGTGGTGGGTGAAGATGTGTCCTGTTGATTATGAACATCAATTGTAATGCACTCAAAACGATACAGTGCTTTGCCCCAATGGTAGGTAAAAAGCCTTCCTTCTCTCTCACGTATTATTTCCCCCTACCCCCCAAATAAGTTTCTTCTGAAAGGAAGTTGCATGAATTTCCCTAGCATGCAATTTTACTGTGTGCTGTGTAGTTCAGTGCGAATGGAAAACCTCTTTTCAATGATCTTGCCATCTAGCTAGATAGTATATCTATGAGAGATGTTGAGTTGAAAAGTAATAGAGATTCAGAGACACCACAGGTATTGTGTATTAAATGGATTCATAAGGAGAGATAGAGAATGACATCCAGCCTTCCCCAAGGCAAAATTATGGCAGAATGACAGTGTTGTTCATTCTACTAATTTGCTTTTACTGCTGTACTTCTGGACTGTATGTATATATCTGTGTATGTGTTCCGATTCATTTCCTTCTGTTTTTCCTTCAAGCCTGAGCTCCTGGAGTCAGGTGACTGCTCACCATCTCAGCTTTTCTGTAGTGGGAGAAAGCCCCGCTTCCTGGTTTTCACATGGTGAAGAGAAAATTGAATGGCTCCAACTGCTGTACAGATGGGAAAGCCCAAACACAGAGTCTTTGCACTTGGTTCCCAAGAGCTTTTTTTCCTTCATTGCTTAAAGTATTGTGGCTAGAAAGACAAATCAGGATGGCACGGAAGGGGAATCAGAATGGGCTGGATTCCTCTGTGAACTGGGTGTGTAGATGCTGCCTTGTTGTACTGAAGGCTGAGGTTTGGATCACAGCTCTGATCAGGCCAAGCAGAGCCTTGAGCCTGCCTTTCCTGCAAACCAGCTGAATATTAAATATTGGCTTATGTGATTACGCTGTCCAGTGTAAAAGAAATCTTTCTGTTCTGCTGGTGAACAAAGGCAAATTTTGTTTACTTTTGATAAAGCTGGAGGGGTTTACTCTTTCCTGGTGGTAATGATATGAACTTGCTCTCTCTCCTAAGGCAGAACAGGAGGAGAGGACACACACCCTTGGAGTTAACTGGGAATGAGGTATTTCCCATATATAAGGGAGAAACACAGCTGGGTGGAAACGACACAGGCACTGGAAGGCAGTCTGAGGAGATGGCAGGTTCCTTGTCACTGATTAAAAGATGCCAGTCTTCCCCAGCAGGCTGTGACTGCTGGTCTTGAGTCCCCAAGAGATTTTCATGAAGCTGCAGGCTTTAAAATCTGCGCAGTGCTCAGCTACCAGTCTGATGGGCACTGTAACCTCTGGCGAAAAAGGGACTGCAATCAAAATCGGGCCAGCATTGTCCTTTCATATTTGAATACAAAACCTTTTTTAAATAAGCTAAAAGGGAAATGGGGGGCCAGAAGAACTGTGTGCTAAATAACCTTTCTGTAAGACGGGAGGATAAAAGGAAGCTGTGGACAGGTCTAAGCTCCCATTGTGCTTTACCAACAAGTCACTGTGTATTTACTGATAGTTTGGGTGTGTTTACATAGTCCCAGGCTGTCTCAGCTCCAAAGGATCAATCTAGGAGGCTGAAAACCTCACACTTTTGGTCTCCTCTATTTATTTCTGTCCTTGCTTGTAGGAAGCAACCATACCTTCTGTTTAGAGCTGTGGAATGAGAATCACAGCTGTGAGTCTTAGTCTTCCTTACATACAGCTTTAGGCAAGCTTCTTTACTACTGCATGTGTGGGTAATGGTGTTATGCTACCTGTCCATTTGCAGTGAATGACCTGAGAGTTTTGGTTGAAAATGGCTAATAAAAAACAGTCCTTGGAAGATTTAGAGCAGAAACACAGCTGCATAAGCCTACAGTCTCCATCCATGGCTCAAACCTAACAGAGATTTGGCCTATGCTTTACCAAGCCAAAATTCTGGTATAGTCTCATCCAGTACCTAACAGGACCTTGAGAAACTCTTGCATGTCTTTGCAGACAGTGTGGTTTGTCATCTTTGGGTCAATCTAGGACATCTTCAGTTTAGATTCTGCCCAAACAGAGGCTAGTGCTTGCAAAAGGGTGAGAAATGAGATTGAAAACCATTCCTTTTAAATAGTTGTCTCTCTCTCCAAGGGAGGAAGATCAACACAGAAGATATTTTATGACCGTGGACTGTGTGGCATTGCTGGGAAGAAATACTAGATGGGAGAAGTACTAGAGGTAGCAGCAAAATGAAATCTTTATGAACTTCATTTGTAATAGTTATTTCTTTATGAAGATATGAAGCAACCTTTTTTTTCCTAATTGTGTTTTAACTTCTCAGCTCCTCTGTTCTTGTATTTTCGGAGGTGAGGGAGGCAGAACTACAGTCTTTTTTCCTTCTTACTCCATGGCAGCACTGCCTAAGTGGTAGCAACACCCTTCCATACTATGGAATAGGTAAGAATGTGAAGTTTTTGCACAGCTCTTCCTCAAAATGAGTTTTCCTTGCTAGAGTCTTCAAGAGGTGGTCTCATTTTTTTCCTAGCCTGCCTCCAGCAGTGCCCAATAAATGACAGCTATTATCAGTGTTAAACTCTCATATAAGAAACCTACTACCTTTGGGATATTTTTTCTTTCTTGCCCCGCTAGAGAAATCAGCTTATGCCCTGAAACGTGAGTTTTGATGACTTGCCATATTAACATTAATACCTAGTTAAAAATGTAAGTTATATATATTATAGACTATTAAACTATTGGCCCTTTCCAGTAAGCACATCTGTGGCTTGCAAGACTCTGACCTCGTTTTGCTGTGCGCAGTGTGCACTGACTACAGGCATTGTGGAAATATAATTTCTCTTCACTTCCCTGCCAATGTTCGAGTGACGATGTGCTGTCTTGTTATGAGGCAGCATAAAATTTAGAGGCTAGTCACGATGAAGGTAGTAAGAAAGAAACTTAAAGACCTCAGTAAATTTCCCTTCTAAGTGTTCCCTTTTCAAAGGTAAATGGTCTTATTCTTTGTAATCTCTCTTTGTGTATTAACAGCTTTCACAATGCTAACTCTCTTGTAAGAAAAGCACATTACAATCCCAGTCTGCTTGATCTCTGCTAAAGGAGCCAAAGGAGAAAGAAGCCAGTACATTTATTATTTTTTTTCTTTAAAGTTCACCACTTACTCAGCACACACGTACTGTAAATTCAAGAAGTGGATGTTATTCAAAGAAGGAAGCATGATGTCACAAATGTTTTAATAACCTTTGATTTATTTCCCAAAGTGCTTTATTAAGATGATGCACAACAGCGTTTGGAAGCCAAATGCAGTCTTAGGAGACACTTGGAGTTATTTTTGGTCTCCTGACTCTTCTTCCTCAACACAGTAATTTGTTTGATTGGGGCAGAAGGGCCCTGGATTCAGAACAGGGATTCTACTTCTTATTTAGTGTTTCTTTGTGAGTTAGTCAGCCCAGTTTGTGATCTGAGTGAGCAGGAGTATGAATGAACTTACTGTGATACGAGAGCTGCACGGTTCAGAGAACAGGATACTGGCTGGGGTTGGGAGATTTGTGTTCTGTCACTGTATGGGTTTGTGGCTATTAGATGGTGAAATATTTGGTTAAGCATAACCAAGAATCAGCAAATTCATGTGTATTAAGAGTCAGCTGCAAGGAATCCTTTCCTGGCAAGATATTTTTAATGACGTTCTGCACGGTTAGTTCTAGGTGCAGTGATATAGGGCATTTTTGCCATTAGTCTGGTAATAAATCTGGTATAACTTCCAAGTTTTAAGACAGGCAGGGGTAGTGAATCATAAAGAGACCTGAGGAAGTCACAGTGAGCAAACAGATTTCTTGCTAAGCTGAGCTCACTTGAAGAAATGTGGTTTAGTCCAACAAAGCATAATAGTGGGACAAGGGCTGAAGGTTGTACTTACAGTACTATATAGTGTCTACTTACAGCATGGTGAAGAGTTGTGATCGGGCAGTGCGTAGGAGCTGGAATAGGCAGAGAACTGAACATCATGTCCCATTGCGAAGGGGCCAAAATTGACTGCTTTGATCAATGGCTACATCAGCTAAGGAGCCAGGAATTGAATTTGTAAAGAAATTAAAACTATGAAATGTCTATTTTAAGACACTGATTTGGCACGAAAAACTTCCTGTAACAATATACAATTTTCAACAAAACTCAGAACCCAGGATGGGATTTCTCGTCATAATTGGAAGAGAAATGGGAAGTGCAACAGTGCATCACACTGCTTAGGATGTTTCTGTGCTCCAGAAACAATCTGAATATGCCTACAAAGGATGCCATCAGTGACCCAGAAAAGTCACAGAATCCCAACTGTTGGAGGCTGGGAGAGTATTTAGAGGAAATATGAATTCATCCTTCCCCTGAGGTCTTACACAGATATCTGTTGTTAACCATCATCAGAGACAGGGTACTGAGCTAAATGAACTTCTGCTCTGACACGAGATCCCCACCCTGGTGTGGCAGCACAGAGCTCTGTATTGGTAAATGTACTCAATGGAAGTGTTGCTATTGTGATGCAGTTGCATCTCAGCTAAGTTTGCTCGTTTCCATTTTGCTAAAATAATTATTTTACATTAATTCATTCTAAATTATCCAATTCAGCACAAGGCTAACTTGGTGAAATGTTGATTTGAATTAAAGAATAGACATAAAGTTAAAAAGATCTGAAACATTCTCCTAAGGTCAAGTATCTAGCAAATGCTTGAAATAGCAAGTGAACCAAGTTTGACTATAAGAATAGTGACTTGGGAGGTGAAACAAAGGAAAGAAAATATATCATGAATGGTGGAATAAGGTGGGCAAAAGATTGCTCAGGCCAGGTAAAAAAATGACAAGTACTGAAAAGAGGTGGGGGAGGAAATCTAGTTTTTTGAAGCAAAAAAAGATTAGACATGGTTAAGGCTAGAGGGGTTGCGTGAGGAGTCAGCTCTTCTGCTTGTAGAAACTGGTATTAATTCATTGACCTGAGTCAAAGCACACGGCTTTCCACTAGCTGTTGATCTGCTCCTGAAATGAATTCTGGCCACTGATATAAAAGCAGCGTCACCCTTCTTGTTAGGCTTTTCTTACTAGTGGTATTATTTTGATAGCTGCTACTACCGCTTAGATTTTTAGCATTATCAAAATGCAAAGTAAACAGAAAAGGTGGTTGAAAATACAGTAAATGTAGCTATAAAGTCTTTTCAATTTATGTCCCATTAGAAAATAATGGTCAGTATTGTAGTAAGTATAAATTCATTGTCCAGCCCCTCTATTAACGTAATTAAAAAGGCATTGGGTTTGGCAGTTGGCTTCTCTTCCATTCAGTAGCTCTTTATTGTTTCAGAAGAAACCTGCTGAGTCAATTGGTTTAGAAAGATGGAATAAACCTCTCAGAGTAAACAAGGTTTCTTAATTTGCAGAATTTCTGTTGAAATTGCTTGAAAAAAAACCTTATGTAAAGATATAATAGTCTAGTTTTTTGTGTGTGGATTATCTCTGATGTGCAGTAACTCCTGGAAATCTGGTTAGTGCTCTGAAAAAAAGGGAGGTTGCTTTTTTTTTTGCTAGTTTGGTATGGGAGAAAATGAAAGATCTAGAATTATTCATGAAATAGATTCCAGGAGCTGCATGTTGCAACTTTCTTCCAAACCAAATCCAAAATCCAAGTGTGTCTCATTTAGCTGAGGCTATTTACTCCTGTTACAGCAGCTAGCACTCTAGTCTTTTTTATTACAAGTAATCCCATAAAGTCAGTAAGAATTGATGATTGAATAAGGGAGGTCCATTTCAGTTGTATGAAGAGCTATTTTGGATCAAAACAAAGATTCACTTGACCCAGTACCTTGTCTGCAATGTGAACCTGCAGCAGATAAAGAAGAAAGGGTGTAAGAACAAGGCCAAGTATGTGTGATACTTTACTGATGTAGCCTTCCAACTAATACTGACTTCTGGCTCCAGGACTTTACACAGAAGTGTTTAATGGAAGTATTTATTAGCCCTTGGTGGGTGCGTTTATGTGAGGGTTTTTATTTCTTTTCAGAATATATCCATCATTTGATGCAATACAAACTTTTAGCATCCAGAATAGTGGACAGCTGAAAAGCACTAGGTGGTTGTTGGCCTGTGTCAGCTGCAGTGAGAGCTGAATTAATGCTTGAGAAGTGAGAAGTTTTCTGTGCCTTTAGCCATCCAGTTTCTTTTCCCTACACCTCTTTATATATGTGAAGTCCTGCTGTGTGATGAAAGCAAATTTACCTAGCTGTATTTTATCTTACAAAATGAACTTGCCACTCCCCATGTTGGATGGAGTGCTGTATGGAAATGAAAAAGTAGTAAATGATACAAAATTGTGTAGCCTTTAGGGCAAGGAGCTCCATATGACAGATGGAGAACAGAGTGTCTTTTGAGTTTTATTGATTGGTCTTTAAGCATTGCCTTATCCTTTTAATGAATGGAGAAAGCAAAAGGGATGATTTTGGAAAGCTCTATTAAGCAGTAAGGAAAAACTCTGGTTCTTTAGTAAACTTGTGCGGTAGAGATTTGTACCATGCTGCCTACTAGAAAATGGAAGGATGGAAGGATAAAGTGGTGGTAGTCCTGGATGATCTTCAGCTCTGTATTGCTTCTGGGCTGGTCATACTGTTCCAACCACCTCAGAAATATTTTTCTCTTCAGACAGGTGGCAATGACCTTAACTGTGAAGACCCAACTACTTGGGACACATGACTCATGACATCAGTAATTCCTATTTAATTAGTGTGCCTAAACCTACAATGGGGGCCTTATTGGCTTATTGATTAGTTTAATTTTGTGAATGAACCTTGTGATGACTGCACTTGCCCTCTTCTAGTTAAATGTGATGTACAGAATTGAATCTACCTCCTCTTTCCTTGTTTGATAGATCAACTTCCCAATGAGAAAAAGAGTCCCCCAAAAAGTAGCTGCAGAAATCTTGGCCAGAAAGGAAAAAGCAGAATGAGTTAAAACTCTAGCAAGCTGTGTCCTCTCTGTTCTGAGAATGAAATCTGAAAGGCAGCCTTAGCTTCTATAAGGCCTAAATGTTCACCATCTGATAGGATGAGTCAGCCTCTACTGGCTGCAAAACATCTTTTCACTGATGGAGAGGAAAGTTGGGGAAAAGCGGAATCATGTAGCTATCACCAGCATGTAGCTATTACTTTTAGTGGCTCCAGGTAATGTCATGCATGGGATGATACCAATGCTCAGTGTCTACCTGCTCTTATGCAGGAACTCACTCCCTCTACTTAAAGGTTGAGCATTGATACCTATGTTAGTAACTTTAAGGATTTCTGTTACTCTGTAAAACACAAAAAAGGTCGTAGCTCAGTGTGGCCCATAGGGAAAGGACACATGAGATGTGTGGTGTAAATTTGGCTGCATAATTCCATTCATTTTAGTACCTGCTTTATTTCACATAAGAACTGATGTCTTCCAGCTGCACTTAATGAGCTCAAATCCATCTGGGAAGGGGCAGAGGATGCTGAGTGAATCAGCAACATCTCAGATGCCTTAAAGCCTTATGTTACCTGTGTATTTGGCTTACACTTGACAGTATTCACGTAAGTGTCTTAACATCTCGCTGGGCATCGTCACCCTATCTTCCCACATAGGTTTGTCCCTTCCCTTCCTTCCCAAAATGCTGCTTCTCTAGCCTCCCTGCTTCTGTCCTTTCCTTTGTTAGTTTCAAGAAGTTTTATGTCTTGCTCTGAAAGCTACATATTACAACTATATTTTCTTACGTAACAACAGATAAAAGCCCAGAATTTTGCTGAATGCAGATGTCATAAACATTTGTCTTCTCAATCACTAAAACTCGAACAGGCTTTTATGTAATTATATATGACAATTATACAGACTTTTCTGTAAACTGTCATTAAGTCTGTGGAAAGGCTTGTACAGATTTCAGTAAGCTTTGGATCAGGCTCATTACCAGTATTTCCTATCCAAAGAGACAGAATGTTGTTTTCTGCTTTGTTGTCTTTTCTGTGCCATCCATAAGTACCCAAAGTTCTTATAAACTGAATTAGTATTTGTAAAATCATATGCTCCTTTCTGTTTGTTTGGGCACCTACCAGCAATGTACCTCCTAGGAAAGCAGCCCTTGCACTACAACTGTTGTAGCTGAGTATCTAGCAAGTCAGGTGGGTACAGCGGATGGTTGAGCCCAATGCAGTGGGGAAGGAAGTGTTGCTGGCACATCAGGCAATGACTCACAGCTTGCTGCCCTACATGGAGGAGTTCACACCATCTGCTGTTGGCATCTGATTCCTAGGAGAGATTTGAAGTGTGTGAATCAGGGCTAAAGTTAATAATGGAGATTAGTGGACCCAGAGGGCTCTATGGAGAATCAAACTCTGTTGCCTCAAGAGCATGAATAGGCTTATTGTCCAAGGGATTGGAGATGGTAAGGCAGAGGTAAATTCCAAGGAAGAATTTGACTGAGGCTAAAGGACTCTCTTTTTTTAATATCTGACTGGCAGTTGCTGTGCTCTATCAGAGAAGTTGAATGGGTTCAGGTAGGTAAGTTTGATCAATGGCCAGCTAAGGCTGTTGTCTTTGCTGATGTGTTATTGGGATCACCATGCCCTCTCAGGGAGACAAAAAGGGAAAAATTGATCAGGCATCCCACAGTAACTGTTACTCTCCTGACCAAGCCTAGCTCCTGCTCCTCTGCAGCAGGGTGCCGTGGCCTCTTGTCTTGCTCTGTGGTTCTGTGTAGTGAGTGCGGGTGGTTGCCCTGATTTTTAAGTCACCAGCTGTGCCTGGTATGTGGCTATAATGCTGTGGTACAGCTGTGGCAGACACCTGTGGGTGATGAGTCTCATCTGCTCAGATCATGACCTGGCAGTAGTCCTGCTAAAAGGTCCAAGCTTGCTGCTGCTAATTCACTGAGCTCACAGAACAGTTTGTTCAGAAACTCAGCTATACCCTAAATATCTCCCTGTAATATCTAAATGCAAAAAAAGTAAAGATAGGATAAACTGTTAAGAGGCCTCGATTCTTTGTAGGAACAGGGCTGGCAGCATAACTCTTCTACTGACAGAGTCCTGCAAAAATGAGGTAGTGACACTCAAGGAGCTGAAACTGCCAGCCTCTGAATCGGGCAGGACTTGTCAGCACTATCAACTGAGTTAATGCCCAGTGGTACAGTAAGGAAGATGCACTGTTAGTGTTGCCTTTCTGCCAGAATCACAGAGTAGACAAGTAATAATGTCTTCATTCAGCATACAAAGACTGTTCCATTAGTTGAAATAACAGACTAGGAATGGGTTTGTCTGGAGACAGGGAACAGAGATCTAGTCCCAGTCCCCAGGCACGTGTATACGGGATTTACTTACTGTTTGTGTTCCAGTGCTGTCTTTTGCTGCACTCTAGGCTGACTTTCTGGGATTAATAATTTATTATGCTTAGTTACCAGTGCTTCCCTAAAGTAGACTCTTTACTACTGAGTTGCCCACCAGTGCTGCAGATCAGATGGTCTATCAATTGCCACAAGAATCACTTCTGCCTGTCTTCACTCCTAATTTTCTAAAGCAAACTCTACCCTTAGCTGCTGCTTCATTTGCTGCATCTTTTTTGCTCTGTCAGCCAAAGACTTCTGTTCTAGCAGGTCCCAAAGGTGTGGTTTCTTAATTCCCTGGTTCATTTTGAAATAATTCCCCAGCTGGTACCAATCACTGGGATGAATGTAGGTATGCTGATTAG
This sequence comes from Burhinus oedicnemus, assembly GCA_008921705.1. Classification (NCBI taxonomy): domain Eukaryota; kingdom Metazoa; phylum Chordata; class Aves; order Charadriiformes; family Burhinidae; genus Burhinus; species Burhinus oedicnemus. Next base: position 71,234 of record VFFE01006711.1, read on the forward strand.
CTGCTATGACAACTATGTCTAATTAGCTGAGCTGGTATCTCCCTTACTGAATACTCAAAGGAGGTGTTTTATTTGAAGATTTTATTTAGATGAGCTAGGAGTTAATCATTATGCACAAGTCCGGTGGCTGAAGACAGTTTAGCCCCTGATCTAGCTCAATAACCTTAATTCACAGAGGCAAAAGAGGCCTCGTGTTTCAGGGGTGACAATGCAATCACTAGAGTTTCCCATTTGTCCCTCTCTGTTTCCCTACAGAGTAAGATTCCTTTTCCTGCTGACCTTGCCACCACCCTCAGAAGATACATTTGAGCTCCTTCAGGCTCAAACACAGAGATCTAACACCAGGCATTTTGCCGTGGCTGTCCATTTAAATATATCCTTCCCTCTGCAAAGAAACTCAGTAAAGCAGAACTGGGGCCTAATCCACAGGACTTTCCCAAAGAACTGTAAATGTACGGAATGTAAAAATATAAGAGTTGCATGGTCCCAAGACTAGTCATATTTCCCCTTCCCGGCCAATAAGAGCTCCCAGTGTTGATGGCTACATCTGTCCTGCAGAATTCAATTATATTCCTGCAGTCTTGGTCTAAATGCAGTTTGTATTCTTCCACGCTTATGAATGTGACTGAAGAAATTTGGTAACATACGCTCTTTTCTTTTGGTGTTTGTAAACCGCTGGTGAATATAAAGGTAAGCTTCCTCAAACTGAAGGGGTATTTTGTTTAAACAGTCGGAGGAGATGTTTAGAAAAAATATTGTAAATCTCAAGGTGATGAAAGCATGTCTGACACATCCAATGGTAAAGTGGTTCGGGGCAATTTTTTGTAGCAAGGGTTTTTGTATCTGGTGTTCCAACAAGAAATTTTGGAGTGTGCAATTTCTCTCACCCTCAGGTTCCCTTTTCTGCTGTCCCACATCAGTGACCAAGCCATAAAGCCAGTCTTGGTACAGTAGTCCCTTCTTTAGTGGCTGTTTACAGGGTTTGGGAATGTTTGTCTCACTTAGATGCCTTCCTGAGGGATTTTCAGGGTGGTTTGAACCAGTTTAGATTGTAACACAGTTCCTCTCCTGCAAAGACAATTGCTCCTTCACCCTTGAGTCAAAGCCCTTCCTCTACTTGATTCTGTCAATGTCCCTTAATGATCCTTAAGGGCGTTTAAGAGGTAGCTTTTCCTGAGCCATCATTTCTCCTTGCTTATTTCCTCTGTTCTCTTCACCAGCAGCTTCCCTCTTAAATACCACTAGTCTGTTCTTACAGCAAACACCCCACAAACCAAGCCAGAACAAACTATTACAGAACAGCCCCACATCTATTGCATCTCCTATATGGCATTTTTGAAGTGTCCTTTATAAAAGTTGTTAGCAGCTCAGGAATCCAATAAAACCTGTAGTTTTTTAACCATTAATAACTTCAGGATTTTTCCCATTAAGTCTTAACATGAAATAAAATTTAAAAAATGATCACAGGAGTTTTCTTTCATTCTCTCCAACAGTTCTGTTCTAGTCTCATACATAAAACATTCCTACAAAAATACACTTATTTTTATATATTCGCACACTGCCACCCAGCCTGAGTTTCTTGACTCTCAGCAACCGCACGCGGTGTTGATAACTTCACGGGACCACTGCTGTGCTGCGTGCGGATGAGTCAGCTTTCCGTTTTCAAAGTAGCTTTACTTTTCTCTTGCATCCACACACTTCTCATACAAAATCTGTCTTGCTTTCTGAGGTTTGTCATGGCCCTCCCCCAAAGCCATGGTAGGCTTCATTGCTACAAGAAAACCTGTCATCTTCAGCTGTTTACAAATGATGCCATAGGTACAAGGGCTTTCCTTACAGAACTTCTTTGCAGCTTTTGTTTGCTGATCCTCTACAGTGAAGCTAGAAGAGCCAGTCCAGTCTTAGCTGCACCCTATACTTGATTTTTATTATCTATATCTTGCTGATAATTTATCCAGGCTATTCCCTTTCCTTCCCTTTTATAGATCAGTAAATCCTTTTTGTTACACTGGAAATGTGCAGATTTTCATTTTTATTTTAATGAACTGCTGCTGGGAGAGTCCTTCCCTTTTTGAACCCAATCACTTTGTCAGCTTGATTAGTCAAATTGCTGGTGAATCTATTACTCTCCTCCATAATTATGAGTGCAGCTGCATTATTAAACATCTTTCTGTCCTACACACAAGCAGAGTTCGAAGGGCTAAAGGGAAGCATCACCCCACAATAAGTAGTACAGTGGCTCAGAGAGCTCTCTTCAGATGGAGAGGGCTCCTAAATTGAAGTTTTGTATCATTCGAGGATGATGCTATCTCAGTGTTTGCCTTTCTGTAAAAAGAAGATTTGATTGAAACTAATTTCAGTATATTGGTGGTTGCTGCAATAATAGCCCCAACTGTTGTTGTAATGCTTAGACAACTACAAATGCATCAATACTTTAGCTGATTATTTTGCTATATGCTGTCCTCTCCTTTCACCAAAGCCTGGACCTTTCACATCTCAGGTGGATGTCTTCCCAGAACTAACTAATCTGCTCCTTCTGATGTTCTGCCAGGAAATTCTGTTCAGGAGCTTTTCTGAGAAGTTTTGTTTTGGCAGGTTGGCATTTTCTAAAGTGAAAACGTGTCTGAAACATTTCCAAGTGACCTTGCAGATGACTGAATTGAATTTCAGTTTTATCCCTGAACTTTCAATGTGTGTGAGGTTGTTTTTGTTTTGTGGTTTGTTTGGTTTTTTTCCCCAACCACCCCTTCTAGGCAGAAGCACAAGCCTGTGAAATAATGAAGTTTGTTCAGAAAGTGACAGTACAGATGTCAAAGATACTCTTTGAGGCCTCTCCAGAACTCTTGAAGAGCTTGGGAGTTGACAGGGGAAATTTGTGCCATGATGAACCTACTTAGCTGGCTGGAAAAATAGAATTTTTGTTTTATGAGGAATTTTGCATTTCTGAAACTGTAGTAAAACATGATAGTGAAAAAGACAGTGAAACTTGTCACTAAACGGGTGATGTCATTCAGCTGGCTGGCTAGGAAGGTTGGATATGTCCCTGGAAGATGTTTTGATTCTGTCCAGAAACTGTCACCTGATGTAAAACTTCCTTAGGGAAAACTTTATTTTGAATGCAAAAGTCTACTAGGACACATGACATTCTTGTATGGGTGGGACAGTAACAGGAGGTCTTACTTTCGGTGTCTGTTAACAATGAAAGGCTCATCAGCAATGTGGAGAAGCTACAAGATCTCGTGTCACTATGTGTTCTCCCGAGGTTCTGGTTCAAAGATTCAAATGCTACAGCTTATTTCTTGCTTTTTATTTGTGATGGTGCCAGCTGTCTCCAGCTGCAGGATGTGGAGAGGGCACAGCAAAGGGGTTACTTTTCTCCCCTATGTAGGTTGAACTTGCTTTGGGCTCCCACAGAATATTTGTCTGTCTCCCAGCAGAACAAGTCTCGTTGCCTCTGAGGAAGTGTGAACACAGGGACTTTTAGCAAGAGAGTCTGCTGAATCCATGGGAATAGGCATCTTCTGAGTCTGCTGAGCAACTTCGAAGCTCAGATGCATGATTCACATCAGTTAAGTGGCTATGCACCACTTATTGCATGACAGTAGGTTCATCTTGAGGCTTTTGTAAGCAGTGAAACTCCAGAACTGAGGTCTTGATTCAATAAATGTGCAATAGTAACAGGAATACTGTTTTGTGTCTGGTTTTGGTCAATCTTATTTCAAAAAGAGTATGTTAGAAGTAGGGAAGGTTCAGAGAGGAACAGTAAGGATTGGGCCGAGGTATGGAGTGATTTGTGTGGAAGGAATGATTGAGCTGACCAGGCATTTTTGATCTGGAAAGTGATAACTTATGGGGATACGTCAGAGACCTGTAAAATCATGGAAGTCTCAAAGAAGGAAGGCAGAGATTGCTTTTCCTCCTCATCTGTTAAAGGAATCCGATGCCAAATCCAATGCCATAAAATGAAGTGGAATATCAGAAATACATCAGAAAGCAAATTCAAGGCAGAGGAGGTGTGTTAATTGCCTATGGTACTGTCAATTTGAATTCTCAGTGGTAACATGAGATCGGAGCTGGGAAACTTATCTGACTGACTTGATTCTATGTTATATGTTGCAGTTGTATAAACTTGGGAACCTGTGACTTTATGAGGTGGTCCCCTGACAAAGACTATGTAAAATTTGAGAGATTGTGCTGCTGAGGCTGGCTCCAGCAAGGGTGGAAAATTTTCCTGTCTTCTCATAGTGGTTTAACCAGAACTGTGGAGAAGTGTCCTGCTGAAAGCAAAACAAAAAAAAAAAGGGTGCTAGTTTTCTCTCCCACCTGGAGCAGGGAGGCAGTACCTGCCACATGTGGTCCACTCAGGACTTGTGGTAATACTACTGTGAACCTTTTAAATAAAGAAATCATAGAATATTTTGTGGAAGAGCTGTCTGGGTGACTGCTGCAGGGCACTTGTCTTCCTAGGCTGGAGGCAGGACCAATTCCAGCTGTAGGGGAATTGGGCTACTGCTGAGGTTGCCACTGAGACAGCATTACAGGTATCACCTCTCTGCTTACCTTGCCGCTGTTCTGGAAAGCTGAGCTGCCTCTGACAGGCACAGGAGCAGTAACAAATCCTCATGGGACACACGCACAATAACCCTTCTCCCTAGCATTCCTGTTGCTGCAGCAATCAGAAATGAGAAGTCTGATTTGTTGGGTGCTTGCCTAAACTCTTCCAGCTCTGCCTTCCCTAATTGCTATGGTGTGGTCTGGCTCCAGTCCAGCCCCAGTCCTTGAACAGTGGGGCTGGAATACTTCAGTTTTGCCCATGTGTCTGAGCAGCCTTTGGGCTGGCTGTGTATGGAGGCATCAGTGAACCTTCTCCATTGGGCACCTAACACTTTTCTCTTTTGATTGACATGCCTGTGTTGAAGCCAGCTTGAAAAGTGTTTGCACTTGAAACAAGTGGAGCAAATTCTAATTTGTCTGGAATGGGCCCTCCTGTTAAATGTTAAACTGACCTTTTCAAGAGAAATTTACTTGATAGTTCTAAGTGAAGCCCAGCTTTAAGCTAAACCTGTCACTACAACATGATTAAATTCACTTAAATGTACATCAGTTGCAGATATTATTAATGGAAATTGAAATCAGCCTAAATGGTAACCATAAATTTTTAAAACAGGGGGAAGAGGATGGAGATCTGAAAAACCACACATGATGTGAAGGTTAAGGTGCCTTATTCACCCAAAGATTAGATGGGCTGAACACGGAACTTTATTCTGAAGCAGTGAAAAACCACTGACTACTTTTTTGTGTATTTACAGTGCTCCAATTCTAATCCACTGAAGAAGGGGGATTCAGTGCATTTTTGGCAGGGGTTTGATCTGTGGAGACCTAGAAGAAATTGGTCACAGTTGTCTGGTCTTATTTCACCTGCTACTGGGCCTTGAAGCAACAAATTATCAGAGTTCTGGCAGCCTGTTTGATAGATGGTGGAGGCATGTGTGCATGTAGGTAGTGTTGAAAGTGGATTTCTGGGCATACTTGTGATACAGGAATGTCTGCTCCCCAGTTGAACTGCACATTTAACATCCTGCGCCTGTGCTTGCCTCCTTCCCTTCCCCACATCCAGCATGACAGTTCCAGTGCTTGGCTGTTCTGGCGACTGTTACTTAAAGAGTCTGTTCTAATTGGGCCCTAATAAATCAAAACTAAATTGAAGACCTTCCACTTATGGGCATTTATCAGTGACTTTCCATCAAGCAGAAGGATGGGACTTGGCAAGCATCTCCCAGACAAATGTCCATGGACTTATGAAGGTTCTTTTTGAGGGTGTTATCTTTATGTAGCTATGTGACCTTTGTGATCCAAAGTACGAATTTGAACCTTTTGTAATTAATAACTCGTGTTCTACCAGACTTGGCTTCCACACAGGTAAAATTAACATGACTTTTCCAGCTGTTTTGGGACGCAGAGTACTTCCATGTGGCACTAAGTAATACTCCGTAAGTGTAGCGAGATAAGCTCTTCTTTGGATTAGGAGCTAAGTAGGCTGCATTGCCCACAGCCTGGAAGTAAACACTAAGATCTTGTCTGTCCAACATATTATGTATGATAGATTATTTTCTTCCCCACTAATGCCACTTCCTATGACAGGAATATGAGCGGGCACGTCTAATATATACCACCACTTGCCCACTGTCCAGTAGGGGACACATATTGCAGCCTAATTGAGTCTGTTGCATGATTGTGCTAGCATAGAACAGTACTATGCCTGGAAGTGATGGACTCTGTTGGAGGTGGGCTTTGACATTACACAAACTTGGGGGCTTACCTAGCTCGTGTCACATGTGAGATTTGGGGGTCAGCAAAGCTGAAATTTGCCGACTTTCTGAGCATGTTGGAAGACACACTTTTGTTTAAGGGAACTGGTGGTGGCTGAGGATGATGGGTCTCTTATAAGAAGGTAGAAGGATTTCTCAGGTATTTGGCTGAGTTCCTGTTGGTAGCATTATTTTAATGACTGGATTGTATAATTAATGTCTTTATGCACCCACAGCTTTGGAAAGACCTTTCTTACAATTTTAATTCCAAATAAATTAAAAACAAATGGCTTGGCGGGCAGGGGAAAAGAATCTTCTGGTCAAATTCCCTTTTTTTTTTTTTTAAGGCACTTGTGTCTAAGTTGTGAGTAATAGACAAATATGGCCCACCAGTAAGGATTTTGGTATCAAGGAATCTTTTCAAGATGTTTCAATCTGCAGTCTTTACTTTCTCACAAACAGAAAATATAATTAATACAAGATGTTTTTGCAATGCAATGCAAAACAGTAACTTGATCTTGTGCAAGATATTTCTGATACAGAATTTACAGCCTAGCTTTAACATTCTTTTATCATTTACTAGTAACATAAAACAAGATCCCATTTTATGTGTAGCTGGTATTGACTTAAAGATGACTTTCAAAATCAAAGAACCAGAAGAGCTGAGCTCACTTCTAGACTACCAGCCTGCAATTCCTCTATGCACAAATGCCAGTGTATGAGTTGGCTAATAGACTGAACACCTCACCTTGACCACATCTTGCTCTATTCTTAATACACAGCACATTCTCCTGACCATTTTTTCTGCAGAGTGATTGGGAGCATGCATTCTCCTCAGGCCTAGGAAACAGTATTAATCTTCTGCTGTGTACTTTCATTTCATTTCCTGTAAAAATCCATCTTCTGCTACTGGAGTTGACCTAAGGTTAGGTGTCAAAGGAACAAATTACTGTCACTTGCTTGATACCCCAAGAGTAGCTATAAATAGCAAGCTTTATAACCCCACTGATCCTTGAGATAGATAGTGATAAATACGCCTCTACCAACCAAGAGGAAAAAATAAAGCTGCGTGGTTCTTGGTGATGTATGATATTTGAAACTGACACAAATAGTACAGCTGCATCATTCAAATGGTTTTAAAAAGAAAAAAAATAACACTTATTATATTGGCCTGCTTTAAAGCATTAATTAATGATTCTTGGGTACAGTAATCCATGTAATCCGCTAGCACAGCTTTTAAATCCAACAATAAATTCTTTCTTAGGCGATGTGGTAGAGTAACAGTCTAGCTAACAGCTTAGCCTGTTCACTACTAGGACTCAGAGAACTAATTGAACTAGAGGAACAATTTTCCGCTGGGAAATGCGGCATTAGTCAGATAAATCTTTTGCAATATTTTAAGAATGAAATCTTGACAGAAAATATCAGAATGATTTGAAACAGTGTGTTTCGTTTTGATTTTCCTGTGGGGTGACAGCCAGACTGTATTATAAAACACTCAGTTGAATGGTTAATGATAATGCTGATATTAGTGGGATGAAACACACTGATTTTTTTATTTTTACTTGATCTCTTTTTTCCCCTGTATTCTTATTCTATCCAGATTTTGGGAATCATGATCGTTTAAAACAATGCAAAAAAATTTTTGTTAGTGTTGCCTAAGGGATGGGAATTCCGTCTTCTAACTAACTTTAATATAATTTAATGCACAAGGTATGTTTTTAGCTGGTTTTAAAATGCTACTGGTCCTTGGGAGTTACACCATTATAACAGCCAAGGGACTTGGACAATGATTTTGAAAATAATGTCTTGATCTGTCTGGATATTTTAAGCTTTCTAGCTGTTGATTTGTCCTGGCAGGATAGAAGAAAGATTGCATATTGTGTTGCAAAGGCTTGGATGGTGCTAGCTGGAAAGCCTCTTCTGCAGGGTGTGTACTAAAAGCCAGAGTAGACCTGCAACACTTTTATGACACTATAAAACTCCTTCTTGCTCTTAATTGGAGATGGGCTAAAGCAGTTTTCTGGATGTATAACATGACTATGGATGCTAACGTAGCTCAGCTGAACTAGTATATCAAATCTTGTAACTGAGCTCAGCTTGCTGTGAGGGTTTTTTTTTGCCCGGCAACACCCACTGTTTCAACAAAGCTGCAGTGACCTCAGTGTTAATGATGGGGTGGGGAGTGTAGGACGTGTATGGTTGTCTCATCTCCCTGATTAATGGAAAAGCTTCCTGTTGCTCTGCCCTCAAGCTACAAAATCCATTAACCACCCCTTGGGGTGCCTGAAATTTATTCTGGCCATTACCATCAATTAGAAAGTTAATAGTGTGATGATTACTGGGCTACAGTCCTAGCTATTTGTGTAAATTACACCAGACTGGTGGAAATAGGAAGATGCAATACTCAAAGAACCACTTTATAAGCAAGAATTTGGCATTAAGGGTTCGGTGATGTCAGTATGCCCCATGTAAACATATGGTAAGAAGAATCATTAGTCATTCTCAATTCTTCTAATTTAAAAGGCATCTTTTAATTTAAATGTAAGGAAGAACAACTTCAAAATCCATCACGGCTAAGCTGAGATTTTTTTGTTGTTGTTGTTGATGACCGTAAGCCTTGTGTCAAGCTGGGCCTATGGGAATGGCTTCATTCCGAGTTGCAGTGTTACCTGGTGGAGAATATGTTGATGAAGGAAGGGTGGAAATTTGCATCCTAGCCTGCTTGTTTGTTTTGACAAACAAGTCAGGTGGATAAGGAGATCTTCCAGACCGGTGTAGTCCACTGATTCCCCAAAATTTCCCTAAGGTAGCAAGGAACAAGCTTGTTGCCAGTAAACTTTCATTCCTTTTTCTCAGGGACTGTTCCTTCATTGAAAATAATGTTGTGATGGCAAATGGAAAAAATATTGATAAACAGTACTGTGGACTTAAGGAAGGAGAAAATGCTTGGAATGTACATACAGTCAGATGCACAAGTGTTGATAACATATCAGCTTTTGGTATATATTGATTAGCTCCACAAAATTAGTGGTCCTACTGGAGTTACTGATCCTTCCCACATGCATCCAGGCACCATGACACAAAATGGCTCATAGAACAGGAGAGATTACACTAGTGTTTCAGCCAGAACACCGCTCGTGCCATCCTCTCCAGTCTTCCACTGAGAGGGTCAAGTGGAAGTCTTGCTTTGATGGCTGTCCCTTTGTTTCTCACTGCAGGCTTTCACCTAGTGTTGGATTAGAATAGTTAAAGTGGTTATGATTGCTAGCCTCCCTACACTCTTCTTGACTTTTGCTGCTTCTGTCAGTGAGGGACTGGAGATGAGTCTTTTGGGCCACAGGAAGATAAGAAGCTGGAAGGGAGATTTGAGGGGGTAGCGTTCTGGAGAGTCATCCTCTCTGCTGCTCAAGCAATGAAGGTGAAAGCCACAGTGCCCTCTATTGCCACTTTACCTTGCCCTGAGGGGCGACAGCCAGTCTTGCTTTCTGGGGGTCTGTTTGCCAGGCAAAATAGGTGGTAAGTCCACAGTTACTTTGCCATGAATGCAGTCCTCTGCCCTAGACATCCCATCTCCTTTACCAGAGCTAATCCTGTGAGTGGTCATTTAGCACAGCACTGTTTTGAGAGGAGTTCCGGAATGTGGCTGTGCCCCCAAAATGGGATTGTCCACAGCAAAACCCTGGTTTTACAGTCCATTCCTATAAAACAGTGCCTAGAAAACACTTTCAGGTCAGAGTCCAGTCAAATCTCAGTGCATTAGTTTTCACACAAAAGGTTAGGAATTGTATACCTGAAAGAAAAATCCTTATGTCTTGCATTCTGACAGCAAAGATCTTTCTGATTTCCTGGAAGCAGCTGCTTCCAAGCCAGGGGGAGTTGGTCATTGACGCTTTCCAGTTCTACGTTTACAGTGGTGCATCACCTTAGTAAATACTTTGGATTTACACGAGACTGTGATCAGGATCTGACCCCTGATCTGCAGGCAGAGGAGTGAGGAATCTGAATATGGATTTTATTGACTGCCAAAATCTTCTGATCTTATCTTACTGGCAGGAGAAACCATTGTACTGTGCAGTAAAAGGGGGATTATTGGTCAAACAAAATAGAACAGACATCTAAAATTAGAGAAGCAGTTAAAGGGGAGGAAAAAAAGTGCATCATTCCCATTGAATCCAAATTTGATTTTTTCTGCTAAAGTATTCGGTCTTGCTCTTTTCTTTGGGTATCCATAGAATCATAGAATGGTTTAGGTTGGAAGGGACCTTAAAGACTACCTAGTTCCAACCCCCCTGCCATGGGTAGGGACACCTTCCACTAGATCAGGTTGCTCAAAGCCCCGTCCAGCCTGGCCTCACCACCCTCATAGTAAAGATTTTCTTCCTAATGCTTAATCTAAAACTACGCTCTTTCAGTTTAAAACCGTTACCCCTCATCCTATCACTACACTCCTTGATCAAGAGTCCCTCCCCATCTTTCTTGTAGGCCCCTTTCAGGTACTGGAAGGCTGCTATAAGGTCTCCCTGGAGCCTTCTCTTCTCCAGGCTGAACAAACCCAACTCTCTCAGCCTGTCTTCAAAGGAGAGGTGCCCCAGCCCTCTGATCATCTTTGTGGCCCTCTTCTGGGCTCGCTCCATGTCCTCCTTAAGTTGGGGGTTCCAGAGCTGGATGCAGTACTCCAGGTGGGGTCAGCAATTTCTCTGAAGCCTGAAGGTAAAAAAGCCCATCTCCACAATACAGTGGAATGTTACTTCTGCTGAAAAAGGCAGTGGCATCAGAAACTGGTATAAAGAAAGCCCTTTAATGCTATCTTGCAAGCACAAGATACCTCTGGATTGTTAAACATGAAAGTTTGATCTGAGTTCCGCTGTCAGTATGGCTAGTTCAATAAGATGGGAGGATCTGAAGAGATATTATGCAACAGGATACATATGTCAGCGGAGCTGAAGCAGTTAGATATATCCACATAGGTGTTTTGGCTTTAACTTATTTTACTTTTGATCCTCTACCTTACTTTTGATGATCAATGACACATACACCTCTAGGTTTTTATTTCCAGTGAATTTACTTGGTGTCTCTGAGAAGAACCTGGGTGTGTGACATGGACTAGTTTGTTCTAAGGGTTATTCCCCAAAGACAATACAGATGTGACTGATCTCTGCAAAGAATACTATGCTTTAGCAGAACAGATGTGAACTAGCCTTTAGCGGTTCACGGAGGGATAAGGTTTGCATTGTAGCAAGGCATGGTGTGGATCAATTTAGGTGCAATCATTCTGATTTCAGGCCAAGAGTGCCTAAGCCCATTCAGCACAATTCTTCCAAGCTTTCAGGTGATAAAAAAAGCACTTACAGGACTTACGTGGCTTCATGCTCTGCTTGGGCAATTGGAGAGACTTCTAAGTTTCTGTTAACTTTCAGTCTTGCCAGCCTGGTTGGCATTCATGTGCTAACCCAATTATTAGGAGAATTTTTTTCTAGTCATGGCATTCAACAGTCATAAGTCTCACTGCTTCCTAATGCAGTGCTTTATGGTATTAGTAGGTTTGCTCCTCTGTCTTGTTCAACTGGGAACACTTCCATGTTCATCATAATTAACTGTTTCCCTTCACCTCTCCCCTGACATAGATAAGAGTAAGAAATAACCTCACCCTGATTACACAGCTTCCCTTTATCCTATATGACCTGTCTTCTGTCCTGCTGGAAGATTCATGCTATCATCATCCCATGACTGTTGATCAAATTATAGTTAATCTTGAAATCCTCAGACATATTGAACTACTACTTGTTTTCCTAAAACTTAACAAATTGCAAAGGTTTTTCCTTCTGCTTGGCTTGTGAAAGGAACAGATGTGTTGTATGGTGAAAGGTGTGGCTTGCTGAAGCCATAATGGTTGGGTTGTCCAGAAACCCATGTGTGTGCTCAGCACAGCCCCAGATGATAATAAGAGCGTGGACGGTTATACAATGGTGACCTGCTTGCATCAGCAGATGGAGGTTTAGCCATGTGGCTACAGATTCTGGCAGGCCCTTTACTAAATTATATGCAAAGGGATAGATGGTCCTTACTTTGGATATGATAGAGACAGACAGAGGGATAGGTATTCTCTGCTTAGGTTGTTAACCCGAGTTACTCTCAACTGAAATAGCAGTGAAGGCAAGTTAGCCAAACTTATTTTTCTTTAACCATTATTTTAAGGGGAAATAAACAACTCATCTGGCTCACCTTCAGATAATGTCTCCTACCCCACCCCATGTTTCCTTTCTTTCTGATTTGGGTACGATTTTGAATAACTACCCAATGCAATATGTAAATTTTGGATGGGATGACAAAATATGAGCTGCTTCTATTGCTCATCACATCTTTAAATTATTTATAGCAATAATCAGCTGAGCTATATTAGGCCAAAAATTGCAAGAAATTTGTGTATATTTCTGTTCATTTAGATTACTCCAAATAAAAGTTAATTAAAAAGGAGAAAAAGAAAATTTAATTAAGTTAACTGATTATGCAGAGAAATGTCAATTTCATAGTTTCCTATTGTTTCTTCATAATTTTTTTTACCCTCTCACGTCCCCCAAGTCTTTTTGATGGCTTCTGTACATGGGAAACTTTATTTTATGATGAGAATATTATTTCCATAAGGGAAAAAAGTAGACACTTCAGTAAACTAATATAAAAATTCATAACTTCATTTCCAGTAAAACTTGCAGTCACAACTCAAACTGGAAGCAAGACATTTTCAAAACGGAGGCTTAAATCTGTTTTAAAATGCACATTTAAACTGTATTTAATTTTGTATTTCTTTCTTTCAACACTGATACTAAGGCTCTTTCCAATCCTGATTTACACACACAAAACCCCAGAAAACCTATGCTGTCAGGATGGAGTGGGAAGTTGGTGGAGCCTGAGGGGACTTGCATTTGGCTCTGTCACAGACTTCCTTCAAATGTAGGATTAGTTATCTAGTCTTTTCCTCTGTTTCCCCCACTTAGACAGTGGGAACAGTAACACTTGCCAGCCAGCTGAGGGCCTCCTGAGAAAGAGTCATCAGAAATGTGTTCACTTAGGGAGTGAGACGTGGGTCCCTTGAGTTCTGAAATCTCTTCTTTTTCTTTGCCCTGGAGATGTCTTTAAAAGTTAATTTCAACCTGCCAGGGTAAACTTTGAAGTGTTTTAGTGCTGTGGCATGTGCAGTGCCATTACAGACACTGAAGAAATGCTCACCAACTCTTTGGCTTGTCACTTAATGCTGCCCTCTTAAACCAAACTCTTATGAAGGCAAAAAAAGTCTCTCTGAACTAGCTTCACTTTAACTTAATACCTGCTTAAAGCAAATGAGCTATAGCTAAAAATCAGCCAAGATTCATTAATAAAGTGAGGAAGAGGAGGCCAGGAAAGGCATAAAGGCACACTATGGCTGGTCCCGAGCTGCAGAAAGGCCTTTAGCAGAGGCAGTGTGTCAGGGACAAGCATCAGTTCAGTGTTGAAAGGTCTGGGCTGCTCAGTGGGATACAAGAGTTTTAAGCAGAACACGGGATTTTTATTTTAAAAAGTCCACAGGAAGAATTCCCCAGACTTTCTAGTATGATAACCTGTGTCCTGGAGGGGACCGATAGCCAGTCAGAGTGTTACCTTGGGAAAGAAACTCGCACAAATGAGTGTAAGATCTATCTCTTTGCTGCATGGAAACTGTGTCCAAGGACGCAGGATTCACAGTGTTCACATCTTGCAATTGGTCTTCAATGTAAAAACTGCCCTCAAAACGTGTCAGTCTCCATGAGCTAGGCAAACAGTTCCCATTTGCAATAGACAAGGCCTTAGGGAATTTATACAAGTTAGAAAGCCAGTGGTGAGAGGTGTCCAAGTGAAGCAAGGTAATTTGTAAAGCAAGAGTAACTTTCTATGAAAATAAAGAATGGGATTAAAACCCAGCTCTTCCCTGAGAGAGAAGCCAAGACTAGACATTATTACTTTCTGGAAAAAATACTAGGGTTACATATGAAGGCGTTAAATCAAAACAGGCATCAGATGAAAAGTGACATCTCTCAATGGCTTGTGACAGGCTTAATAGGAAGAACACGTGAACTTAAATGGTTAGCTGTTGAAGAAGACTTTGACATTAGTAGCTTTTGTGAAACATGGCATGGCGAAAATCAATGGGCAACTTTAGTACTTGGCTATAAAACCATAAAGGAAAGAGTTTCAGTTTAAGTGATAAGGGAATAGCACCTCAGCCTAGAAAGATCTCCAGAAAGAAAGAATGCAAAAGTCAACAACTCTACAGCAGAGTTTACAAACAGGCTTAAAACGTTGCACCCAGGAATACAAATACGCTCCAGAATTACCAGCTCCAGTATTTCTCACATTCACACATGAAAGTTCATTTCTAATGTCTTAATTACTCTTTTACTTAAAAACTTGTTCAGCGAAAGCCTTTTCCAAGTGCAGCCTGTGACTCCACAGTTCTGCCTTCTGTGATCTGAAAGCCTTCTATCCAAAAATCTTTTCATTAATACAACAGAAACTGGCAAATCTTGTGCTCAACTGGCCGGTCCCTTTGGAGGCAAACCAGGTGGCAAATGTAGTTATGCGAGGGGTTGAAACAGATGATCTAATAGTTGCTGCTGTTTATTACTTAAAATCGCTGACTTCTGCCAGGGATGAATTCCTGTGCAGAAGGAGAACCGGGCTAGAGCCCATCTCTTCGCGCTGCCCCTGGCCATGACAGGCTGCCCTGCTCTGCTGCTCCCTAACCACATTACAGATGCTTCTGGTCCTGCCTCCCAAGGCTGGCTGCAACTCGGACAGCAGTTAGAGCAGCAAATTGAACTCTGGAGGAAGGAGGGTGAGGACGTGATACATAGCCAGTCTTCTCATGGTGTGGGTGTGTGTGGGGAAGCAATTGCATTAATATGTGAAAACCAGACATAACTGGTAGAAAAAGGAAAACAAAAAAAAAGTAAATGGTGCCAATTAAAGTGATTGCTTTTTGATTATATGTGTTATAACAAGGAACTTCATCTGTTAACATATGTCTTTTATGGGAAGAAAGCTACACTCTCATAGGCAAGAGACATGATGTTATGCAGCTTAAAGTCTGCATGCAATGTTTTTCTTTTTTCTCATGGAGGATTCTGGAAAGATCTTGTTGCAAAAGAAACCTTGACCAAACAATCAACTGGTTGATTCTTCAATTCTTCAGCAGCTTATGTAAAATAAGTACAGACAACCTTAAATTTGTAACATAGGAGAGTAAACAGCAACTTGATAGGGAATTTATTTAATCTATGTATTCAAACTGACAGTCCTCTGAATTTCAGTTTGTGCTTCTTGAGAAAGAAGAAAACTTCCATAGGGTTCATGTTACTGGTTGATTCAGAATGCTTATTATAGTTGTGAAATATTGGTAGGAATGTATTGAGATATATTCATGACAGTAGGTGGACTAATGGAATTCAGTGACTTTATTTAAAATGTGCAGGAGTTTATTATAATACTGTAATAGAAATGTCATTTACCCTGACAGGAGGAGAGGGAAAAGCCCTGTCAATGAATAATAATGAAGTTATTTAAATGTCAACTTTCTTGCAAATAGTTTGCAAAATATAAATTATTCTACATGTTCCTAGTTTTGTTTTAATTTATTACTCAGGGAAGTCAGAGCTTCAGTCCCACAGTCTTGGTACTTTTTTCATACTGTCAAATGAAGTAGTAAAAATTAAAATGTTTATCTTCTTGGATGTTTGTAGAAATCATTTTGATTTACTGAAAAAATAGGCGGTATGATTCTAAACAGCTACTGGTAAAATTTGGGATGGATTTAACGGAAGCAATTACAACTAAAATGGGGGGACAGGTGTGAAGTTCAGAATTGAGTCTAAATATTCTGTTTTTGAATATTACTCTTACTAAGTATCATCTGCATTTCAGTAACATCCACAGTGTCCTAAGACATACCTATTTTTTTCTATATTTAATTAGACTTGCACATATATCAAACCTCTCTCCATTCCTTCTTATTTCAAAGTCATCTGGACTTATTTTGACTTAGCTTGTAACTGTACCAAGCCAAATCAAGCCAAAATGAAACAATTTATACAGGGATTTAAATTAATTTGATGAAACATGTATAAACATCCTCCCTACCCCTCCCGCCCAAAAAAAAAAATTTGAGAAAGTATTGCAGCATGTCTACACAAGAGCTAATATAACAGGGCTTACGCTTCACTTGGTTATAGTTATTTCCGTAGCCGTGGCTTTTTAGCAGATGGTTCAGGAGGTATAGTTTCATTTTTGTGTTTTCCAGCTCTATAGATCCTGTGTTTAGTCCTCTCAGATGATTTATCCAGGCATTTGCTTGATCTGCTCATGTTATACAGGTGCACTAAAACTGAGTTCTCTCTGCGGAGCTTCAGAGAAGCAGCCTACCACACAAAGTGTGGGAGATATTGGTTGATACGTATCCGTTCCACTTCAGATAACTGGGTTTGAATTTGTTGATCCTACGCTGTCATTACTGCCTACACCCTGCTGAGGTGCATCTGTCTTTTGCAACACTTCCAGGTTAGGCTGGCTTCCTGGATCACCAAAAGGCTGATACGTTTTCGTGGGTTAGGAGTCTCATGCTGCTTTATACATCCATTTAATAAGACAAATGAAGAGCTCATTATCCAGGCTGCTAATCAATGCCTGGTTGTATACATATATATGTAATAGGAATAAGATGAGTGCAGGTTGGTGATACCCCAGGGTTAGATCCCAACAGAGGCTTCACGTGTACATGGTGTTTCATTCGATACAGTTCTTTTGTTCCACTGCTCTTTGTGTCTGTATCTATTGGCATTTCTGTGTGTTAAATCCCTTCTAGGTCCCTACCTGCTGTTGTATAACATTTACCTCCCTGTTAAAACTGAGGTTAATTGTGAAGTGGTGTAAGAGAAACAACAACTTGCAACTGGGCAGGTAGAAGGACTGGCTATTGCTAGTTTAGAACATGATAATGAGAGTAAGATCTAATAATAGCTCCTTTGATTGCTTGTATATTTGTTAATCTGCAAAAAATTATGTTTTTCTAAGCTTTTCAATCTTTCAGTTGCTTTTATAGATGTTGACAGAAGCACACGCTTCCATCTGAATATAACGTTACCTGTAAATAAAGCTATGAATGCAAAATAATTGCAGAGATTTGAAGTAAAAAGTGGCTGGCAATTCTAAGATTACCATTTACAATAGGCCTTTGACATCTGTTTCCCTGTGCTGTGGCAGGAGTACTGGCTGCTTTTCTTTAACAATATCAAAGCACCTTTTATGCTTCATTTTCTTCATTTTCTTCATTCCTATCCCCTTTTGAAGGGTCCCATTTTGAAATCACTGTCACTGGTATGAAGAAGAGCCACACTACTTCATTAGTGTATTTTTCCTAACTCAGCAGGTCACTTAGTCCTTACATTCTTCATATGTTTTTATCAGCCCAAACTTGACAAATGATAGGTTTTTGGTTTTAGGCAGACTGCAACGGAAATAGTAATTTCTGAGAAGGCCAGGTGGTGAGGTGGACGGGGTAACCAAAGTGAACCAGCAGTCCTTGGAAGGGGGTGCATTCAGCATCCTGCTCTCACTCCCTTGACCTGAATGCTGGAACATCTCTGAAATATTCAGTAACAGAATAACTGTAACAGTATCCTCCTCAGTCTACTGAGGAAATAGCTCGGTTAGTTTATATGTGCTCCTGAGAGAGATGACCTTATAAAGGGAAAGATCAATCAGTAGATGAGAATTTTACGTTAATGTTCTAACCAGCAAAGGTCATATATGCGCACAGGAGTGCTGATGTTTAGGGGTGGGGGGAGGGAAGAAGCTATGGTTGTAGACCATAGGTCAATTGTTATATGACCAGGACAGATACATGCAAATGTTTTGATAAAGTTCCTGAATAGAAAGACTCAGCTTTAATGCAAATCCCCATTTTAGTACAATTCATCTTATCGGGTAGAAACCCAAGCTGCTGCCTTCTTGTTTTATTCATGTACTGATTGCAAAATCTGAAATCCCAGAAGCTGTGGTATGAATGTAGGTGTGAAACCTGATCCAGTAATTTAACACCCTCCACACCCTAAAAAAAAAAAAAAAAAAGTAGACATTAAGTGTTGTAAATAGCTTTGTGAATTTAGCCATTGTTTCCCAAAAGGAGAGAACGTGGCAATAATGGGTGCCTAGGATTTGCTTTGGAATGACTGTGTCCAGTTCTGGGCAACCCCAGTTCAAGAAAGACAAGGAACTACTAGAGAGAGTCCAGCGGAGGGCTACAAAGATGGTCGGGGACTGGAGCATCTCTTATGAGGAGAGGCTGAGAGACCTGGGTCTGTTTAGCCTGGAGAAGACTGAGAGGGGATCTTATCAATGCTTATAAATATTTAAAGGGCAGGAGTCAAGAGGATGGGGCCAGACTCTTTTCAGCAGTGTCCAGGAACAGGACAAGGGGCAACAGGCACAAACCGGAATGCAGGAGGTTCTATCTGAACAGGAGGAAAAAATTCTTTCCTTTGAGGGTGCCAGAGCACTGGAACAGGCTGCCCAGAGAGGTGGTGCAGTCTCCAACTCTGGAGACATTCAAACCCTGCCTGGATGCCATCCTGTGCAACCTGCTCCAGGTAAACCTGCTTTAGCAGGGGGGTTGGACTAGATGATCTCTAGAGGTCCCTTCCAACCCCTGCCATTCTGTGACTGAGTGACTGGTTTTGGGGTGATCAGCAGAAGGGAAAATTCATGTTACTTATTGCAAGTGGAGTTCTGTATGGACCCATTTGTACATTTTAAACACAAGATGCAGATTTATTATCTGCAAGAATATGTCATACTTTTAAATGTCTCTGTTACCCAGATACATGTCACTTTTCTCCAATTTTGTGGATACCAGCTGTACTGGTTTGGGATGATTATCTAAATCCCCTGGATATTAGGACATAACTCAGGCAAGCATGAGCTGCATAATGAACAAAACCTCTGCTGATAATTGATCTTGGTTCCAGTCACATGTTCAGAGTAGACGTAACAGGAACTCTGCACAGTCTTGTTTGTTCACTTGTTTTGCTTTTCCCCAAGACATGTAGTTAGTGTCTCTATGGGCAACCCTCAAATCAGAAATACGGTATTTTCTGTACTGAATGATGTCTCTTAAAGCAAGAACAAAGCACATGTGTCCATACTCTCTGCTAGTCTATGCAAAAAAACCCCAAACAAACAAAACCCAAAAAAACCCCCAAAAAACCCAAACCATATAAATTGTAAGTGTAATGCTCATGCATTTTTTGCAGAAAACTGAACTCCAATTTCACTGAACAATGAGCTGGAGCAGCTAGTTTGGAATATGCTGAGAAAAGACAACAAAATTAGTCTAAGTTTGGAGTATACAATGAATTAACTTTAGTCTCTTGCTGTCTGCTATTTGGCATTTCTGACAATCATTATCATCTTCTATACACAGAACTTAGCATTTCTTATTGTACATGTTTATTTTAAAATGCTTTGGGAAGATGCTAGTTTAATTTTTCCTAATCTAATTTAGATGCAAATTATAAGCACTCACATGATGCTGTGTGTATATAATTAAGTATCATTATATACTACATGAATCATTCAAAAAGCTCTAGAGAGCCATTCTGCTATGTAAAGCATGACTTATATTGAAAAGCCGCCAAGTGACTTGTGGTTTTGTGATTAAGTGTTTGTACTTATGAAATCTCTTTGAATTGTAGGTCAACAGATTATGGGACAACATATGAGAAATTGAATGATAAAGTTGGCCTGAAGACTATTTTGAGCTACTTGTATGTTTGTCCAACAAACAAACGTAAGGTAAGTGATAATGTGGTTGGCTCATTCTGACTTTATGATGCAATTTCTGTCCTCGTGTTCTCTACCAATTTATTCAATATCTGTTACTATTTAAACGGCCATAAACTCTCTCTTTCTGTTTCTCTCCCCTTGAAAAAATATGTAGCTTTACCAAAACATAAGCCAGCTTGTACCACCTATGCTACCTGCCAGCATACTTTAGGTAATATGCGTTAGCAAAAGATGGCCATTAAATGAATAGGCGTAATAAGTATCTTGCATTTAATTGTTTGCTTACCTTCTGGATGATGATCACTTTTGTTGTCTAAAAGTTGAGAGAGACTCATTGAAACAGCAGAAATTCTTCTACAGTGGCCGGATTGTATGTAACATTATTTGTCTTTTAAGTGCTCCCAATAGTGAACTGAACAGGATTTGACAAATTCCTACAGAGAAAATGTCTTTCAAAGCCCAGAAGGTTTTAATCATGCAAGCACCCTACTGACTAACCCATTTACTAAGAATTTATAACAGATATATTCGTAAAAGGAATCTGATGCTGCCTTTGAGATACATTTTTGACAAAATTTTTGTAATTTGGAAGTATGCAATACGAAGTGATGAAGCACAGTTCATGAGGAAGGATGAGGAAGACTTGTAGTATCATATATGCTAACATATGGATATGCTAGTAAACATTATCATGTTTAAAGACTCTCCTTCACATGCTGTTTAAAAAAGGGTTTAACTGTCATATTTAGTGATAGGCAATTATTACTACTACTGATGTTTTGGTGTAGAAACTAAAAAGTAGTTTAAATCATCCTGAAATTACTAGCAATTTAATTTCATATTTCCTCAAATGTTGGTCCAGAAAAAAATGAATGAAAATAAAATCAAAACATGATTAAATAAATGGCACTGGTGCCACCATTGTCCTCTTGATTTATTAGCTGTGAGGCTACAGTGTACCCGCAGTGGGTGGAAGGCCCAACTCCAGCTCTTTTCTCTACCAGAGGGAATATGAACCTGGCTAGAGTAGTTTTCTCTCCTTGGTTTCTGTCTTAGTGGGTAGTTCGAGTTATTCCAGCAAAGCTGAATTGCATTGGCAGAAAATGCTAGTGAAGACTTGCCTCTGAAGGAGGCTGTGTCTATTTGGGCAGCTGAGGTCACTATGATGCTGTTTTCATTATATTGAATCATTTAAGACACGCTGTGAAAGGAGGAGGGAGCTGTCGTAACCAGAGAGGACAATGCTTAGCTTTGTTCTCTTGTAGTTTACGTTTAACTCATTGTTCAAAAGAAACAGATGCTTCTAGGCATTGAGTCATTTGAGCTGTTAAGAAATTAACCCTAGGATGATACAAATTATGTCCTAATTTCACATACTTCTCTCTAACTGATTGTAAGTGGAAGTCTGTACCACCAGCTGAGGTGTAGACACATGACAAGGTATACTTGATCCCACTCTCTACTCCCCCACCTGACCCTGTGAATAATGTTTTGTTCATAACAAAAGTATCTTTGACTGATGTTCAAGGACTTTATTCCTTCCCCTGGTAAAACAGTGATTGCAAATGCTGGAAGATAAAACTAGAGTGGGCTTCCGGGATTGTGCATTCCACTTCCTTGCTACAGGCAGCTATTTCATGCGGTCCTAACAAGACAGCTTTCTTAATGGTATTCTGATTAATGGACTGTAGCTGTGGAATTCTGGTCCTTACCTGTTTCTGATGAATTTAGGTTTTGCTGGAAGACCCTCAGAAAAAAAGAAGTTGGCTACCACTTACCTTTGTAGTGCCACCTGATTGATTGCTCATATCTACCTACGTTGCTATGATTATACAAGACTAGAAAAAAGGTGTAGGCATGGAGAGATAAATGATCTCAATTGAAACAAACAAGAAAAAGTATGGGTTCAAGTCTGATGAAAGTCAGGACTGGGATTAAATGGCCTCAACTCAGTGGAGAGAAGTCATCTCATCGCAGCTGACCCTGAAGAAGATATGAAGCTTTACAGTAGAAACTAAAGAATGAAATTATCAGATCACTCGAATGTCCTTCAGCTTTGAGGTTTGAAAGGTTAGTCTTCTGGCACAGAAACTGTGGTGTGGAGTCTTATGTATAAGCATGCCTGATGTTTGTTGCAGAGTAATAATACTGTTCTCTAGAACTAAGAAGGGTTTTAGCTGGGCAAAATCTGCATGATCCCTTAGCTATCGTGGTGCAGAGAAACCTAAAAAAAAAAAAAAAAATTTAAGGGTTTTGCAAACATGTTAAGCCAACTTAAGTGCAGTCTGGCTCTGAAAATCCTCTACCACCTCTGGCTGCACCTTCCCACTCCCTCCCTTGCACTGCCACCCTTGTTTGTGTAGCCATCTGGTGAGCTGGATCCGAGGACTAATCTGCCTCAAAACTAATCCCTTTCCAGCTCAAAAACCAAATAGATGAAAGGAAAAAGCTTTCAGGTGGAAGCGTGGAACTGCCCGTTCTGGCAGTAGACTGCACTAAAGTTGGCCTATAATCAGTATGGGACAGTGCCAGAGGAATGCTGCGACACCTGGGATGAAAGGAAGTATGCAAAGGTCTAAGACTGAGTTTTCCAAAACTTACTTCAGCAGGAGCAGAATTAGGTCTGCAGGGAGAACTTTTGGAGGCCCTGCTTATGCTGTCTGTTTCTGTAGAACATCAGGCCATTCCTGCAGTAAATGTTTAAGTAGTTAGCTAGTCTCCCATGATTAAGACGGCATGGGGAAGAAAGTGTAGAGTTATATTATACTTCCACACTAAAAATACTTCTGCAGTGAAAGCAAAAATACTAAAACTCAGGGTCTTTGTCATACCTGCTATAGAATGGAAAGCAGAAGGAAACATACTTACAAATTTTATCACCAGGAACACTTTCAGCAAAAACCTATGGATCCTGAGACTGGATTTTTTTTTAGCCCCCCCCCCGAAAATTCTGATAACACTGTGAGAAATTCTGGTTACACTGCAAGTTGTATCTTGTTTCACTAATGTGGTCTGCGTGGATAGCTGCAGACACTTTTTTTTTTCTTTAAATGAAGGACTCAACTACTCTAAAATCCATGAATTTTATAACACTCATACTGTTTGTGTGAAGGGTTTATACAGTGCTGCAGTTAATACTAAGCAAATACTAACAGCGTGTGTTTCCTAAATATTTGTTATATGTGGTAAGTGATTTTTCTGACTGCAGCTACAGCCTTCGATGTTCTTTGTTGTGCAAGGCATTCCTTAGCAGAGAGAAAAGGCTTCTTCAGTAGTGGAAAAGAAACAATGCATTTTTTTATCTTGAAGCTATTAGACAAGAGACCTTGCTAAAACAGTGATTCATTAGTGGGGCCAGCATGTACTTAACTCACTGAAGCTGCCTTCTTACGAAAAAAAAAAAAGTCCTTTTAGCACATGCTGAACTTTTAGGAATAGTCCCATTGAAATAGAAGGTAAATGTTGAACTTCGCCGACTCAAAACTGATTGCTTCTAATGAAAAAAACAAGTGTATCCCGTGCATAGTCTGATCTGTTCCTTGCAAAGCAGAGCAGTTGGAACAATGAACTGTAGAATGCATGTAATTGGATTTATTAAAATAATTAATGGATTTGTTCATTAATTTCTGATGATTTTCACATTCTAGAAAAGAATGAACAGCAACATGTGTTGAATAAATTGTTTATAATTTATTTGCTCTTCTCCATCTAGGGAAAAAAAAAAGTGTCTCCATAAATACACAGGATCTGCAGAGCTTCCCACAGTCTATGAATGCCAATTTCTTTCTAAAAGCTTCCGACTTCCAATTCTTGTGTCTTTATTGAACAAAATTAAATCCTTTAACCAGACATTGCAGGCAATGTCTTATTACAAAAGGATGCTTTGAAAATAAAAATGAGAGCAAATTCAACCATTTTTTACAATTTAAACTGATGACCTATTGCTGTTACTTGGTATTTTTCTGAATTACAGTGTTTTCTTAAGGAAACTACAGAAAATGGTGAGTTAACATAGCGATGTATAAGCCCTAGCAATAAGAGAGGTGGAAACCTTGTTTTTCAGCATTCTCTCTTTTCGCTGAATTACTGTACTACCTAGTTGTATGACTGATGACACAGATCAGGGGGAAAAAGATTGTAACACATGGATCTTGCCAAAGACACAGAGCCTGTTTGAGTATTTGTCAACAAGTCTCCAGAAGAGAGAATCTCCAATGTGCAATAAATCCCTAGGCTTAGGTATGTCAGCATTGGTTTGCTTGTTAGGTGCATAGAGCATTTTGTCATGGGAAATAAACTGATGTAAATGCTTTTACGTGAAGAAATAGTGTTTGGGAATAATGCACATGTGGGTTAAAAATTAAACTGAAATAGAAATCCACATTGATATCTTGAAAATCCATTTTCGCTAAAGTTTCCAATTCACTTTCCTAGAAACTCACTTGCACTAAGTTTTATGGCCTTTCTTTATAAAAGCCTTTCAGATAGGTTGCTTTTAAGCCTTGCATAGACAATCATAGACCTATGCAAATAAAAGGTGACTAAGTGGTGGTGGGTACTCTACAACTGGTTTAACTAGAGGTGTTCTTTGACTCAAAAAGTGCTGCTGGCTAATTTAGACACTGTATCCTTGTACAAAGCACACTGTTCTTTGCAAAGAACCAGTTTGTGCAGCCCATTCGTCCTTTGTACTTTCAAACCTTTTGTATCTGTGTATCTCTGGTTAATTAATACAATGCTGGGTGATAGTATATGCCAGCAACTTTTATGCTATTAATAGGACTAGTCCATCAGATATTTCCTGTGGGTTTGAATTTTTGTATTAGTTTTTTTGGTTCTGTTTTGTTTTCTCTCCCCCTTCCTTTTTGCAGGCCTGCCTTGAATTTTCCCTTTATTCCTCCAACTGTTCAGATTTTAATTGCTGTGCAGTACGGTGCCCTCTTTTCTTTCTCTGTAAAGATGAATGAATTACAGAAGCCTTCTTCTTATTTTACATTTAATGATCGCGATAAGCACCTTTATCACAGCGTGTTAAGCACTGTCCTGTTGTGAGTCTAGCTCCAAGTTAACAGATATTTACTGTAAATATAATTGCATGGGTTTCAGTGCTGGCTAGATCCCTACCTACTTCACATTCATTTCTATTAATGAGTTTTAAATGAAAGGAATGTTGGCCCAGCCTTCTGTTCTTTGTAGCATTGGGTGGAAATTGGTGGAGAGAACAGTTGGCAAATATTTCTATCAGTCAAGACAGGAGATTTACCCTTATTAGCTGAAATGAGAATGATTGAGTGCTACTTTGTATCCTGTGGTATTAGAGGAGTTCATTTGCTTCAGGGAGGTTCTGGTTTTGGAGTGTAAACTGCCCAGTTGCCTAAAGGGTAGGATCAGGAACTGCATGCTTTACACTGGCCTTTGCACCTGCTTTCCTGAGAGCTGGGGAAAATATCTGTAGAGATGAACAGTTCCACCTGACATTGCTGTTTCTCTAGAAGCTGCTACCCTCAGTTGCTGAAATCAGATTTGGAACACTTTTAAAAATCCTCTCTCTGACCTGTCTTGCCATGGAAGCTTTCAGAAGTCTGATGTGATAGCAGGTCTTGATTTTTTTATGCAAAGAAAAAGTTATTTCTTGTGATGTCTTCCTTGTAGGCCTCTGTACATCTTGGTCTGAAGACCATCAGTTTATATTGGAGAGGTTAGAGCTCAGCAGAGCTCTAGGCACACCTCACTGTAGACTGAGCTAGATCCTGTGGCTGTCAAGGGATGGCATCCTTAGCAAATTAGGCACAGTGGGAGACCCAGGGTCTACAGTCGATCAGTCATGCCAATAGCCCAAAGTGCTATTGCAGTCTACTCTTACAGAGATTAAAATCAATTATTCTGTTGCTCTTCTCTTTTCATTTGGAAGGAAAGGTCCTTGTTAGCTGCAGGCTGTGAGTGCCGCCTTCAAAGAGGCAGTCAGAAGAGACCAAAAAGGACCAAAAAGGCATTGTCTCACAGATGTGAATGGTGGTTTGTGTTTTTTGTTGTTGTTGTTTTGTTTTGTTGTTTTTTTAAATGTAGTAGTGCCCAGGAGATTTCAAGGAGATGTTTAATAAAAGTATTTTCTTACCTTTTGAAAGGGAGGAATCACCTTGTACTGAACTGTTGTGCAGATTGAAACATAAATTTCATCAAATTAAAACTTTTGTTTGGATTAATCACCGTATAGCGTAGGAAGGTATATGAAGAAGCCCCTGGATTTGTTTTAAATATCTCCTACGGTATGACCACAGGTAATGATTCTTCATAGCCTTGTCTTTTACTTCAGAGAGAATATTTTGGAGAGAGGGGGTCAAGAGAATGTGAGGTGGGACTCTTCCACTGGTTTTACTAATCTGATAGGCAGTTTGGGGTAGATAGGACTTACACATGCCTTTTCTTCAAGGGTCTTCCAGTGGGAGAACATAGAGGTTCTTCCTTACCTGTATCTTCTCTAATTATAGTGATCTACATCTGTTTCAGCAGTTTTGGCTTAAGATTTCACCTCCTGATCAGAAAAGTTGAAATCCTGAAACTGCAAGGTTCAGAATTACTATCTTAGATTATAGGAGTGGTTCAGTGGACTTCTGGTAACACCATACACATGTAAACAGTTCACTACTTGTAGGAAGGGGGATGTCTCACCCCTTGAATTAAGACATTTTTCATTTTCTGCAGTTCAGCATTAGTGATGGGGTAAGTCTACTGCTATTACAAGCCACTATCGATGGTGACTGGAAAGTCTTATATTTTTATGATAACACATATCTTACAGTTTTCACTTCTGCTTGTAATATCTTTAGATTCAAGACTAATGCTTCTGCATGTGTAACAAATAATCAAGTATAGACTTGATTTCCATTTCAGAAGACTGTCTTTTCTGCCCCTCACTCCATATGAAAACAAGGATAAAGCCAAAATTTTTTGTTTGTTTGTTTAGACAGGTAGATTGTTCCTCATATGTTTTGGATGTCATCTAACACAGCTGCAGTTCAGTAGAGTTTCAAGAGTTTCACAGGAGTCAATGAAGACCTGTAAAGTGGCAGTGACTGAAGAGCTGGTGCTGTATTGTTAGTCTCTAATACTGAGTTCATGGGAAACCAATAATTAACAAACATTTGGTCCATGTTAACAAAGCAAAGACAGAGTCTCATCTTTCAAAGTGAATATTTTGACTTTTGAAGTGTCTGGCAGCATTCACTACCAAACTTCCTGATTCATGGTTATAGTATATGACAGCTCTCACAGTAGCCATTACACGCAAAGCCCTTGCCGTTATTCTACATCCATATCTCTTCTTGGATACGAAGTGAAATCAAAGCCCACTTATTCCGCTGCTGCCCTTGTAAGCCTATCAAAAAAAGTGGCAGTTTTGACATTTTCCACACTCAAAGTAGTGCTACAGTAAGCTGTTGTATCTCACAGAAGTCTCCAAGGGCACACTGAGAGTTGAAACTAATGATAGGGAAGTATGAGCCATGGAATTCAGCTTTAGAGCTAAGATTCACCCAGGCTGAGGGTTTCAAAGGTATTCTTTCCATTCTGACTCTGACCCCTGTTTTCTACAAACTGGACAGTTAAAGTTTATGCCAGATAATCTCTTGTTGAACGTCCTTCAATTTTTTTATCCCTTTTTAATTCCTTAGTGATTTACCGAATATTCTGGAACAGATGATATCCCTTTTGGCAAGGAAGGATAGATGCCAGCAGCTTAGAGAGCACAGGGACGATATGTTGCTAGTTGCAACCCAAATACAGGCAGCAGGGATTGATGGTAGTGCAAGAATGTGTCTTAACTACAGAGCAGACCTGTTTTATTGTCAAAATTGTAGCTCCATCCATTTCCATAAGTAAGACAGGCTGTTTAAACCAGGAAAAAAGCCAGTTGCCATAATATTGATTTATTTTTTTTTTCTATGAAAAACTAGCCCCAAGCAGTTGAAAACCAGCTTGTTCAGTGTCCCATAAAGTTGGACTAAAAATATGTACTGCAGGGTTTTCATTTGCCTTCTGGATTTTGAGCCATTAAAGATACATACCTAAATCTCACTTTTATATCATTTCACTGCTCTGTTGTGGTAGGAACATACTTCTTTGATCATGAAATGTGGAAATTGTCTTGTTACTATATGACTTCAAAAGTTGGCCTTGAAGAGAAAAATAGCATGATACTGCAGCGTAAACATATGATGGCTGGTTTGTTGGGGACTGGAACTAATAATGTCAAAAAATTACAAATTTATAAATATTGACCACAGGAGCTCTGAACTCACCCTCCCTTGCCAGGCCTGCAACAGTGTCATATGTAATATCTGTTAATTAGCAGATAGCGTAATCTGTAGGGCATGTTTACCAGCAGACTGCAATTGCTCACTCCTTCTGTAGTCTAGATACGTTATTATGAAGAAATGAATGACTAAATGACAGGATACTTGAGTGTTATACCTTCTGTCTAGCTGTACTTGGAGTACAAGGAGAAGAAAGTGAAGAAAATAAGCAAGAAAAATATTCTTGATTGTGAGACTTCTGATTGATAAATTCTGGTAAATGCAGAGAGAAGGACTGATGGCAAAGATTAATGGATGTAATTAGAAAGTTGCCTACTGCTAAGAAAATATGGAATCTGATGTGTATGCAGATAGCATAAGAATTAGAGACCAACAAGGGATGACATATATCATATCGCGAATAATAGGTCATTGTGGAAGCAGCCAAGCTTCTTGGCGAAAATGGGAATAATTCAGTGTCTGGTATGGAAAAAATACTGCAAAAACTGTAAAGAGCTCTTTGTTTTTAGTGCTACTAAGTGAAAAGTTTAGGTTTCTTGTTGCAGGGACAGAGAGATTTCCCAGAGCCAGAAGAGGGGAAAAAAGTCTTGAGTCACAGATAACACAAAACAGAATTCAAGAGTCAAAAGTTACTGAAAATAAGGCTCTGTAATCCGTATTTTTGCGTCTTGAGTCTTTTGATTCCTATCCCTCCACCTCTTTCTCATTAGTAGCAAAAAAAAAAAAATATTAAAACACTTAAGAAGGGCATATAACTTGGGGAGCAAGGAAAATACAATGCTTACTACAGCTTGGAGAATAATGACGTAGAGAGGCTGGGGGTAGGAATACAGAGAATTATCGTTCTGTTTACCATGACTTGGCTTTCAGAGGGCTACAGGTCTCCCACAGATTTGCACAAACCCAGTTTTCCTGTGGAGAAGTCTCTTCTACCATGTTCAGAAGTACTGAATTGTGGTCAATTGTTCTTTTAAAGATGCGGGGGTTTTTTAGGGATGAGTGATAGCAAAGGCAAGAGATGTTGAGGAAGTGTAGCAGTGATAATGGCCATAATTGGAGACAGTGCAGAGGGCAGTGTAGGGAGATTTATATTAACTGAGTAGATCAAATTCGTTCATAAAGAACTATTGGAGGAGTTCTTGCTATGTATTGTGGTACAATGGATCAGCCCTAGACCACTGTTTCCCAGGCATTTTTTCATCAATAGAGGAGGGTAATCGGACCATGGCGATTGTTCAGGGCACACTAGTACCTTCACAGTGTTTTTGTATACGTTTGCTAAGAGTGACATGTGAGGATTTGAGAGAAATACTTCATAGTAAATTTTGAGTGTGGCCAACTGCTTCCATAAATTTGGGAACAAATATATTGTTTTCTTGCTTTTTCTTAAACTGCCAGTGCAGTTAAAAAACTGGAGGTGGTGGAATATTTTCAAAAGATAAGACATGTTTAAATTAACACCTTATTTGACAAGAAAGAATCAAATTTATGAAGTGTTCTATTGCATATAGAACACTATGAATAATGTATTTTGCTATTTAGAGAAAGAAAAATTTCAAATTGATTGAAAGTGCTTATTCCTATTCTAACCATTTTTATTTTTTTTTTCTGCTGAGGTCATCCAAGGCTTTTCTGTCTTGGAGAGATTAATGTTAAATTAACAATGTTTTTGGGGTGAAAAGCTAAAATAATTTTGTTTTGAAAAATTTCCACTTTTAAATTCTTAAGACATTTACCAAGTTAAATCCTACTGAAAACAATGGAACTTAAATTACATTCTTAATCACTTTGCTGATTCTTTCATTGTTAAAAGTCTGCCCTTATAACAGTTTCAATACAGTAAAACACTGAATTCTCCTCTGCACATAGGTATTTAGGTCTCTGTATGCCTCTGTGTAAACATAAAACCTCTTCACAGTCTCCAGTCCCGTATACCTGATTCCTTCATTGGAGGGAGTAAAGAGAATTAGAAGGGAATTCAGTGGACAACAAATGGCAGTGGAAAAGAGAGGGGGGAATGATACCAGAAACTTAAGTAATTTATGACTGGTGAGCAACTTAGATGTAGCAAGAACTTTCAGACATCAGTGCCTTGAGAGGACAATCTCCAGGAATATGCACAAAGAAACATGAAAATAAACTGTGATCTGGTCCTTGCATCCTAAATTCCCTATGTGCAGGTATTTCTCAGGGTTTTGTCTCTCCTGCTGAATGATGAGATGCTTATGTGCTTGTATTGATTTTTTTTTTTCCCCCCACACAGACAGACCAAAGATACAGATAGAAAGCAATGGGATATACTCTCCACGATAGTGCACAGTTAACAACAGAAATTGCCTCATTTTTTGATGACTAATCTTGCTTCAAAATTAGGAGGTGTATCTTCAACAGACAAGGTTGAAAAAAAAAACCAAACTCAAAACTTTTCCCTGTTTTTAGGGCTCCTTTGCACAGCAAATTGCACAAAGTTTGAACATTATTTTGATGTATTGGTTTTTTTTTCCAGCCAAAATATGTTTTAGGGCATGGAAGGATTTAGTCTTGAGCATGTGGTGTGGATGCTGGGCTCTCTTTGCTCATAGATTCAACACTTTCTGTGAACTCTACTCTTTAACATGTTGTCTAGTCTGGATGTAGCTTTCTGGTGAGGACAATCCACTAGAGGTAGTTCCCTAATAATAGGCATAGCAATGGATTTACACCTGTTTCTGGACATTATGCAGGACTGAGAACTTAATATTGTATTATTGTGACTCATCCTTCTGCATCAAGCCCAAGCTGCTTCTGTCCCACTTACAAGTTAAGAACTTTAGAAGTAGAGATTATTTTTTTTTCCTCCATGTTTGAACAGCATCTGTTCTTTTGGATTCTGGTGTACAACTCATCTCCCCTTTATTACTATTACTAATGGTAACTAATGAATGTGATAGCATAGCAAACCTGAAGGACAGCGGTCTATGCTTAGTTTTCGGCACTTAGGGAAGAAATGCAAGCACATCCATATGCCCTCCCTAATGTAATGTTGTTCAGCTCCCAGAAAGAAAAGAACAATTGCAGATGAACCAAAGGCAGCCAGACAGTATCATCTGGGGAAGAAAGTGTAACAGTTTCTCTGCCTACATCTTGAGATCCTTGGCCATTTATGGGTTTTGTGTTAATAGGTACTTGAGAAGAAATATTGTCAGTCCTAGATTATGAATGCCATTAAATATATGTTTTGCTAAGGTCAGAAAATAATCAGCTGCAAAGACAGGAACCGAACACAGGATTTTGGTGGCAATCGTAGCCAAAAAATCATCTTTCTCCTAATTTATGTAATTCTGTAAGGTCTGATCTCCTTTTATACCATTTCTTCTGGCAGGGAATCCCAAACTGCATCCCATCCATGCAAGTTTATACCATTCATTTATATTGCTAAAAAAAAAAAAGTCTTTTCACCACAGAAAAAAAAAAAGGAGCAGAAAGGAAAGAAGGAAACATGATTCAAAGCATGCTTGGGAGAAGCACTAGGCCATTGTGGAAGGATAAAGAAAGCTTAAATCAGTCATCCAATGTAGCAGTGGGCAAAGTTCACAAATCGTCTGCTGCCCCAGACATCTGTGTGTCTAACACTAGTGTGCACTGCAATATTCCTTTTTCATCTTGAAAATAAATAAATTTCTCCCACACCTTTTGAAATGTGTCTGGCATTTCGAACCTTGGAGCTGAGAGCTATCTTCCAAGTCATGTCTCTTGTTAAAGTATTTCACCATTCTCTTTTTATAATACCTCTACCAGCAAAACTCTTCCATGTGTTTCAGGATGCCAAACCTTTCCTTTTGCTAACGTTTCAAGCCTGTTACTGACATTTACAAGTTCTCACAGGAGCATTCAGTCAATTACCACCAAAGACTCCCATTGTTCCAAGGAGACTGACCTTTCCCCTTGGGCACCAATTAAAATCTATTACTTTTATTCCCATAGTGCTTGCTGTAATTGGAGCCCTGGCTCTTTGCCAGGTAGGATTTGTTGGGTTTTCATCTCCTTTTCTTTTGTTACTGAAACTTTGCTAAAGATAGCAAGAGTGAAAATTCCAAAACATATGTATATACTTTGGGGAAAACATGATTTTAATAAAGCTTTTAAATTAATCTCTATCACTTGTCATCAGGAGTATAAGAAAAATTGAAGTGAAACCCTAGATTTGTTTCACATGATGGCATGGCTTGCTTGCTTCCTCTTCTTGTTTTCGTCCTTCAGCTAATGCGCTCCAGTTATTCAACAGCAGAGATTTGCCAGCAACTGAAGGACAAACATGCTGTGGGCCTTGCGAGTACCTAATTACTGTGCTCTGAAACTTGAGGGGTGAAAGGTGGAGAGCTGTGTACCTGTTGAGTGTCTTGAGCCTCAAGGCTTGTCCTTTCTTGTATTGCAAACTGATAGAAACCAGGATGGTTAGTACTGTGTTACTAGTAGCAAAGCTGCATATTTCAGTTAAAATTCTTGCGGTAAAATTATACTTTTGTGCTTATTAACTCTTTCTACCAAATTATGGTTCCTCTTTCAGTTGGAATTTATGGGTGTAAAAGCAACTGCTGATCAAGTATGGAGGGTTTTTCCTGTATTGAAGATCTTTGGAGAGCTAGTCAGACATCACATCAGTCAGAATATGATTTTTGTGAAAAATCAGGATTTTGAAAAATATGTTCAGGTGTCTGCTTTTTGTCATCTCTTCTTGTTTGAGATCTTTGAGGTTGTATGAAAACTTTGTATGTTCAACGTATTGACAAACCCTCAACACTTCTTACGGAAAAAAAGTTGTATGTTATCTTGATACTTATCGTAGAAGGTAATTCAGTTTTTAAGACCAGCATAGTATATGGGCTTATGGTATAGATGGTTAGGTATAAAACAGACATTGGTAAGTTGGCCAAAGGTTTCTAAATCATTATGGTGACAAAGAATTTTGAGAAATTCAGTGTTCATCAGTTTGCGCAAGTCTAATTACAAGAGAATTTGACTTGCTTAGAAAATGGCCAGTATAATACCTGCCAATATCTCCTTGTCTGATAGCTATAAAGCAACTTCTGGTTCCTTTTGCTTCCTGTTTTTGGTATAAGGCAGCCTGGTTTTTTGCTTATTCACTTGTTTTTCTCAAGTTTTTTAATATTCTACTAAGTAAGTGGACCATATTTTGTTGACATTTTTGTGCAGAATGATTTCCATGCCTTCATGTCTAAGTCAAATAATCATCAAGACCTTCAGTTACCAGCTGGCACCAAATAACTTTACACTTGGTGTCTTAGATCACAGGTGGTTCTAGGAATGTGCATGGTAAGATCAAGAATTAATTTTTGCTTCACCCACAAAACTCTGTGTGGCACCTTGAATAGCTAAAATTACAGACAATGCTTTTCCTGGGCTTGTGTTCTTCCTTTACTGGAACTTGATGAAACATTAAATTTCCTTTCTCACAGCAACTTGAAACTGTCCTTTTTTTCCCCACACTAGATGGGTTTTAAATGAACAAAGGCTGTGAACAGCCACTAAGTGGCTTCGCTGTTGAGAAGGAACAAGAGAAACCTTTCTTCTCTGGTCTGAGGAGGGTTCCAGGTCCTAGGAAAAAGTGTTGCTTGTGCATTTTGGTTTCACCTGTACCTTTTATCTTAAGTTTTCCATCTCTCTGCAGATTCAGAGAACCGCTTTTCCACCATCTTCCCTAGAACAACGCTACCAATACCTTGAAGTACTGACAGTCCTTTATACCATTCTGGACTTCTGATGCTCTTTTTGTTTGCTTGTTTGCTTTTGCCAGTTCCAGAAGGTTGTTTTAGATGTGAATCCAGGCTCAAGATTGATTTTTATGTCTAATAAACCTGGAAAAATAAAACTTTCTGAACGGGGGGCTGAATTAACTGCAAGAACAGATTTGTGGAGCCCTGCTAGATACTATTTCATATATTATGAGGAAAATAAAAAATATTGAAAACTAAAAATAAAAAGTATTTTATAGAAGAGTTTGAAATTTCCCTAGGGATAAACTAAAACCCCTGTCTATTTCCTTTTTTTTTCTTGTTTTTTTCCTGGCCATCAAAAAAGGTAACTAAAAGATTATGACTTAGGAGGCAACCCCCCAGGGATGAATGCAAACCTTCTATCATCTGAAGCCAGCGGGAGGCAACTAGGTTTGCATGTTAAAGAGGCAGTTTATCATCTGTGCCATTACGTGCTTTAATATTACAAATCCAAAGCAACACCAGTTAATTATTAAGTCTTTTTATATGGGGGGTAAAACCAACCTTGATTCATTATAGCCAACATAAAGAGAAACTGAAGTATTGTATTCAGGCTTTCCTGAGTGGACTAAGAGGTGGAACTCGCCTCAGCCTTTTCGCTTGCTAAGAGTTTCCTTCAGAGCTGAAGAGAACCATTGAAGATGATGGTGAAGGTGTGTGTCTGTAGGGGGGGGAAGTCCAAGAACCTCTTTCTAATGAACAATAATAGAACAAAATATGTCATAGGCTTTATGGGGTTGAGTACCACCTGACCTGAGGTTATTGGTATCTAAAGAATGTTTGATATTGGCCTGAAGCTTATAATAATGTTTTTGTTACAGAAGCAGTGTTTAGCTTCTGTAAGCCTTTCTAACTGGGTTAGTCTGAGTTTGTGTTTTTGCTTAACTTCCACATTGTTTTCTCTGGTACCAAGCTGTTGCTCTGACAGCTAGGAAAAGCCAGTGTGTAACAGTTCTCTGGAAACAACTGCCATTGAGAAATCTCCCACCCTGTCTTCACACTTCAAACTCTGACAGGAGGTGTCATTGGCTGCATTAGGAGGGAGGTAGCAGATACTAGGGGTTTGGACTTGGCACCTGAGTTCATGCCATACTAAGACAGATATTTGCATTAAAGCATTTTTAAATGTCTTAGGAGTGTATGTACCTCTTTTCCTGATTTTGCAGGCAGCCTGAAAAGTATCTCTGAAACATGTGAATTGCCTTGTATATCCCAATGAGCTCTTAATTCCAGTTCTAGGTAATTAAACAGTCCCTCTTCAGTTTTAACCTTGCTGTGATATAATATGCGATTAACTCACTGACATCACGTCTAAGCTGATGGATAACCCTGATTCATTTGCTATCCATTATACGTGTCATGTACTGCAATAAACATTTTCCCTTTACAACAAAATTAAGTTGGAAGGGTCACCCTTACCAGCAGAATTTGGACAGGAAATTAAAATCACAGGTGAATTTGGCGTACAGGTAAAGCCTGTAGCTATGATCACTAGTTACACTGGATAGGTGTACTTTCGTATCCACAGTAACTCTGCAGCTCACATCCTCTTAACAAACAGCAGAAGGTTTGTAAAAGCATTTTTTTCTCTCCTAGTGGTTGATAATGATCAAGCAGTGTATGTTAACTGGCTAGTAGCGTGTACTATGCTTGTCACAATAGAGACCCACAAACCCACAGGCAGCAAAGTAAAAACAAGTGTACGTATTTTATTTTTTTTTTAGCTGTGTCAACCTGCCTGTTTACTTGACCCTGTAATTAGAATCATGCCATTAGCCGTTCAGATAAAGGTTGTAGTTACAGATGTGGTAAACAAGGGCTAGGAATAAAAGAAAAGAAAATTCTGCAAAGCACTAGCAGACTCATGAGTAAAGAGGTGAGTGAAAAATTTCTAAGGTGACTAGGTCATTTCTAGGAATGTTCCAGATCCAACGCTTGTCCACTGCTCATTCTGTTTCTGTGGTATTAGAGCCCCTAAAATCAAGCTGGATACACCTGTTCTTATGTAAGGATGGCTGCTGCATCAGTGTCTGTCAAGAATGAGCCTAAGCCCACTCTAAGGCGGAGATTTGCAAACAAGCTGAGTGTGTGCTAAAAGGAAACAGGGAGAAAACAAACTACTTCTTTGTCTGGGCCTTGGGATTCCCTTGCTTTCAGTGAGGATGGTCTAAGTTAATAGCATGCACTTGATCATCACCAAATGGTTGATGTTGATCAGAAAAGTCAACCGTGAAGTGTCTCTTTAAGAATGTTGATGGTGTTTGCAATCAGGCAGGATCTGCAGGCAGTATGAGTTCGGCTGTTTTTTCCACTGTTTGGACAACAGATGCTGTATGACAAGTTTGCATATTCAGTAATGTAGCATCATGGAGCTAAGTCAGGAGGACACTCAGCGTTTAGACTCTTTCTTTATTCAGCTCCCTGAAGACACTATAGATATAACCAAATCTATATATAGTTATAACTTGCTAGGGCACCTCTATCACAAAACCACCCATGGGTTGATGAGGAGGATCCCAACATGAATAAAGCTTAGGCTTGGAGTATGTCTCTTTGTAGCTGCCTCCTACGATGACAGGCTGGCAGAGCCCAAGGTGGCTTTCAGCTAATTCAGCTACCACCAAAAGGTGCATAGACTTCAATATAGGTTTACAACAGCCTGTCAGGAACTTGGAGTGCTTTCCTATGTGACTAAAGCCTGTGTCACTGCATCTCAACTGATGTCAGTATTCAAGCTAACTGGATTACATTCGTGTCTGTAGGAGTCGTACCTCCCCAAAGCAGTGGGAAGATGACTTTAAGATATGTAAGAATTTTTAATAATCTGGGTTTATGTCTTTACCTGCTTCCCACTTGCCGCATACCTTTGAAAAAGCTGTCTTAATGCTTTGCACCTGGAAGTACTAGCTCTTGACCTCTGCAAAACAGAAATGTATTTCACTGAGAAATTCTCAGAGTTTCTTTGGGTGAGGTGCTGTGTAAGTGCAAACAATTTTTATTAATAGTCAATTCATGTGCATAATAAAAAAATAGGTTCCCACTATAAAGAAGGTTATATTATTCAATATATCTAAATTACAGCCACAGGAAAGCTGCATGTATATGTTCTGTTTGGAGTTATAGGTGCTACATTATACTATATACTCTTGTACATTATTGCTTTCTGAGAGATATACAGTCTATGTCACTCGAGATGGGAAAAACATGTCTTTCAGTAAAAAGACATTTCCAAGGCTAGATGCACTAATATTTTATGAAAACATAAATAAGTGAAGCAGATTCATCAGAAAGATAATGCGAAAACAACATTATTTTTGCTGGGGTGGAGGATAGTTTAAAAATAAAAATCAAACCCCTAAACAGGATCTCTCTAGGTTATCTGCTTTCAAATTCTAAGCAGCGGAAGGGCTGTTCTCTCCTTAAAATGCAAAACCTCAGAAAAAAATAAATGTCTCATCCTTTTGAAAAATCCATCCCTAAATGTCATAAAATATTACTCGGTAGTCTGTCAAGTCATTCACACTGAAGGCTGCTGTGGTCCAGCTTGAGTTTAATCTAAAGTGAAATTAGCCCACGTTTCCTCCTTCTGGGTCAGACTTTCATCCCACGCAGGTTCTTTCCCAGGGGTTCTCCAGGGACAGGGTGGTCATAATCAGAGACAGCATTAATCATGATGAATGTCTAATAGAAGTGATTTTCAGAGGTACAGAGAGTAAGGCAGGTACCCAGCTCTCAGCAAGTGCCTTTAGCGAATACTCTTTATACTCAAGTCTCCTTTTTAATGTGTTTCAATCCAGATAAAATGTTACACCTTGCTGATTTGTGGAAAGCAGCAAAGATAAGTTTTTCCCCTGTTTGAACATGTGGAAGAGCCCCTTTTCCCCTTCAGTCTGTGAATGTTTGCAATAATCTTGGTTACTAGCAGGTGGGTGTGTTTTTGGGGCTATCTTTGGTGCTTTGGCAAATGAGCAATGAATCTCTGAACTAGATTGACAGTCCTTATGCATGACGGCACAGGAGCACGCCTTGCTTCCTTCTCTAGACCGTACTTCTTGTCCATCGGTCTGGTCATTGGTAGTGTCTGGGGCCAGGAAAATCAATGGACCTGGCCACCACCACATTGCAGGGGAGTGAAAGGGTGAAAGGCTTCCAGCAGTCACCCAGTAAGCGAGAATGCAGTGGGTAGGGGTAGGTTAGGTTCACCCTGGCTGAAGCTGCCTCCATTCCTCTCAGACTGCTGGGGGATCCAACACAGAGGAGGGATATCCAGACCCCCTCCTCTCAGCCGGGTGAGGGCAGGCAGGTAGCAAGACTGCAGGCAGGCAATATTTGAGGTTTTAACAGTACAGTGATCAGAGAGCAAGCTCAGCCTCTATCTCTAACTTCTGTTTTCACTTGCTGATAGCCACCTGTGAATAGTTCGGCAGGGAAAGGTGCCACAATCTTCATCGTCTATTTAGCTCTTTGCTTCAAGTTGGTAACAATGGGTTCATTGCCTACCAAGTGCGGTCTGTGCTGTGATGGGCACACACACAGTAAAGATTCAGACCCCCTTCCCAAATTATTTCATGTGAACCACCAAACAGTGCCTGTAGAATGACTGTTCTCATCACTCTGGGAGTTGGAGGTCTTCTTAAGTGCTACCCACTGTTGTTAGCTCCAAAGGCCTTTTATTCATATTCTTCAAAATATTATTCTTCTCTTTCCAGCCCCTCTTTCAGCCTTGCTTCTTGGAAAGTGCCCATCCCACCACCTTGGTCCCAAAACTCATTTTCACTATCAGAGCTCTATGAAGGCTCACAGATCATGAGCCTAGTTTAAATTGACCAAGTGATGCATTGAAGATATATCATTAGCTAGATATAGGTATAAGATTCTCCTTTTCTTCATGATTCCCTCCTTTTCTGCAACCCCCTGCATCCCTTTAGCATAAGAGCAAATAGAGCCTCAAACCTTGTGTTTTCCAGACACAGATTATCACTGCCCTCCAGATCTTGCTTACTCATTTGTGTGTCTGTTCTGTTTTCCTTCTCAGTGGTCTTGGGTATTTTCCTTTGAAAGCAAGGGAGGAATCTTGATGTCATTCAGGGAACAGAGAGAAGAAGGGGGGGAAAAAAAAAAAGGAAGCTCAGGGTTTTTTTGTGCATTTGACTTTTTTTGCTCTTAATGGCTAATTGCTTCTCTCTTCAAAGCCTTGACGGG